>JAGFNQ010003136.1:0-43705 GCA_024364735.1 Boesenbergia rotunda
GCTCCTTGAAAGGAAGGGACTAAGAGCATGCTTAAAAGGGAAATATACATGATAACTATGTTACTTTATGATTGGCTTGTACCACAAACTCTTAAATGAGTTCATGATGGGTCCTAGGCTGAAGGACTTTTTGAGAAGGCCTAGAGACCCCCAGGCTGAAGGATTTTCAAGAAGGCCTAATAAGGAACCCTTCTAGGTCAAGGCTAGCTACCTTGTGCCTAAATAGGGTTCATGTGCACAAAACTAAGGGTACAAGCCGGGGCCCCCAAAAGATGACTATGTTATATTCAAGTACTATGTATATGTTTTCAAAAGGAAATCTTTTCATAAAATTACTATGCTCACTATGTCTACCATGCTTAATGATCCCATGTCTTTACACGTTATGTTTACCATGCTTAATGACTTCTATGCTTAACATGTTATGCTTCTATGCTATACTTGATATGCTTACGAATTGACGACGTTTTGTGAGTAGGACAAGGCCTTACTAAGCGTTGCTTATAGTTGTAGTGTTCTTATGCTACAGGACACTAACTAAGGAAGCTGCAGGAAGAAGAGCAAGGGAAATGTGATAGTGACGGTGGATTAAAGATCTTGCTCGCTCTATGTTTTGTTTTCAATTTTGAAACCTAAGGATGTTATACACCTTCTTCTGCACACTACTCTAAGATTGCTCTTATGTTTGGCATTACTCTACTTCATGATAAGTTTTTGCTATACTTGTGAACATATGATGTCTTCATCTTGATTGTATGGATACACCCCTCTATTCGATTATGCTAAAGTAGTTGATATGATACTTCCCTCATAACATACTATCTTGTTTATGCTCATGATCCACTAAAACTCTATCATACTTGCCATGCCTAGTTATGCTTAGATCACTTATGATATTCGGCCATCACTTGCTGGTTTGAGTCCTCTCATGTTCAACACCCTTATGCTCCCCATGTTGCATGCCACGATCATGTTAAAACCTTCCATATGTTTAGATCCTTACTTGTCAATATTGTATCATGCGCATGGACACCACATACTTTATGCATTTCATGAAACTTGCTCCTAAATGCTATAATGCCCATACATGTTTCGGCCTACTCATTTATAAAATTTGTTTTTAAACCCTAGGCTTCATGCTCTCACGTACAAGCATGATCTACATGCTTTCAAGTCTTATGCTTCCGCTCTTGTATGATCGCATGCATCTAAAGCTTAGATGGAAATGAATACATGAAGTAGTCATGTTAACATTACGTGAATGATGTTATGCTTCCGCTATATGATGCATAAAGTAGTATAAATATAAGCATTAGTAAAGATGTTATGAATGTTAAAGTAACGCCACAAATCCTTAGAGGATTTAGGGCGGGACTTTACATTGTATGCATCTACCATAGATGCTCACAAGGTATTTCTTGGGAATGCGTTTAGAGCATACCTTATTAGGTCACGGTTTTCGACCTTATGACCTATTGCGTGAAGACCGTTCATTACCTCTTGGATTCGTGCCTGGAGCTGGGCTGCTGTTTCGTTGTCGGCCATCTTGATGGTGTAGAGCTTGTTCAGTAGCAGATCCCTTTTGCTGATCCTGGTGTCTGAAGTCCCTTCGTGCAGCTCGATCAGTTTCGTCCATAGCTCTTTTGCACTGTTGAAGGGGCCCACTCGGTTCAGCTGTTCCTTTGTCAGCCCGCATTGTAGGGTTTGCGTTGCTTTTGCGTCGGCTTCTATCTTGCGCTTTAGAGTGTTGTCCCACTCCGAGTAGCTTTGTGGAAGTCCTTCCGCATTTCGGGGGATCTCCAGACCGGACTGGATAATGATCCACATGTCCACCTGAGTTTTCAGGTGGACCTCCATGCGACTTTTCCAGTAGGAAAAGTCTTCTCCACTGAAGAGTGGAGGTCTAGCGGTGCTGAATCCCTCTTGCATAGACATTTGTTCTGTAAAAGGAAACTTACAAACAAAGGTGTCCCAAGACTTGGTCTTGGATTAGCAGTGCGGGATAAAGATAATTAAGTAAAAAAAAATAATTAAATTCGAAAAGAAAAAAATCCGAAAAAAAATTTCAAACTGGTGGTTGCACCAAGTTTGAATTCCCCACTCTGATACCACTTGTTGGATCGTGAAAAACCGATAGAGGGGGGGGGTGAATATCGGAAATCGTTCTTTTTCGGAAAACTAAGAGTAAGTGCACAGCGGAAATAAAAATACGAGACACAGCACAAAGACACAGTGGTTTTTACTTGGTTCGGAGCCTGTGTCGACTCCTACTCCAAGGCCCACGGTCGTTGACCATTTACTATGGGCAATTCTATATTCGCGCAAATAGATTACAATAATTTCAATTACAGAGATAGTGCAATAAAATAACAAACAAATATTAAGCTCTTCGTTACCGACGTCCGGAGTGTATCGACTCTTTTTCGGGGCAGCGGGACGTCGTCGGCTCGAGGTGAGGCGTTTTTGGAGCAAGGCACGAGCGTAGAGGAGCTTTGAGGCGTTGAAAGAATTGTTGTTCGAAGCCTGGGGTCGAGGGCCCTTTATATAGGGCTAGGGGGCACCCGGGATGTCGGGGGCGCCCCCCACGTGGCTTTTGATCCGCACAATCCTCGGTCGCATCTGATCCTCTGGATCCGCTTTGACCGGGGCGCCCGGGTCGTTTGGGGCGCCCGTATTGACCGGCTCAAACCTCATCTCTTGGCTTCGAAGGCTTCTGGTTGGATGTACGCGCATGGGGGTGCCCGCAGCGCAGGGGGCGCCCGGGAGCAGCGGGGGCACCCGGGTGCACGGGGGCGCCCGGCCCAGTGTGTATTCGAACCATTATTATTGTTACTTGTTTTGTATGGCCCTTGGGGGCGCCTGGGACGCTCCGGGCACCCTACTCAGTAACTGCCTCTCTCCTTTGAGGCTTTCTGAGCTGCAGACACACGTTCCTTCGGTCCTGCATCCAGGGTTAGTCCAAAACACAATAACATAATAATTTATTAGATTTATACAGCCTTAGCTGTCTTGGTTCTGACTTTGGTCTCCAAAATGGAGCCCTAGGTCGAACCGACGCCTACTGTTCCCTCGACGGGGAACGCGTCCTCACCTACTCCTCTCGGGAGAATTTACCTGATGCCAATCGCTCCTTTGGTTGGACTTTTGCCTGACGGTCCTTTGTCAGGTCTTAAATACTGGCAGTCCTTCGCCAGTTGCCTAGCAGTCCTTCGCTAGGGCTTTAATACTGGCAATCCTTCGCCAGTTGCCTAGCAGTCCTTTGCTAGGGCTTTAATACTGGCAGCCCTTCGCCAGTTGCCTAGCAGTCCTTTACTAGGGCTTTAATACTGGCAGTCCTTCGCCAGTTTCCTAGCAGTCCTTCGCTAGGGCTTGGATACTGCACACTTAAAATAACTTATTAGAAAATAAGTAAGACTTAACTTTTGACCTATGTTGCCATTATCAAAACACAGGTTAGACTTTGGTGCCTTCTGCACCAACATTCTCTACTCCTAGATCACCACAGCAAAATGGTGTTGTAGAGAGGAAGAACCGAGTCCTACAAGAGGCTGCACGAAGCATTCTTAATGAGTACTCCTTACCGAGCTACTTATGGGCTGAAGTTGTAAACACAGCTTACTATGTGCAAAATCGAGTCCTTATCCATAGGTTTTTAGGAAAGACTCCATATGAACTTTGGTTTGGAAGACCGCCTACAGTTAGACATCTCCAGGTGTTTGGGTGTAAGGTGTTCATTCAAAACACCAAGGACCATCTTGGAAAGTTCACAGCAAAAGTTGATGAAGGGATACTTGTCGGGTATTCCCTTGTCAGCAAAGCTTATCGAGTCTACAACAAGAAGTCTAAGTTAGTTGAAGAATCTTCTGATGTTGCATTTGAGGAAATCCCAAAAGTGATTGATCATTCAGGAGATGTAGAAAGAGTTCAGTTCGAACATAGGAGATTAGGATTGGATGAAAGTCCAAGTATTGGAGATGTTGCGGATGAGTCTGATGATGGTGAGCCTAGACTACATGGAGCTCAGCCTGTCTGAGCCTGTGTCTAGTGAAACCATCCAAGAAGCACCTCCAACACCAAGGCAAACTAGGTTAGCCTGTAGTCATCCCCATGATCAAATTGTTGGAGATATCCATCATGGGGTTAGAACTAGATCATTCTTTAGGAATGAGACTAATGAGGTCACCTTGATTTCTGAAATTGAACCTAGAGTAGTTAACGAGGCATTACATGATCCCAATTGGATTATTGCTATGCAAGATGAGTTAAGTCAATTTGAGACAAGCCGAGTTTGGGACTTAGTTCCTAGACCTAAGAAGACCACAATTATTGGAACTAAATGGGTCTTCAAGAACAAATTGAACCATAAGGGAGAAATCGTAAGAAACAAGGCACGCTTAATAGCCAAGGGCTATAGTCAAGTTGAAAGTCTTGATTACGATGAGACATATGCTCCCGTGGCACGACTGGAGTCCATTTGATTAATGATTGCATTTGCAGCGCATAGAGATTTCAAACTTTATCAAATGGATGTGAAATCGACCTTCTTAAATGGTTTCATTAAAGAAGAGGTCTATGTTGAACAACCGCCAGGGTTTGAAAATTTTGAATTTCCAAACCATGTGTTTAAGCTAAAGAAGGCTCTTTATGGGCTAAAACAAGCACCTCGTGCTTGGTATGAGCGGTTGTCAACATTTCTGAATGAAAAAGGCTTCGTGAGAGGTCAAGTAGACCCTACACTATTCCTACGTAGAGATGGTGAAAATATTTTTGTAGCCCAAGTATATGTCGATGACATAATTTGTGGCTCGAACAACAAGGGCTATTTGAATGAGTTCATTGAGCACATGGAGAGTGAGTTTGAGATGAGTCTAGTGGGAGAATTGACTTTCTTCCTTGGATTTGAAATCAAACAAACAAGAGAAGGAATTCATGTGCATTAATCCAAATACACTCAAGAGATGCTCATGAAATTCAATATGAGTGACTCAAAGGAGGTAACCACTCCCATGGCGACTAACACGCGATTAGATAATGATAAGAGTGGGAAGCCATTTGATTTGACCCAATACAGAAGCATGATTGGTAGTTTGCTATACCTCACAGCGAGTCGCCTGGACATTCTTTTTGCTGTGGGTATGTGCGCTAGGTACCATGTATGTGCCAAGGAATCTCATTTAATTGATGTTAAGAGGATTTTGAGATACCTTAAGGGCACTATTGGAGTTGGTCTATGGTACCCCCGTACAGAGTCTTTTGATTTGATAGGCTATACCGATTCTGACTATGCTGGGTGCAAGTAGGATTGGAAAAGCACAAGTGGCGGTTGCCAATTCTTAGGATCATCTTTGGTGAGTTGGTCAAGTCGGAAGCAACATTGTGTTGCTCTCTCCACGACCGAGGCGGAGTATATTGCCATGGGGGAGAGTGTATCATAATTGTTGTTGATGATACACACCTTAGAGGACTATGGATTATCTTACAAGGGTGTGCAAGTGTTGTGTGACAACATAAGCACCATAAACCTTACAAAAAATTCATTCCACCATTCAAGGACCAAACACATTGAAGTGTGTCATCACTTCATTAGAGATCATGTTGCTAGAGGAGATATTGTACTCTCACATGTTGAGTCAAAATCTAATCTACCAGACATTTTCACCAAATCACTCCTCGAAAGTGAATTTAGCTTTCTAAGGAGGGAGTTGGGGATGTACCGTGCACAATAGGATCATGGTAAAAACCCTTCATGGTCATTCCTAATTGCTGGGCAACTTGGGGACATATCACACAAACTATAAGATCTAACAAAATATTTTTGTATTGCTAGAAATGGGGTGAGATGTTAGGATCAGCTAAATTATTCAAAATGTATCATGCATCCCTTGAATAATGAGGTTGAAGAGATAATGATCATTAATTTGACCAAGTATGGGGAAAACAAATGCATAATTCATGTGTATTTCGTTCCAAGAACATACTTGGACATTCCAATCAAGTAAAATTAGTTGGAGCATTGTTTTTTATACAAACTTGATACAAACTTGTTTTGAGATTTTAAATCCATAAAGAAACGACATTTCACTTGATTAATGGTGTGGAGGAATAAATTTTGGTTAAGGGACTCAAATCGTGTTGTTGTGTGGGTTCTCCTGGCGACATAAACACAAAAACGCAGAGGAAACATGAACCCTCGAGCGATCCATGAGAAAGAAAACTCGTACGAAGTTCATCTATCTAATAGATCTATCTACAGTGTATACCTTTGGAGTGTGCCCTTACGTTATCCTGCTCGTCCAAGTGATGCCGGATCTCTTGTGCGTTCAAGCATTTGTGCCTCTATGCGTATCCACACGGACACGATCTCTCAACTTTGGGAAGAACTACCTTAGTTGTGCTAGCAACTTGAGGTAGCTCGCAGAACACCAAGAACCCTACAATAGAGTTTCGGCCAAAAGAGGAAGATCAGGAAGGGAAGGAGAAAGGGAAGACTCACACACACCTTATCCAAAGTCCCAAGACTCTCTTTTATACTCATCCCATGAATATGAAGAGGTTTGTGTCTCTTTGGCTTCCTTCATTAATACCAATAAAGAGCACATCTTTTTATGTATCTCTTTATCTTTTCCATGCAAGAAAAGAATCTTTTCTTTTCCCTTTATTAAACACTTTAATGAATCAATATTTCCCTTAATTCCGACCTGGCCTCTCGGGCTCCTGACTAGGTCTCCCGACCAAGTCTCCCGAGCATGTCCCCGAGCTCCCGACCAAGTCTGTTGACCAAGTCCCCGAGCTCCCGACCAAACCTGCCGAGCTAGTCTCTCGAGCTCCCGACTTGAGCTCCCAACCGGGTCTCCTGAGTTCCTAACTCGAGCTTCCGAGTTCCCAACTTGAGCTCCCGATCAGATCTCCCGAGCTCCTGACCCGAGCTCCCGAGTTCCCAACTCGGGCTCCCGATCAGATTTCCCGAGCTCCTGACCCGGGCTCCCAAGTTCCCAACTCGGGCTCCCGATCAGATTTCCCGAAGCTCCATGTCCTTAGTGTGTGACCCAATAGGTTCTCGTGATGTTGACAATGCGTCTAAATCGCTTTAGACACATAAACAATGAGCGACATCTAGCAATGCATCATTGCTACCCAAGTAACCAGAAAGTCGAGATCCGACTTAACCTCCGTGACTATGACAATGTATGACCTTGTCCTTCTATCCTTGATATCTAGATTGACCAACGAGACATAGACCGTGTCATCCTCAATCAATCTTTGTGTTTCTTGATCCCCGAGTGGACTCACTCAAGCAAATGAGCTTAATATCTCATATTGACTCATTTGAGCATGGTCATGCGTTTTAGCAATCCTACTCGATCAAGGGGCCCACAGATATCACTCTCGTCATATGGGAGGGATAGATCCCATCTACATCACTCACATCCCTCCGCATAATTCATTACATACCCAGTGATCACCTTTATAGTCCACCCTGTTACGGGTGACGTTTTGACGATACCAAAATGTTGGGACCGGGTGCATGTTGACATGGATGCGGGTTCGTAATTTAAAATTTTAATTACGTGCAGCGGAAGATTTAGCATAAATAATTTCTCAAATTATCTAACCACACATCTAGCATGCAACCTTATGTTATGTGGACATGATCATATATTTAAAATTTTGCAGAAAGTAAACTAATTTACTTAATACCTCGCGTAACTCGAAGAAAGGGACGAGATCCAACCGTAGCGTCCCTTGGAAGCTCCGCCTCTATTCGCGTCCACGCCGAGTTTTCTTCGGGATGACTTTGCAAAGCCACGAGTTTCGTGCCGACAAGAACTACTAGATTCTCCAAAGGCACGACAAGAATATCAAGAGAGAGATGGAAAACTAACCACCAAACGAAGAACGAAATCAAGATTCCGGGAGGAAGGAAGGAGTTGCGCCTGCTTCTTCTTCTTCTTCAGCCTCTTCTTGGTGGTGGAAGCTCATGGCAAAGGGGAGGGCCTCTAGGGCCGGCGCCACTAGAGGAGGGAGAGGGAGAGAAGGAGAGGGAGATGTTGGTGCAGGAAGCACCATATCGATCCTTGTTTTGATATTGGCAAAGTATTCAAAGTTAAGTATTGTTTGTTATCTAATGTGCTCATTAAGTGTGCAGAGACAAAGCCCTAGCGAAGGACTGCTAGGCACTAGCGAAGGAATGCCAGGGTAAAAAGCCCTAGCGATAGGCACCTGGCGAAGGGCTGCCAGGAAACCAAGACCTAGCGAAGGACTGCTAGGTACCAGGCGAAGGACAGCCTGGGATTGAAGCCCTAGCGAAGGAATGCTAGGCACTGAGCGAAGGGCAGCTCGACATCCAAGACCTGACAAAGGACCGTCAGGCAAAAGTCCAACCAGAGGAACGGTTGGCATCAGGTAAATTCTCCCGAGAGGAGTAGGTGAGGACGCGTTCCTCGTCGAGGGAACAGTAGGCGTCGGTTCGACCTAGGGCTCCTTTTCGAGACCAAAGTCAAAACCAAGACAGCTAAGGCTGTATAATCTAATATTTTATTGTTTTATTGTGTTTTGGACTAACCTTGGATGCAGGACCAAAGGAAGGAGTGTCTGCAGCTCAGATAGCCTCAAAGGAATGAGGTAGTAGCTGAGTAGGGCGCCCGGAGTGTCCCGGGCGCCCCCAAGGTACATACAAAACATGTCAAAGGAAAAAGGGCTCGAATAGCTGCTGGGCGGGGCGCCCCCGTGCTCCCGGGCGCCCCCTGCGTCCCGGGCGCCCCCAGGCGCATACCTCGAACCAAGAAGCCCTCGAAGCCAAGCAGATAACGTTTGACCCGGTCAATCCGGGCGCCCCGAGCGCTCCGGGCGCCCTGGTCAAAGCGGATCCAGAGGATCAGACGCGACCTAGACTTTGGCGGATCGAAGGCCACGTGGGGGGCGCCTCCGACATCCCGAGCGCCCCCAGGCCTTATATAAAGGGCCTTCGACCAAGGCTTCAGGACAACTGTTCTCTCAACGCCCCAACGATCTTCTACGCTAGCACCTTGCTCCGAAAACACTCCAACTCAAGCCGACGACGTCCCGCTGCCCCGAACAAGTCGATACACTCCGGACGTCGGTAACGAAGATCGAAATTTTAATATTATTATTGCACTTATTTGTAATCAAATATTGTAAATTATTTTGCGCGTATATAGAATTGCCCAAAGTAAACGGTCAACAACCGTGGGCCTTGGAGTAGGAGTCGACACAGGCTCCGAACCAAGTAAATCGACTGTGTCTGTGTGCTGTTTTTAAATTTTCGCTGTGCAACTGCTCTTTACGAAAATCTGAATGATTTCCGATATTCACCCCCCCTCTATCGGTTTTCTCGATCCAACAGGAGAGAGGCTAGGCAAGAATCCTTGATCTCTTGAATTGATTTCCAAGCCTTTCCTTTGCACCTTTATATAGTAGCCTCTTTATCGCCAAGTCTCCTTTTTAACGGAATAAATTTTCCATAAGAAATTTATCTTATAAATTTTTCTATGAATTATTCCGTTATGCCAAGTTTTTATTATAATTTAATTTATAATAAAAACAACCATGTCTCCCCTTTTATTATGGAATAAAATCTTACAAGAAATTTGTTATATAAATTTTTCTTATCATGGAAAAATCAATTCATAATTGATTTTATAAAATAAAATAAACCAATTCATGGTTCATTTTAATTTCCATAAAAAAGAATAAATTTCTATAAATTTCTTTATATAAATTTCTTTATATAAATTTCTTTATCCATAATTTTATAAAACAAATCACGCTCGATTTATTTTATAATTTAAACCAAAAACTTGCTTCTCCCTTTTATTGTGGCCGGCCAAACCAAAGAGGGTGGGGACCCTCTTTGGCCGGCCAAATCCAAGCCGTCTCCTTACGAATTAAACTCATTTAATTCGCCCAATAAGCCTTCAAAAGACTTAGCCATTTT
The DNA here is from genome assembly GCA_024364735.1 of Boesenbergia rotunda. Classification (NCBI taxonomy): domain Eukaryota; kingdom Viridiplantae; phylum Streptophyta; class Magnoliopsida; order Zingiberales; family Zingiberaceae; genus Boesenbergia; species Boesenbergia rotunda. The sequence goes on from JAGFNQ010003136.1 coordinate 9,956, forward strand.
AAGCTTCCGATGCGTCTCTGATAAATTCAGATTCGACTTATCTCTCTTGATCGGAAAATCCAATTTTCAACTTGTTTTAAATCCCTCGGATTACTCGTAGTGCGTGTGACTAAATAGGCTTTCAATTTATGTTGGCCGTTTATAATCAACCAATTATAGAACGATCATGAGTGACACCTAGTAGTACATCATGACCCCCAATTAATCGAAAGATCAACGGTTGACCTCAGAAATAATTCTGAAACCCTTCAGCAGCTCTAATGAATCATGCCTCATTCCCTTCACCATCTTATACCCACTTGGTTTAGGACACGGTCTTTGTGTGTCAGTCCCCACTAGGCTGGCTACGTCACACCTAGCCCAAGTGATGTCTTTCTCGTCCAACGGATTCTAATTACTCTCACGTTTCTGAGATATTCATACTCAGATCATGTGATGCTCTGGCTAGAGGTTTTGAGTAATAATCCGACGATAGGCCTTGGGTATACATCTCCTCGCAAGGAGTGGTGAATCCTTTGTAGGCTGTTCCAACATCTTCGGGCACTTCGGCTTATACCCAATCATCCTGGGTCCACACCTCCTTGGAGATGCTTGCTTAAGATGTTAAAGTATAAGTCTTTATGACCAAGATGACTTGAACACCGCAAGTCAAAGGAACATCACACTTAAGCTGCAGTAAGAACTTCATTGACAAATCTATATGTAGATTACCATATAAAGTTTTACAGCTAGTCACTCCAATGAACTAGTTCCCTTAACTAGCATTCATGTTTATCTCCGGACATCCCAATGTCACCAGCCAGTGAGAATCAGCTGATTAGAGAATAACCCATGCTAGTCTCAACAGAATTGATAGTGTCCGTATTTATCAATTCATCGACTAGGGACAATTTCAATACTTCACAATTGCACATGTAGAGATAATCACTAGTTGTGAATTCATCACAAGTTCTCTCATGCTGTGAATTGTATAGCGGACATTCAGTAAATGACTTTAAGATCTCAATCAAATACACGAACATGTATACTCAAATAGTAAATATTCATTTATTAAAGTAAATGATTAAAATTGTAAGGTGATTGCCTTAGGACACTTCTCTCATATTACTAACACAAAATACATAACTCCTTATGTAGGAAACCGTAGTGACTTCATGTCTAAGGACTATTCATACTAATAGTCACATGAGAAAGTTTATGACACTCATATGACAATCTATGAAACTTTCTCATGGTGGGTCAACTTAGTACACATTCTCTAATGTATACCCATGTGTCAACTTGATATCACATATCCATGACTTGTAAGCTCAAGTCATCAATTGACCTACATGCTAGTCTCCATGCATTAATATTGTCCTTGAATATTAATGCTTGACTAGGAATAATTTAGTGTAGTGTTCTCTACATTATCTCATTATCGATTCAACCAATCGATATAATGTAGATAAGAACCTACTACACAAGAACATTATTATACTTAGTTATTTGGCACAAATAATAAAATAAGTATAATAACCAAACATGTCTTTATTAATGATAGAATATGATACAAAAAGTCCCTAGTCAATCATCACATAATTGGCTCTAGGGCTCCTATCAAGTAAAATTGATTGGAGCATTATTTTTGATACAAACTTGATACAAACTTGTTTTGAGATTTTAAATCCATAAGGAAACGACCTTTCACTTGATTCATGGTGTGGAGGAATATATTTTGGTTAAGGGACTCAAATCGTGTTGTTGGTGCAGTCTGACCTGGAACGTATCAGAGTTTCAGAAACTTATCTGAAATCTGATTTGTCCACCGACCGATCCAACACATTTCTGTATGGCACAGAATCGTGTGTGATCGGTCCATAGATCGATCAGGACTCACCCTAATCAATCATGGTGACTGGTCAGGAATCGATTTGATCGGTCCACAGACCGATCAGAACTATCTCTGTATCGAGCAAAAACTTCTCTGATCGGTCCGTAGACCGATCAGGATACTCCCTGATCGGTCAAGGAGACCGATCAGGACTCTCCCTGATCGGTCAAGGAGACCGATTAGGACTCTCCCTGATCGGTCAAGGAGACCGATTAGGACTCTCCCTGATCGGTCAAGGAGACCGATCAGGGCTCTCCCTGATCGGTCAAGGAGACCGATCAGGGCTCTCCCTGATCGGTCAAGTTGACCGATCAGACTCTCTCTGATCGATCAGGATACTTCCTGATCGGTCCAGATACTTTTGATCAGATCCACCGTCCGATCCAATGCATTAAATCAAGTTGGTGGATCCGTCCACCCACCACATTAACCCTCTTTTCCCATAAACCTCTTCCAACCCTAGCCGCCAACCTTCTTCTCCACAGCATCCCCTTCTTCCTTCTCCATCGAGACTTCTTCTCCTTCCTGTCTCTCCAGCGCTTCCGACGAGTTTCTCGTGTGACTGTACTGTGAAGTTATTGCTCAACCATCGACAACATGCCACCCAAGTAATATTTTCAACTAATCTCAATCTTTTTCTCATTTGTAACATGTTAGTAATACATGTGCTATTTTGGATTTACTAACTGTTTTTGTTGTTGTGCCGTGATCTTCACCCCTAATCCAACTATTTTTGTTGTTGTTTCGTGACCTTAACCCCTAATCCAACTTGTGTTTCTCTAATCTCTATTAGGAAATCCTCAAAATCTAAGGCTGGTGAGGGTACCTCTAAGTCAAAATCGCCTTCCAAATCTAAACCTTCTCACCAATCCTCTCAACCTCAGCCTTCTTCAAGTCAAAGATTTCCTAATGCTTCATTCGAACAAGCCTATCAAAATTGCACCTTTAAGCTACTTCTGTGTCGATCGGTTGACAAATCCTATGTTTATGATTACTATCCGTCTGTGAGACAGATAATTGAATTCTACGATCTTGAGTCACTTGTTTTTCTCGAACAGAACTTCAATACCGACCTGGTTTTCAAGTTCTATAACAATCTTCAAGGTGATGGCGGTATGGGGTGTACAACTCGAGTGGCCAAGACGAATCTGGATTTCACTTACTCTATTTTTTCTGAGTATCTAGCCTGTCGTCGATCAACAAACTTCTATCCCATATACCCTACTCTTCCAGATACTTTACCACCTCCGTTTGAAGGTGTCACCTTTGATTCCATATATAAGTACTTTTTCGGACACCCCAGACCTGATGGGCTTGATGAACTTGCTAGTGAGTTTCCTACCTTCGCTGCTCTTCATCTCTCTGCTACTGATTATGTTTTGCTCATGATCATCACCAATTACCTCCTACCTATCACTTCCAAACCCCTAGCTGAGATCCGTCCCTACCACTGTTTGATGCTATACGGGATGCATCGCTACCTTGATTTTGATATCATGGCGAGTATTTTTCTACTCCATTATTTCCTATAGTGAGCCTGGGCGTCGTACTGTGTATATTCCTTGTGGCCACATCATCACTGACTGGCTCAAGTTAGTTGGTATTGATGTGTCAAAAGGAAGGTTTGTGCCAATGGTTAAGAAAGACTGTCGACTTGGAAAACGTGCGTTTTCCAAGTGTGGGATCATTGCTGATGTTTAAGGGATATGATGGAAGGACGGCAGGGGACTTAGGGAGTTACCATGGGCACCACCTGTTCAGGTTGCTGCTGGATATGGTGCGCCCACGGCAGAGGATGATGACGAGCCAGTGCCTGATCTACGATGGTAGATATCTGAGCTTAAGCAGACCATGGATCATAGATTTTATATGTTGGAGCTCGGGCAGCAGGCGATGCAGTTTGATATCTCCATGATAGCTCGTGTATAGCAGGAGATGCGTGCCAATCAGCAGGGGATGTTTGCTGAGCTGCGCTCGTGGATGGTAGGTTATCCACCCCCGCAGACCTTTCCAGGGTATCAGCCATCGAGCAGCACGACTCTGGGCAGTTTTATGCCTTCTACTGACACTGATATACCTGCATTTGATCTGATGCAGTTTGATGTACCACGTGCTTCTGATGATCTGGACTGATGTACTTTGATGTCGGCTTTGACTTATGACTGTTGTTGATATTTTCTTCTGACTATGTGACATTATGCTATGCTTGTTTTGGTGTTTATTTCAGTCATCAGCTATATTCTATTTTTTTCCCTCCTTACTCCATTACTTAGTGTCATATAATGCATGTACGTATTTTGCCATGATATATTTCTGTTATATGCCTTTCATATGCCTTTCAACTATTACTCTTCGTTTCTTTTGGTTTTGGGGAGAGACCCTTGTGTTAAGGGGGAGATTTTGAACTTAATAACCAATCTACACCCTTTTCGATGTTTGACAAAGGGGGAGAGTATGGTTAGTTAAGTTTAGGATTTGTTTCCTTTACCTGTTAACGAACTTAACTATTGTAGGGGGAGGATTCTGATTCCCTTGCAATAATAAACTTACCTAATACCTAAACTTAAATCGTGTTATCAAACAACAAAAAGGGAGAGATTGTTGATACAATCTGACCTGATTGATGTTTTGATGTTGACACCAATTTAAGTTCGATTGAGTGAGAATTGAGATCAGATAGTTAAGTTCGGATTAAGTGTACTGGTCAGAGAGGGCTCGGTAGCTCGTTCTCTGGATTCTGGTCAGAGAGGGCTCGGTAGCTCGTTCTCTGGACCAAGATGAGTCGGAGAGGGCTCGGTAGCTCATTCTCCGGACTCTGGTCAGAGAGGGCTCGATAGCTCGTTCTCCGGACTCTGGTCAGAAAGGGCTCGGTAGCTCGTTCTCTAGACCGGGATGAGTCGGAGAGGGCTCGGTAGCTCGTTCTCTGGACCGGGATGAGTCGGAGAGGGCTCGGTAGCTCGTTCTCTGGACCGGGATGAGTCGGAGAGGGCTCGGTAGCTTGTTCACTGGGCTCTGGTCAGAAAGGGCTCGGTAGCTCATTTTCTGGACCGGGATGAGTCAGAGAGGGCTCGATAGCTCGTTCTCCTAACCAGACTGAGTCAGAGAAGGCAAGGGAGCCTATTCCCTGGAATCAGGTCTAACTTGAGTTAGTCATGGTCAAAATTGGCCATGAATTTATCAAATGATCAGAGCAAAGTTGGCTGGATCGGTCTGAAATCCGATCAGGGAGTTGGCACAAACTCTCTTGATAGTTAATCGGTCTGTTGACCGATCCAGAAAGCTTCTGAGGAAATAGAAGATTTTCTGAACGGGCTGGTGACCGATCAGAAAACATTCTGTGTGGTCATAGAAAGATCACAAGAATCTTTGATTGGTCAGTGCGACCGATCAAAACTGGCCTGGACCGATCAGGATGGATTCTGATCGGTCCAACACCTGCCTGATCGGTCACCTTGACCGATCAGGGAATTCCCTGATCAGTCACCTTGACCAATCAAGGAATTCCCTGATCGATCACCTTGACCAATCAGGTGATTTGACCTAAAGTTCCAGCGAGTTTAGTGATCGGTCTGGTGACCGATCCCCTGGTCTCTGATCGATCAGTGAGACCGATCAGAACATCACTGGATCAATCAGGATAGAGTCTGATTGGTCAAGAGGTTGTCTGATCGGTCAAGGTGACCGATCAACACCTCTGAACTTTAATTCAAATTGTTGTCAACGCAGTTCTGATTTCTAATTTGCTTCTGATTTGCTTCGCTAATGAATCTGTAAGTGTGCAAATGACACGGAGCTTTGATATTCAAATGAAGGAGCAAGAAAAAGGGTCAAGGGTGATTTTTCCTGGTGCTATTTTGTTTGATACACATTTGCAGGTTTCAACGACACCTGACCTGAAGCTGCAGCTGAAGAGGATAGCTAAAGAGGATGACTTCAGTATACTGCAAGCTCAGAAGGGGTCAGTGGGTGACGACGCCTATGTGTGTCCAGTGGGTGACGACGCCTGTAGGTGTGCAGAAGAATAGCTTATGAAGAAGAAGTTGGAGAAGCAGAGAAGAACAAGAAAACAAAGCGAAGGGTTTTGCTGTTGAGTAGTATGTGTTCTCTGCGACTTGCTTTTTGCTTGATCTTTCTGCTTACTATTGTGCTTGTGCTTACATTTGTTGTGTAAGCTTCCTTCTCTAGTCTCCTGTGCTTCACTTGATATACTTCTATGACATTTGTGGAGAGGTTACTCCACCGAGAAGGAGGAAGTTTTTAGCTGGATTCATTTCGGGGCCTGATCTGCCGAAGATCAAGGGATCACCCACCTCACGGGCACGCCAAGGAGTAGGTGCAAGTTATCCCCGAACCTTGTAAACACTGTGTTAGTCTCTATTTTATTTTCTTTCTGCTTTGTTTGTTTTCCGCTGCTAATCTAATTATAGGAAGAAACGAGTTTTGGTGTGTGGCTATTCACACCCCCCCTCTCTAGCCATCCCAAGATCCTAACACGAAGGTAATCTCTTTGTCATCTTCTAATTCTGATTCATCTTCATATTCAGGTTTGATTCTAGGCATAGGCTTTAACTCTTTAGTCATGAATTTTCCTACAAGCATGGCAATATCTTTCTTGACCGGGCGGTCATTAGTCTGTTTGTGTAACTCATTCAGAAAATAATTCATCTAATCTAATAATTGAAAGAAACATGGAAACCTTGTAGGCATCTTCCATAGATGCCCATAAGATATTCCTAGAAAAGGCTTGTAGTGTATACCTTATGATATCATGATTCTTCACTTGTTGTTCGATTGAGTGTAGTTTGTTAAGTAGATCTTGGATTCTTGTGTGTAGTTTACTTGTTGATTCTCCTTTTAGCATCTTAATATTATCTAAGTTATTTAAAATTAAATCATGTTTCAATACCTTGATATTGGGAGTGTCTTCATGTAGCTCGATCAGTTTGTTCCATAGTTCTTTGGCACTATTAAAGGATCTAACTCGGTTCAATTTTTTTATTAGATATCATTGTAAGGTCTAAGTTGCTTTAGCTTCGTCCCTATCTTCCTTCTTGTTGGTGCATCCCATTTAACACAAGCGGGTGGTAATCTATCTTCGATGAGAAGTGTGAATCCAGTTTGGATTATAATCCACATCTCCACCTAGGTCTTTAGATGGTACTCCATTCGACCCTTCTAGTAGCCGAAATTTTCACCAAAAAAAAGAGGGTGTCATGCGGTACACTAGACTTCTTGATGGGTCATTAAAATATCTTGCATGACAAAATACAAAAATTATACAAAGACTTGGTCTTGAATTAGTAGTTTGGGAATAGAATAGCATACTCGAAATAAATATCACCCTAGTGGTGTTCCACCAATTTCAAGAAAAAAAAAGAAAAATTAATAATAATGTAAGATTTGTCATAGGATGTAATTGTACCAATTCAGATTAATGGAAAAAAAAAAAAGTTGTAAGAATATTTTTTGCTCGAAAAATCACGAAAAAGAAATGAAATGCTCATATGCTGGTTACATTAATTCAAAGCGACCAACTCTGATATTAATTGTAGGATTGAAAAGTGTTGGGGGGAGTGTATAGTGCACATCATTTTTTCACTTTTTTGTGAATAAGTTAACGCCACGGAAAAGAAAAGAGAAGAAAAACAATGTTAATGCCTTTGTTTTTTACTTGGTTCATAGCTCATGCGGCTAGTTCAAGGCCTGCACTAATTGAGTGCTTTTGTTGGGCAATCCATTAGCTCGAATGATTACAAGGTAATAGAATTGAAATTATAGTTTAAGAAAAAGGTAATTATACCGATGACTTAGAGTAGAAGCTTGGTTATCGTTAGAGTAGTGTTTCGGCATTGTGAAGAGCTTTTCGAAACAACACACAAGTATGAATGTTGCTAGTGAAGTATTACTTCATGTGCTACCCTTCTTTTATTGGTTCATCCAATCGTCTCTATTCTTATTGAGGTGCCTCTATTCAGAGAGATCTGATCTATCCTTTTCGCAGCTTATACTGATCTAGGCACCTCAATTCTTCCAGGCACCTCAATCCCAGGTGCCTAGATCCCTTCTAAGCTCCTCAACAGCTAACGTGGTGTTGATCAAATGAGACTTTGTTTCTTAAGGCTTTATCATGTCCTAGGCACCTTAGTTCCAAGTGCCTAGTGTTGGTGCCGGAAGCACCTTATCAAACCATATTTTACTATTGGCAAAATGTTCAAAGTTAAGTATTATTTGTGATCTAACATGTTATCTTGAGTGTGTAGGAAAGTCCTACTTTACCTAGGCACTAAGTCCTAATCTGCAGGATTAGGTACGAAGTCCTGATCGAGGGTTGGGCATGAAGACCTGGTGAGTGAAGCTAGGCACGAAGACCTGACCGAGGGTTGGGCACTGAAGTCCTGGTCGAGGACCTAGTAGAGGACTTAGCCAACGAGGACAATGGATAAGAGTCGGGAAGGGTTGAGGTACAGACATCATGAGTTTTGGAGTCATCAAAGGCTTAGCAAAAGTCCAACCGGATGTGCCATTTGGCAACAAGTAACTTCTCCAGAGTGGAGTAGGTGAGGATATCCTCATTTCTCGGAAGAGGGAATAATAGGTAATGGTCTGACCTAGGATTTTGGTTGAAACCTGAAAGTCAAGATCGGACAGTATAGGCTGTCACTTGCATGTATTTTCCTTTGCATATTATCTATTGTACTAACCTTGTGTTGCAGGAAAAAAAATAGCTATTGGCGGCAGTCAGACGCCCAAGAGGGACTGAGTACACAGGTTCCTGAGTGGGGCTCGAGCACTCGTGAGGGTGCGACTAAGCCATGGCTTGGTTGAGCTAGCGCATGCTTAGTGGAGGCTCTACGTCAGCAACACATGCACCTGAGTGCATCTAGGCACCCGAGTGCATATAGAATTTGGACTACGCAATGGATCATGTAGCTGACTAGTCACGACAACACGGGCGCCCATGAGGCCTATACGGGCTCCCGAGTGAGGCTATGTAAGGGTTCTCAATTAGAACCCTAGGAAATCAACTCTCTTATCACTTGTGCTCTCATGTGCTGCACCGAAACTATCCGAAGTCGATGAAATGATGCTTTGACAATGATGTACTTAGATCTTTGGATATTTGGGTTGCCAGTATAATTCTTTACTATTTTTATTATCTCTCTTGCATTGTACTTGAACATTTATATTCACTTATTGCGGATTGATAGTTTTTCCCAACATAAACAGTTAAGGATCGTGAGTTTTAGAGTAAGAGCCATCACAAGATTTCGAACCAAGTAAAAAAAAAAAGTGTTGTTAGGATGTATACTTAAAGCTTTGCTTTTGGTTAGGGTACATCTACATTTTAAAGAGAATCAGAAAATCACACAGTGCATGTTTACATTAGTATATGCACGAAATGCCTAATACTTGGCATTGTAGATAATATGGTGTGTGGTGTCGCACAGAAGATTATGTTATCAGGTTCTTTGTCAAAGTATAAGAAAGAGGCTCACAACCAAGATGGAGTTGGACAAACCATCGGGATGGTTGTAGTGTAATTAGGTGTGGTTTATCTTAACCATAGAATTGCACTTGTGTACTTTGTGTACATTGAGTAGGACCAAAAGAGAAGTCATCTAATTTTGTACTAACCTAGTAAATTGTATTAGACCTCAGATAATATTATGGAGTACGATCTCTTAATCCCAAAATAATGATGGGCATATATTATTAATTATTATCTCTTTGATTTACCAATGGGTGAGATCTATTCTGTTAGATCGATAGGCCCGGTAAGTTGGGAAATAATATTAATAATATGATGTGCCATTGATTTTTGACGGAATCCATGTCCTGGTGAGTCAGGATGATGATGCCCCCTTGGGGAGCTCAAAAGGATCGTCATGTCAAATCTTGCAAGTAGACCAGACCATGGTTCGGCATGTCGAAAATGTTGAGTGGTACTAATCAAGGATCAAGAAGATAATTAATTTAATTATCAGTAAATTAAATTAATTATTGGGCATATGATATCTTAAACACGGGGAGATGGACGACTCGTAATAGGTGGAGCCCATATGAAAATATGGGGGTTAGTGAGGAAGTACAATGTGATCCTTTAGTGGAATGGATTACCATTAATGGATCGGGTTTGAATCCATTAGCGGGCCAAAAATCAACTCCTCCTCATGGTCCCTATCTTAGCCCAATAACACCCCATAGAGGTCATGATACAAGGTAGATTAATTAAGGAATTAATATTTGATTAATTAAGGAATTAATCTCTGGATTAATTAAGAAATTAATCTCTGGTTAATTAAAGGAATTAATCTCTGGTTAATTAAGGAATAAATTTCTAAATAAATAAGAAATTAATCCCGAATTAATTTTGAAATCAATTCATAATTAATTGGAATTTTTCCAATTAATCATACATATCATATATATAAAACCCCTCTCCCTCTCTCCCAAATCTAATCCTCTCCCTCTAACCCTTGGTGGCGCCGGCGAGGTGAAGGAAGAAAAGGGAGGTTTCGGTGAAGGCTTTCTCCCTTTCCTCCCTAGTTTCTCTTCCTCAAATCATTCTCAAGGGCTCGATGTCAAGGAGAAAAGGAGGAGAGGTGCAGCCGGCGGTGCAGTTGGAGTGCTCAGCGTCGACGAGGAAGCAAAGGAAAAGGGAGGTTGCGGTTTGATTATTTCCTCATCTTCTTCATCCTCTCTTCCTCTCCTTGGCCGGTTCTTCCATGAAGATGGAGTAGAAGTTGGCGGAACAAGGAAGGGGCAGGGAGGTCGCCGGCGGTGTTGCTTCAGGCGAGGTAGCAGCACCGCCGGCGGTAATAAGAGGTGAGGAGAAGTAATTCTTTCTCTTTTCTCCTCCTCCCTTCTGTTGGTGCATGCCGCACCTAAGTCAAGTCTGAGTTTTGATAATGGAAAATGGTTCAAGAGTTAAGATGTTATTTTTGGTCTAATGTTTTCATTGAGTGTGCAGAAAGAAGTCCTAGCGAAGGGCTGCTAGGCATCGAAACCCGAAGACCTGGCGAAGGGCTGCTAGGCACCTGGCAAAGGGCTGCTAGGCATCGAAGACCTGACAAAGGGCTGCTAGGCTCCTGGCGAAGGGCTGCTAGGCTCCTAGCGAAGGGTTGCTAGGCAGTGAAGACCTAGTGAAGGGCTGCTAGGCACCTGGCGAAGGGCTGATGGGCAAAAGTCCAACCGGAGGAGCCGGTTGGCAAAAGGTAAACTCTCCTGAGAGGAGTAGGTGAGGACGTATTCCCTGTCGAGGGAACAGTAGGCGTCGGTTCGACCTAGGGTTCCATTTGGGAGACCCGAAGTCAGAACCAAGACAGCTACGGCTGTAAAAATTAACCAATATTCTTGCTGTGTTTGTTGTGGAACTAACCTTGGATGCAAGGATCGAAGGAGTGTGTTTCTGCAGCTCAGAACGCCCCAAAGGAGAGGGGCATGTAGCTGGGCTAGGCGCCGGAGAGGTTGTAACGACCCGGAAAATGCTCTTAATATTTTCCTAAAAATATTAAGTAGGCCTAGATAATTTTCCATGGGATCTAGAAATGTTAGTACAAACCTTAGCCTAGGAATCAAGGTTCTCTTATTGAAATTGAGAAACTAAAATACTAAGGGGCCTTATAGGGATATTCTAGTACCATTATTATGGGTAGTTTTAGGTAAAAATTTAATATAAAAATATAGGGATTGTAATGGAAAAATATTAACATAGTTATGGGGAAATTTTTAGGAATTTTCGAAAATGATAGAAAATAAATTAGAAATAAAATAGAAAATTAGTGCATGCACCAAGGATTGAACCTTGGACCCCTTATATAACCAAGCATGCACTAACCAGTTCACCTTGCAAGGGAGTTCTATGAGGAAATGAATTGGATATTAGTAAAGGTGTAGGAAATGAAGAGTCACCAAGGGAAGAGACATCATGCCTCTTCACTCACCCCTTTTCAAATAATATAAATAGAGAGGAAGTTACAACTTCCCTCTTCTTCTTCATTTTTTCTTCTTCTTCCTCCTTACTTGGCTGAAATATTCAAGGATCTCCCCCTTGAGAAAAATTCCACCAAGGACCCCCATCTTGAAGATCTAAAGCCCCTACAAGGACACAAGGACTAAGGAAGGTTTAGAGAGAAGAAGGTTCTCTTGTTATCTTCGATTCGAATTTTGAAAGCGAAATCTAGGAAGGTAAAACCTTCTCACCTGTGGTATGATTGTTCTTGATGTTGGATAAGATTTAGATATTGTTTACATGATATGTTGGAAGAAAATCCATGATTAGGGCTTATGGAACTTTCGGCCAAGATCCTTGGATTAGGCCTAGGGATGATGTAAATTCCTTTTTGTGCTCTTAAATGTTTCATGATAAGATGTAAGGCATGGATTGAGATTTAGGGAAATTTTTTGAGGACCTAAAACCCATCTAGGGGTTCGGCCATCTATAGTGTAAGGCTAGGGATTAATTTTAATCCCTCAAGAATGCTTAATGTGTCTTACTATGATGTAGTATGGAAGAAAATAGGGACTTACATGAATTTTTCTAGGGGATGTTACCCCTATATGTTTCGGCCACATCATGGCCAAGAGGCTAGGGGAAACTCCAACCCTTTCTATGCATGATTAATAAGATTTTTATGATACCATATGGGTAAGAATAGTGTTAAATGAACTCTTTTATGGGCCTGTCACCCTTCTAGAGTTTTCGGCCAACTTTTGTTTAAGGTCTAGGACTTGGAGTCAAGTCCACTCAAGGGTTCAAATAATTTTTCTATGGCATGATAAGTAGGTAAGAGATGTAATCATGATCTAGGCAAATTTTTCCATGGACCCATGGTCCTTGGGACTTTCGGCCAAGACCCAACCCTAGGGTTTGGGTTGGGTTAAGATCTCCAAAAATGCAAAATGCATATTTATAAGTTTCCCATGATGCTAGTATGTTGTCAAGTAAGATGTAAGGGTTCTATATGACTAAAACCCTATTTTATGTGTTATGTGACATGACTTGTATGGTTGATTTAGGTTATGTTTTAATCACGAATATTTAGATCATATATCATGAATACATGAAATTAATGTAGGGATATATTATGATTAATAGAATGATGCATGTATGATGATAAATGCATATAATAAAAATTATGACTCATGAAGGCATATGCATGATTTGTGATGAATGCTATAAATCCTAGTAGTATGTGTTAGGTTTATATGTAGCTTGCCATTTATGTCTTATGATAAATACTAGGATTTTGTATGTAAGATAAAATGTATCTTGTATGAGATGTATGTAGATTCTGTATCATGATCATGCAAACTGTATGAACCCGGATAAGATTATGACTAGAAACATGATCATGTATGTATGTTCCATGTTATGCATGAAGAATGATAAGCATGAATGAAAATGATGGTTATGCCTTAATTATGAATAATAAGTATGAATGATAAGTATGAATGATGAAGGCATAACGATGATATGAAATAAGTATGAATTATAAGTATGCATGATAAGTATGAATGATGATGCATGCATGTTTATTTTCATGCATAAGGCTTGTACCGGACCGAAGTAAGGGTCCAAGGGATGGGTACCTTAAGAACGCCCCGGTTCTGGACTACCGACTATGCTGTCCACGGTTCTGGCACTACCGAAGCTGTGCAACAGGGATGGGCACCTTAAGAACGCCCCGGTTCTAGGACACCGACTATGCTGTCCTTACCCTAGTAGGTCGAGGCTAGCTACCTCGTATTTACTTAGGGATGCGCGCTAAGAAGTATGTATGTAGTACAAGCCAGGGGACCCCAATGATGTTATGTTAAGCATTGAAAAATATAATTTCAAAACTAAGCATCCTTATGTAGTAAATGCATTAGATTCATTCATACATCTATGTTATGCATCGCGCCAAGGTAAGATTACTTTTATGCTTATATTTATGCTCATATTGTATATCATGAATAAGTATGCATTATGTGTAAGTATGCTAAGAATCATGTCATGTATAAGTATGTTTTATGTTCATGTAAGTATGCTTTATGTCATGTATACGTTACTTGATAAATATTAAGCCATGTTCATGTATGTTCATTTATGCCATGTATGACTATGCTTATGTTTATGCTCGAAGTTATGTTATGTCAGATGTTTGATATATTATGTTGAAGCAACGTATGGTTTTAGTGAGTAGGAAAAGGGTTTTACTAAGCCTATGTGCTTATAGTTTTATTTTCCTCGTACCGCAGATCAACCAAGAAGCTATTAAGGGAAGCCGCAGGGGAGGCAGAAGCATGTGTGTGTGTGCAGTGACTTGGCAGAAGATTCTTGTATTACGTTTTATGGTTATGACTAATAGATAACTTAAGACTTATGATGCCATGTTATGGATAAGTACATGCTACCTATGAAATAATGAATAAAGTTATGAAATGGTTAAGTTATGATATGATGCCATGATTATAAGCATGTCTAGAAAAAAAATGTTTCCGCTGCATTAAGATATAAGTACATGTTTGTTTAGCGTAACGCCGCCTCCCTCGCCACACCACGAGGTGTGGGAAAAAGGCGGGCGTTACAGAGGTCCTGGGCGCCCAAGGTCAAAGCCAAATAGCAGTAAAGCAAGAAGCGCTTCGAATCAACACTGGGCTAGGCGCCCGGGAGTTCCCGAGCGCCCATGGTGAAAGCCAAAGATAAGTCAAAGCAAAATCAGCCACGAAGCCAGCGGACCCAGTCATCCTGGGCGCCCGGGAGGTCCCGGGCACCCCAGTCAGCTCCAGAGTCGATTCGAAGGGGATAAGCACTGACCAAGTTTCGGATAGGGTTCTCGGATCCGAAGGCACGTGTCAGGCGCCCCCGACGTCCCAGGTGCCCCCAGGAGCACTATAAAAGGGGCTCGACCCCTAAGGCTTCAACATCACTTTTTCCAACGCCTCCAAGCTTTTCGTTCAAGCGCTTTTCTCCGGCAAACTCCATTCTCGACATTCCAGCGTTGACGACGACCCTCTGCTCCGAAGTACGATTCACATCAGGGCGTCGGTAACGAAAAGTGTAATTCATTTATTTACTGCACTATTCTTGTATTAAATCTGTAAACCTTTGCGTGAATATAGAATTGGCCGCAGTAAACGGTCAAGGACTGTGGGCCTTAGAGTAGGAGCCGACCGTGACGCCGAACCAAGTAAAATTACTTGTGTTGTTTGTGTGTTTTAATTCCGCTGCATTTTCTCTTTCTTATCTGAAAAGTTTTTCATGATATTCACCCCCCTATCATGTTTCTCGATCCAACAAGTGGTATCAGAGCGGGATAGCTCAAATTTGGTGCAACCACCAATTTGGGAATTTTAAAGATTTTTTTTTTAAATTTTTATTCTTCTTTTCGATCGAAGTTTTTATTGTTAATCGAGGTTGGTGCAACACCACTCGATAAATTTTTGTTAATCATATTCCCGCACTACTAATCCAAGACCAAGTTTTGGGACAGTTTTTGTTTTTTTTTGTCATTTCAGTAATTCCTAAATGGCCATGCACGCCAGACCACCACTCTTCAGTGAGGAGGACTTCTCCTACTAGAAGAGTCGGATGGAAGTCCACCTGAAAACTCAGGTGGACATGTGGATTATAATCCAATCTGGACTGGAAATCACGAAAAAAGCTGAAAGAGAGCCACAATCTTACACCGAATGGGACGCCTCGTTGAAAACGAAGATCGAGGTTGATGCTAAAGCGACCCAGACACGTCATCGCTTATGAGTAACACGTCGTTTGATTCACTTATGAGAAATTCGTATCTCTCTGGAATATTGCGTGTCCTATCAGACCTACGAAGAGGTGGTATTGATTTAGGTTCAACTGATAGCTCATCATTATGAGTTATTGGTTGTGGGTCTAGACTAGGGGTCTCTGTAATGTCTATTGGAGTTTCTTGAACTTCATCAAGTTCAATGCCACTCCCACTGTTTTCTTGTAAAAGAAATTCTTTTTCCAGAAATACAGCATGCCTTGAAACAAACACCTTTTGTTCCAAGGGATGATAGAATTGGTAACCCTTTATTTCCTTAGGGTATCCAATAAATAGACATTTATTAGACTTAGCATCCAATTTGTCTGATACAGTCCGCTTTACATAAGCAGGACAACCCCATATCTTAAGGTGAGTTAAGTGAGGTTTCTTACTATTCCATGTCTCATATGGAGTAGTAGAGACTACCTTGGTCGGGGCTCTGTTTAGCAAGTAAACAGCTGTTTTAAGTGCATAGCCCCAAAAGGATTTTGGAAGAGTTGCATGATTCATCATCGACCTAACCATGTCCATCAAGGTTCGGTTGCGCCTCTCAGATACACCATTATGCTGTGGTGTATACGGCGGAGTCCATTGGGACAATATCCCATTGTCCCTAAGATAATCTTGAAACTCTTGACTTAAGTATTCACCACCCCGATCGGATCGTAGTATCTTAATACTTTTGCCAAGCTGTTTCTCTACTTCATTTCTGAACTCTTTGAATTTCTCAAAAGCTTCAGATTTGTGTTTCATCAAGAACACATACCCGAATCGTGAGTGATCATCAATAAAGGTGATGAAGTAGCTATAGCCTCCTTGTGCAAGAGTTGACATTGGTCCACATACATCAGTATGTATTAGACCAAGCAATTCTCCCACTGGATTACCCTTTCCGGAAAAGGGTAATTTGGTCATCTTGCCTTTTTAGCATGATTCGCATGTATCAAATGAACCGGGTTCAAATGATTCCAAAATTCCACATCGGTGTAATTTGGTCATGCGTTTCTTACTTACATGGCCAAGATGACAATGCCACGTGTAGGAGTCTATTCGATTATCTATTCGAGCACGTTTGTTGCTAACTTCGATATTGAAAAGGTCACCGGATAAATCTAACGTGTAGATACCATTGCACAAAGTTCCATTCCCATAAAGAACGCCATTTAAAGTTATGTACCAACAATTGTTACTAAAAGTTAAATGATAACCCTTTTCATTCAAACATGAAATAGATACAATGTTCTTTATTAACAAAGGAACAAAATAACAATTATCGAATTCTAAGACACGTCCTATAGGGAGCTTTAGCAAATATGTTCTGATGGCAACAGCAGCAATCTTTGCTCCGTTTCCAACTCGCAAATTCGCTTCTCCCTTGACGAGTCTTCTTCTATTCCTTAGCCCCTGTATGTCATTACATATATGTGAGCTACACCCAGTATCAAGTACCCAGGTGTTTGAGGAAATAGAGTGACATTCAATAACGAAGATACTTGAAGAGGATGGGGCATCGGATGCCTTCTCTTTCAAGGACTCAAGATAAACCTTGCAGTTTCTTCGCCAGTGACCCTCCTTACCATAGTGATGGCAAGTGCCTTTTAGGGTATTTTCAGTCTTTTTGGCCTTTTTCTTCTTTTCCTTATTCTGTTCTTTGGCCTTCCTCTTAGAACCTTTCTTTGAGGAACCAACTAACAGTACCGTCTTTTGATCCTGCTTCACAGAAGGCTCTACAGTCTTCAGCAGGTTGAGCAACTCAGGAAACTGGTCTGGAGTTGCATTTTCAAGAGGACGGTTGGGAAGTTGATCTTCAAGGACATAAGCAAGCTTCTCTTCCTTGAGGACTATCCTCAGGTTTCGAAGCCAGTCCATGAATTTGGCCTAGTCAGTTTATTGGTGTCCAAAATGGAACACAAATTCAGAAAAGACATGATCGAGTGATTATCCTAGAAATACAAATTGAGCTTATGTGAGAAGAATGATTAAAGAATGTATCAACATACATTAATAAAATCCTATTTACTTTTCGAATTGAATAACCCTTTTTATCAATTCGGGAGATCGTAGGAACATCTCCAAATAGGTTGATATCCAACCATAGATAAGAACAACCATGGCTGTGGCCATCAAGTTATTCTTAACTATGAAGGTAGGTAATTATACCGATTACAGATCACATATATGTAACTATCACTTTATGCTATCAACTAATTGAATGTTTGCATAAATCATTGGGTTGTTAACTCATTAACAAGTATGCAACATTATACATAGCACCCAACTGCACCTCTCTTTACATCGACCTTGGTTGTGGCACAACAAATCGATGCTCCAAGCTTAAGGCTGACCCATTAATCAAGAAATAGTTTTAATATGGTTGGAGCTCATTCAACCGTTTAGTCAGGCTTGGATGTGTCCAACAACCAAAACTAAGGATTGACCTCTGACTCCAACTATATTATTCATAAACTAATTCCATGGTTTGAACATGTTGAGGTTCAAGCCGGGCATGGATGTGTCCATCAACCCAAACGAGAAACAAAACTCCGATTCTAACCATATTAATGGAAGGTGTTGGCCTTAATATTTTGTAAGGGGTTTTGGGTCTCATCCTTTCTTTTCTAAGCACATTCATGACATATAATTATGTCATGACTAATGATTTCCTTAATAAAGTATGTATGTGACTTAATTTATCAAGTCTCATTAATTGAATTAGGAACTGGATTTCCTAATTCTAATTTCATACTTTATTCAAGGAATTATTTTGGGAAACAATTTCCTAAATTGCCATAATCAATTTCGGAAATAATATGTTCAAGACTTTGATTTCTCTAAATCAAATCTTATTAAATTAAGAGAGAGATTCCCTTAATTCAACCACATATTATTTTCATAAAAATCTCATTTAAGAAAACTCTATAGGAAACCATTTTCCTAATTAATTTTGGAGACAACAATATGTAAGAGCATCACCTCTTAAATCATATTTTATTCATGGATTTAATTAATTACAACAAATTATTTTCTAAGGGTGGCTCCCCGAGGCTCAGATACCCAAAGAAAAGAAATTTGTCGTAAATTCAATTTGGTCCGCTTCTGAAGCGTAACTAAATTGAACATGACAATTTCATTCAAAATTGGGAAATTAAATTACAACAACTAACTTTAAATTGGACGGCTCCCCGAGGCTCAATCCAAAATAAAGAATTTTTTTGATAATTTAAAACCAATTCGAATTTAATTGTCACTTAATTATCCATAAATTTGTCTAGACTTTCTTGAAAGAAAGTGCCCAAAATTGCGAGATTTCATAATAGGTTTTCAGAATAATTGTAAGTTTCTGGTACAAAGAAAACTTACATATTTTCAAAATTGGAAAATTTCTAAAATAGAAAATTTCCAAAATCGGAAAGTTTCCAAAGATGGGAAGTTTTCACAATTATCATAAAATTTCAGAAACTAGGATATTTCAAAAGTTTGCGAAATTTCATGAGGATTTTCAAACTTTGAAATTCCTAAATCTAAAATTTATAATAATTGGAAAATTTCCATAATTGAAAATTTTTCCAAAATTGAGATCATGACAAAGTTTTCCGCAAACCAATTATATGATTATGTCGAACACTAACCGGCTCTGATACCACTGTTGGGACCGGGTGCATGTTGACAAGGATACGGGTTCATAAATTTTAAAATATTTACGTGCAGCGGAAGAATTAGCATAAATAATTTCTCAAATTATTTTTAACCACATATCTAGTATGCGACCTTATAATGTGTGGACATGATCATAAATTAAAATTTTGCGAAAAAGTAAACTAATTTACTTAGTACCTCGCGTAACTCGAAGTAAGGGACGAGATCCAACCGTAGCGTCCCTTGGAAGCTCCGCCTCTATTCGCGTCCACGCCAAGTTCTCTTCGGGATGACATCGCAAAGCCACGAGTTTTGTGCCGACGAGAACTACTAGATTCTCCAAAAGCACAACTTGAATATCAAGAGAGGAAGATGGAAACTAACTACCAAGTAACGGAATCAAAATTCCGGGAAAGGAAAGAAGGAGACGCGATCCGTTTCTTCTTCTTCGGCACCTTCTTGGCGGATGAAGCTCTCGGCCACCCTTGGGATGTGCACCGGCCCTAGGAGAGGAGAGAGAGCCGGCCCTATAGAGAGAGAGGGGCGCCGACCCTAGAGAGAGAGAGAGAGTTAGAGAGAGAGGGAGCTACTAATCTCTTGATAACTCAATTAGTTGGAATTCAAGGCTTGCCTTTGGTTCCTTTATATAGTAGCCTCTCCCTTGCCAAGTCTCCCCTTTAACGGAATTAACGGAATAAATTTTCATAAGGAATTTATCTTATAAATTTTCTTATGAATTATTCCATTATGCCAAGTTTTATTATAACTAACTTTATAATAAAACAAATACATCTCTCCTTTTATTATGGAATAAAATTTGCATGAAATTTATAAATTTTTCTTATCATGGAAAATCAATTCATAATTGATTTATAAAATAAAATAAACATTTAAAGTTTATTTAATCTCCATAAAAGAATAAATTTATTATATAAATTTTCTTTATCATGGAAAAATCAATTCATAATTGATTTTATAAAATAAAATAAACCAATCCATGGTTTATTTTAATTTCCATAAAAAGAATAAATTATATAAATTTTCTTATCATGGAAAATCAATTCATAATTTATTTATAAAATAAAAATAAACCATTTAAAGTTTATTTTAATTTCCATGAAAACAAATTTATTTATCCATAATTTTATAAAACAAATCGCTCTTGATTTATTTTATAATTTAAACCAAATAAATTGGTTTCTCCCCTTTGTAGTGGCCGGCCAAACCAAGAGGGTGGACACCCTCTTTGGCCGGCCAAACCGAGCCGAACCCATCGCGAATTAAACTCATTTAATTCGCCCAATAAGCCTTCAAAAGACTTGGTCATTTTTAGCTTCCCTTGCGCCTCTGATTAACTCAGATTCGACTTATTTCTCTTAATCGAAAAATCCAATTTTTAACTCGTTTTAAATCCCTCGGATTACTCGTAGTGCGTGTGACTAAATAGGCTTTCAATTTATGTTGGCCGTCTATAATCAACTAATTATAGAACGATCATGAGTGGCACCTAGTAGTACATCATGACCCCCAATTAATCGAAAGATCAATGGTTGACCTCAGAAGTAATTCTGAAACCCTTCAGCAGCTCTAATGAATCGTGCCTCATTCCCTTCACCATCTTATACCCACTTGGTTCAGGACATGGTCTGTGTGTGTCAGTCCCCACTAGGCTGACTACGTCACACCTAGCCCAAGTAGTGTCTTTCTCATCCTTTGGATTTCTAATTACTCTCATGTATTTAAGAGACTCATACTCTAAACATGACATGCTCTGGCCAGAGGCTTTGAGTAACAATCCGACGATAGGCCTGGGTATACATCTCCTCGCAAGGAGTGGTGAATCCTTTGTAGGCTGTTCAAACATCTTCGGGCACTTCGGCTTATACCCAACCATCCTGGGTCCACACCTCCTTGGAGATGCTTGCTTAAGATGTTAAAGTATAAGTCTCCATGACCAAGATGACTTGAACACCGCAAGTCAAAGGAACATCGCACTTAAGCTGCAGTAATAACTTTCATTGACATATCTATATGTAGATTACCATATGAAGTTTTATAGTCAATCACTCCAATGAACTAGTTCCCTTAACTAGCATCCATGTTAATCTCCGGGCATCCCAATGTCTCCAGCCAGTGAGAATCAGCTGATTAGAGAATAACCCATGCTAGTCTCAACAGAATTGATAGTGTCCGTATTTATCAATTCATCGACTAGGGATATTTTCAATACTTCACAATTGCACATGTAGAGATAATCACTAGTTGTGATTCCATCACAAATTCTCTAATGCTGTGAATTGTATTGCAGACATTCAGCAAATGTGTTTAAGATCCCAATCAAATACACAAACATGTATACTCAAATAGTGAATTTTCATTTATTGAAATAAATGTTTAAAATCATAAGGCGATTGCCTTAGGACACTTCTCTCATATTACTAATAGGGGGCGCCCTCCACGTGTCCTCTGATCCGTAACTCTCTTGGTCAGCTCTAATCCCTCCAACATCGGGATCGAACCTTGAGGGGGGCGCCCGGGAAGCAGGGGCACCCCGGTTGACTCAGTATGCTGGCTTCTCGCTAGCTCAAACTTTATCCGCTTCGTTGGCTTGGACCCAAGGCGCCCTAAGCATCCAGGGCGCCCGGGAGCACGGGGGCGCCCTCCCCAGTGTGCTTCCGAAGCATTACTTGCTTAGCTTGTCTTGCCTTCACCTTGGGGGCGCCCGAGACCTCCGGGGTGCCCTGCCCAACTGCTGCCCCTCTCCTTTGGGGCGTTCTAAGCAGCAGAAACTCGTTCCTTCCATCCTGCATCCAGGGTTAGTACCAAACACGACAAAGCAAGCATGTTAGTAAGTTTTACAGCCGTAGCTATCTTGGTTCTGACTTTGGGTCTCCAAAATGGAGCCCTAGGTCGAGTCGACGCCTACGGTTCCCTCCACGGGGAACGCGTCCTCACCTACTCCTCTTAGGAGAGTTTACATTTTGCCAACCGGCTCCTCCGGTTGGACTTTTGCCCGATGCATCTGACCAGGTCTTCGTGCCCACCTTCCAAGCAGGTCTTCATGCCTACCTTCCGAGTAGGTCTTCGTGCCCAGTCCTCGACCAGGACTTCGGTGCCCAGCTGCTTGCCAGGGCTTCGTGCCCAGTCCTCGACCAGGACTTCGTGCCCACCTTCCGAGCAGGTCTTCGGTGCCCAGCTTGCCAGGACTTCGTGTCCAGTGTACCTAGGACTTCTTTTCCTGTATACTTAGTGAACATGTTAGATCAACATAATATCTTAACTTTTGAACCCTTTAGCCATTATCAAAACACAAGTTTGACTTGGGTGCTGTCTGCACCAACAATCTCCTCCTTTTTGATTTATGGCAACCTGGTTCAAAAAGTTAAGTTAATCAAGAACAGATGATATAACAGTTTAGTTTCCTCCCCCTGGAAGGAATCTCCCCCTAGGTTTTCTAATGGTTCGTGGGGTTTGAAAAATTTCTAAGTTTTAATGATGGACCTAATTTTACAAATACTTAGAGCATTTCGAAAATATTTTCCACGATATTTAGAGACGTTTTCAAGTCCATAACTTAGAAAATTTTCTAAAGAAAAGTTTGAATCTCTTTTGAAACTTTTCTATTTAAGATAAGTACTTAGAAAAATTTGAACCTAGCTTGGGTTAAGTACTTAGATAAAATTTTTAAAAAATAGCTTAAGTTTAAGTACAAAAACTTTTGAAAACATCTTAAGTTTTAAGTACAAAACTTTTGAGAACAACTTAAGTTTTAAGTAGTTTATAAAACTTTTGAAAACAGGAACTTAGATTAAGTACTTTTTGAAGAAAGGATAAAGTTTTGAAAATTTTGAATATGAAAAAAACATGTAAAATTTTAAAGTTAAGTTTTGAAAATTTTGAATATGAAAAAAAACATGTAAAATTTTAAAGCTAAGTTTTGAAAATTTTGAATATGAAAAAAAACATGTAAAATTTTAAAGCTTCTCTCCTTTTCCTATCTCTCCCCCTTGGCCATAAACCAAAAATAGAGCAGTATAGCAAAATGAATAAATTGCATTGCAAAAAGAGTGAATGTGTTGTACTGAATCAATGCAAGATAGACTGAATCAAACCAATTTCAATTATCTCTTTAGGGTCCTGTCTAACCCAATTAGCTACTTACTAACTGTTATAAACAGTAGTTTTTGCTAGGGTTAGTCAAGTTAAGTGTTCTGTTCAAGTCAGATTTTCTAAACCTGACACTTAACCTGATTACTGTTTAATTTGTATTTAGTGCCCCAATTACTACAGATGCATTGACTTAAAGCATCTTGAATTAAGGCAAAGACCTAAGAATCTCAGCCCGTTCTAGGTTATTAAACAAAAGTACCCTAAGGTGCTTGTGAGATGCTGGCTTCTAAATCTATAGGTGCATGCAGTTCTAGGGTTAGGGCCTAGGCTATGTCCACTTGCGAAAAATAATCCTAGTTTTGAAAGGGGTAGTTTTAAATAAAACTAAGTCAGAAAATTATTTTTAACATTGTAAACAGATTTTGAAAATTATGTAAAGCAATTTTAAAATTGTTTTAGAAACTGATTTTAAATCAAGTAAAGCATTAAGAAAATCAAAAGTAGAGTAAACCTATTCTACTAAGCATAATCCTAACTGCCTTCTTAGTGAGCTGAACTCAGACTCAGGTAGGGGTTTGGTGAATATGTCAGCTAAGTTAGATTTGGAATCTACATGCTTAAGGACTATCTCACCCCTGGCTACGTGATCTCTTACAAAGTGGTGCTTGACTTCTATGTGTTTTGTTCTAGAGTGTTGGATTGCATTCTTAGTCAGATTGATTGAGATTATATTATCAATGAAGACTTGAGTTTGGGTGTAGTTAAGCCGTAAGTCCTTATGAGTGTGCATCATCCATAAGAGTTGTGCTACACACTCTCCTAAGACAACATACTCAGCTTCAGTTGTGGATAGAGCTACACAGTGTTGTTTTCTGCTGCACCAACTTACTAGACTATTTCCTAACAATTGGAAGCTTCCACTTGTGCTCTTTCTATGTAATTTACAACCAGCGTAGTCAGAATCTGAGTATCCTGACAAGTCAAAGGTTGAGGATCTAGGATACCAAATCTCTACATTTAGGGTGCCCTTAACATATCTTAGTATTCTTTTTAGGGCTGCTAAGTGCGTTTCCTTAGCACAGGTTTGATATCTAACACACATTCCTACAACAAAAAGGATATCAGGTCTGCTGGCTGTAAGGTACAGTAGACTTCCAATCATACTCCTATAAAGGTTAAGTTCTACTGGTTTACTATTAAGGTCACTATCTATTTTTACATTTGTGGCCATTGGGGGTACTTATGCTTTTAGAGTTGTCCATTTTGAATTTCTTTATTAATTCCTTAGCATATTTAGATTGATGGACATAGTTTCCATCCCTAGTTTGTTTAATTTGTAACCCTAGAATGAAGTTGAGTTCACCAACTAAGCTCATTTCAAATTCGTTTTCCATTATTTTAACGAATTCTTTTAGGAAGTTTGAGTTGGTGGACCCAAAAATTATGTCATCGACATAGATTTGGGCAATAAAGATTTCTTTTCCTAAGGTTTTAATAAATAGGGTTGAGTCAATTTATCCTTGTTTGAATTCTTTAGAAATTAGGTAAGTTGATAAGCATTCATACCAGGCCCTAGGTGCTTGTTTTTGTCCATAAAGTACTTTGGTAAGTTTGTAAACGTGGTCTGGTCTTTCTAAGTCCTCAAAACCAGGGGGTTGTCCTACATAAACTTCTTTCTTAATAAATCCATTTAGAAAAGCTGATTTTACATCCATTTGATAGAGTTTAAATCCTTTATGGGATGCAAAGGCTAACAACATCCTGATGGACTCGAGTCTAGCTACTGGGGCATAGGTTTCGTCATAATCTAACCCTTCTACTTGACTGAACCCTCTAGCTACTAAGCGGGCTTTATTTCTGACTATCTCTCCTTGATCATTTAACTTATTCCTAAATACCCACTTAGTGTCAATGACGGATTTGCCCTCAGGTTTAGGTACTAGTTCCCAGACTTGGTTTCTTTCAAATTGGGCTAACTCTTCTTGCATAGCTATGATCCAATCAGGATCAGGTAGGGCTTCCTCTATAGTCTTAGGTTCAATTTTTGAAATCATTGCTATCTAACTAAGGTTTCTATAGGAAGACCTGGTTCTGACTCCTAAAGTTGGATCACCCACAATTTGATCGGTAGGGTGACTAAGTCTGGGTTTCTTGGTTTTTCTAGAACTTGGTTAAGCCTCAGGTCCTGCTGGTCGATTTGGTTCAATATTTGGTTCAATATTGGGTTCAATTGACTTAGAAGTTGGTTCAATAGTTAGTTCATTTAAGGGTTCAATTAAAGGTTCAACTGTTTGTTCATTATCTTCTTGATCAGTATTTGATGAAGTTAGATCTGGATTATCATATTTTGAGTTGATTTCTTCATCAAATATTAAATTTGTTGTTTCTTCAATTTTCTTAGTTTGTTTGTTGTAAACCCTATAGGCTCTACTTGTGGTTGAATATCCTAGGAAGATGCCTGGGGTTGACTTGGACTGGAATTTACCTAGATAGTCCTTGGTGTTTAGAATATGGACTTTGCACCCAAAGACCCTTAGGTAGTGCAGGTTTGGAAGTCTATGGTAGTATGATTCATAGGGTGTTTTATTGTGTCGTTTGTTAATTAGTACCCTATTTTAGATGTAGCAAGCCGTACTAATTGCTTCTGCCCAATATTGGTTAGCTAGGTTAAATTCATTGAGCATAGCCCTAGCGGCTTCCTGTAGGGTTCTATTTTTCCTTTCGACTATCCCATTTTGTTGGGGGGTTCTAGGACACGAAAATTCGTGTAAGTACCCATTTACTTTACAGAATTCCCCGAATCGTTGATTTTCAAACTCTCCCCCGTGGTCACTCCTAAGTCTTTTGATTTTAGTATCATTTTGATTTTCAATTAACTTACAAAAGTCATTGAATAGGTTTAGGGTTTCATCTTTGGTCTTTAGAAACCTAACCCAGGTAAACCTAGAGTAATCATCAACTATTACTAAGTAGTACCGGTTTCCACTTAGTGACTTGGCTCCATGTGAATCAAATAGGTCAAGGTGCAGGAGCTCAAGTGTGGTTTGAGTTAGATCAGATTGAATTAGTTTGTGATTAGACCTGGTTTGTTTACCTTTATTACATGATTCACATATTAAGTTTTCATGATTTTTAATTTTAGGGATACCTTTAATTAGGCCAAGTTGGGTGATTTTTGAAATTATTCTCAAATTTGTGTGACCTAATCTCCTATGCCAGAGGTTTGATTGTTCTAACTGAGTTAACATGCATTTGGGTACTAGAGGTAAGTTTATAGTGTAAACATTATTTTTCCTAGTGCCCTTAAGCATGATTTCTGAGTCTTGCAGGTTTCTAATTAGGCAGTTAGAATTGGTAAAAGTAACTACATAACCAGTATCACACAATTGACTTATGCTAAGCAGGTTAAATTTGAAATTTTCCACCAAAAGAACTTTCTTAA
This sequence comes from Boesenbergia rotunda, assembly GCA_024364735.1. Lineage (NCBI taxonomy): Eukaryota > Viridiplantae > Streptophyta > Magnoliopsida > Zingiberales > Zingiberaceae > Boesenbergia > Boesenbergia rotunda. The sequence continues at coordinate 36,795 of JAGFNQ010003136.1, forward strand.
TAACAAAGTCAGATTTAAGTTCAATATTACCTGACCCAATCACCTTGAGTGTAGCATTGTTGCCAAATGCTACTGAGCCTAGGTTTTTGAACTTGAGTTTGATGAATTTCAATTTATCTCCAGTCATGTGTCTGGAGCACCCGCTATCCAACATCCATTGGTCCAAATCTTTATGTTCCTACACATAAAGAGTTTTGTTGATTTGGATCCAATTAGAATCAGGAATAGCCTAAATTGATTTTCACAGCTTAGTCTGTGTCACCCAAATCTAGGGTTATCAATCACGTTTGCCTTATGGGTTTTTTGTGAGATAGGTTTTAGTAGATAGAATTATTTTGAAAAATCATGATTTATATAAAAAAATTTAGATTAATTTTGAAAATAATTGATTTTGATTAAAAAAAATGTTTGAATCTACAATTAACCGAAAATTTGTGTTAGATTCGAATTTGACAAAAAAAATAATTTGAATTTGAATTTCAAAAATTGGCTTCTAGGTCTTGGCAAGGCACTAGGCCTTCTTTGGCCGTAGTCTTATTGGATCATCAACCCTTTCCTTGACAAAGTCTTTTAATGAAATTTCATTTTCAAAATTACTTTTTGTCAAAATTTGGTCTAACTAGTTTGGGTCTTGGATCGGTAGCTTCGGCTAGTTTCACCAGTCTAAAGAGACCAAGTAGAGTATACTTGACCTTATTAGAATTGGCTTCCCTAACGTACTATCATCTCACCGCCACCCAATACTATGTTGTTCAAATTTCAGTTAAGTTGGTTCACTCCTTAAATTAACCATTCCTAAGTTTAAGCATGGTAAATTGCAGAAATTACGTAAACAAGCAATCAAACAATTTTAAATCAAGAATAGAAATTTATCTAACTATAAATATTATTTTTAATTTGGCTCCCCTTGACTAAAGCCACGATAATGGTTAGGCAAGATGTGAATCTTGTCATTGGGGAACCAATACTAATTTGATCCAGTTTATTTGTTCAGGCACAGTTTGGGTACCCATGCTTGAACTTCAGGTCTGGACTGGTTCAGTAAGCATAGTAGGATCATTGTCTAGATTTGGTTCTATAGCCCAACCCAGATCGATTTAGAACCGACTTCTGTTTTCCAAGAATCATGTCAAGACCCTTGGAACCAGAAGTGAATCGTTCTAAGACAGCTCTAAGATCCTTGAGTTTTCAAGAAAGAGTTATCTGATTCAAGTTTTTCAACTTGAGCAGAGGTTCCTTTTTGAACCTTCTCAGTTAAGGGTTCAGAGTCTGGTCTCTCTTTCAGGAGTTTTACATCCTGTCTGAGAGGCTCGACTTGGATTTTGGGTTTTGCCAAATCTCGAGAAAGATAAGAAATTAATTCACATAATTGAATTCTAGAAAAACCACTTACAGTTATTTCGCAATTTTCTGAAAAGTGTGCTTGCCGTCATCCGGCTCCGATTCTGACTCGGTCTGGATTTCTTCTGAGGCGGTTAGTGCGAGTAGATTAGATTGTGGCACCTCTTCTTCTTCTTCGGAGGAGGACTCGTCCCACATTGCCTGAAGTGCCTTGTTTCTTCTTGCTTTCTTGGCTTCTTTTAGGTTAGGGCATTCGGATTTGAAATGTCCCTTTTTGTTGCACTCGAAGCAAGTCACACTGGATTTGTTCTTAGTTGATTCAGCTTGATCTTCCTTCTTTCGGCTGGCTTTTCTTATGTTGGATTGATTCTTCAATTCTTTGTAGTAGCTTCTGTTGGGACCGGGTGCATGTTGACATGGATGCGGGTTCGTAATTTTAAAATTAATTACGTGCAGCGGAAGGTTTAGCATAAATAATTTCTCAAATTATTTAACCACACATCTAAGCATACAACCTTATCTTGTGTAAACATGATCATATATTTAAAATTTTGCAGAAACGTAAACTAATTTACTTATTACCTCGCGTAACTCGAAGGAAGGGACGAGATCCAACCGTAAGCGTCCCTCGGAAGCTCCGCCTCTATTCGCGTCCACGCCGAGTATCTTCGGGATGACTTCGCAAAGCCACGAGTTTCGTGTTCTCGAGAACTACTAGATTCTCCGAGAATGCGATAAAAAAAACCAAGAGAGAAGTAATCACATCGGAAAAACTCACCACCAAGGATGGCCGGAATCACAATTCCGGCGAGAAGGAGGAAGATGACTTGCGCCCAATCCCAAGGTGATGGTGGCCGGAGAGGAAGATCGTCCCAACGGAAGAACTTCGTCGCCTCGGTGCTTCTCCTTGTGCTCACGGCAAGAAGAAGGGAGGAGAGGCTTGTGGCCGGCCAAGAGGAAGAAGGGAGGAGAGGGAGAGAGCCCATGCAAGAATACTTCGATTGATTTCCAAGCCTTGCCTTGGGTCCTTTATATAGTGGCCTCTCAACCGCCAAGTCTCTTTTTTCTTATGGAATAAATTTTCATAAGAAATTTATCATATAAATTTTCTATGACTTATTCCATCATGCCAAGTTTTATCATATTTTAATTTATGATAAAAATCAACCAAGTCTTTTTTTTCTTATGGAAAGAAATTTCTTATCATGGTAAATCAATCCATGATTGATTTTATAAAATAAAATAAACCAATCCATGGTTCATTTTAATTTCCATGAAAAATAAATTTCTTTATATAAATTTCTTTATCATGGTAAATCAATCCATGATTGATTTTATAAAATAAAATAAACCAATCCATGGTTCATTTTAATTTTCATGAAAAATAAATTTCTTTATCATGGCAAATCAATCCATGATTGATTTTATAAAATAAAATAAACCAATCCATGGTTCATTTTAATTTTCATGAAAAATAAACCAAACCTTGGTTTATTATATAAAAAATTTATATCATCCATAATTTCATAAAACAAACCACACTTGGTTTATTTTATAAATTGAACCGAAACTTGGTTCTCTCCCTTTGTTGTGGCTGGCCAAGCAAAGAGGGTGGGGACCCTCTTTGGCCGACCTATCCAAGCCACGCCCCAATGAATTAAACTCATTTAATTCATCTGTTAAGTCTTCAAAAGACTTAGCCATTTTACGCTTCCGATGCGTCTCTGAAAAATTCACATTCGACTTATCGTTTGGCTCAACCAAACCTAATCTCTCTTGATTGAAAAATCCAATTTTCAACTCGTTTTAAATCCCTCAGATTACTCGTAGTGCGTGTGACTAAATAGGCTTTCGATTTATGTTGGCCGTCTAAAATTAACCAATTATAGAACGATCATGAGTGGCACCTAGTAGTACATCATGATCCCCAATTAATTAAAAGATCAACGGTTGACCTCAGAAACTATTCTGAAACCCTTCAGCAACTATAATGAATTGTGCCCCATTCCCTTCACCATCTTATACCCACTTGGTTCAAGACATGGTCTATGTGTGTCAGTCCCCACTAGGCTGACTACGTCACACCTAGCCCAAGTAACGTTTTCTCGTCCTACGGATTCTAATTACTCTCATGTATCTAAGAGATTCATACTCTGAATATGTCATGCTCTGGCCAGAGGCTTCGAGTAACAATTCGATAATAGGCCTTGGGTATACATCTCCTCGCAAGGAGTGGTGAATCCTTTGTAGGTTGTTCAAACATCTTCGGGCACTTCGGCTTATACCCAATCATCCTGGGTCCACACCTCCTTAGAGATGCTTGCTTAAGATGTCAAAGTATAAGTCTCCATGACCAAGATGACTTGAACACTGCAAGTCAAAGGAATATCGCACTTAAGCTGCAATAAGAACTTCACTGACATGTCTATATGTAGACTACCATATGAAGTTTTACAGCCAGTCACTCCAATGAACTAGTTCCCTTAACTAGCATTCATGTTTATCTCCGGACATCCCAATGTCACCAGCCAGTGAGAATCAGCTGATTAGAGAATAACCCATGCTAGTCTCAACAGAATTGATAGTGTCTGTATTTATCAATTCATCGACTAGGGACAATTTCAATACTTCACAATTGCACATGTAGAGATAATCACTATTTGTGAATTCATCACAAATTCTCTCATGCTGTGAATTATATTGCGGGCATTTAGTAAATGAGTTTAAGATCTCAATCAAATACATAAACATGTATACTCAAATAGTGAATATTCATTTATTAAAATAAATGATTACAATCATAAGGTGATTGCCTTAGGACACTTTTCTCATATCACTAACAGTTTCGGGCCAGTCGGACCAGCTTAGGTCGATCTCCTTCGTTGTCTTCTGAGTCTGAGTCTGAATCAGACTCGGGTGCAAGTTGAGTTTTCTTCTTGGATACCTTTCCAGCTTTACCTGCAATAAAGGCAATGCCTTTCTCGGCCAGGGTGCAGTTAGTCTGCTCATGTAACTTAAGTTTTGAAAACAGTTCATCTAATTTAATTTTTGAAAGGTCCCTTGAAATCTTGTATACATCTACCATAGATGGCCACAAGGTGTTTCTCGGTAAAGCATTAAGAGCATACCTTATCAGTGTTGGTGCAATCTTGGTTAGGTCAGGGTTGACCTAGGTTGACTAGGCTCGGGTGAGCCAATGTCTGATAAGCGTGGTGAGCTTATGTTGGGATGTTTCGATGTTTGATAATGATGTTTGAATGTCATAATGATGTTTGAATGTCATATGATGGTTGAATGTCGTATGATGTCAAGTGGGTCAAGGTTGACTGGAGACTTGACGAGAAAGACCTAGTGGGACTAGGCACACCTAGTGGGACTAGGTGAAGTCCAGGTGGATTGGGGAGATCGTACACTGGCACGGGAAAAGACCTAGTGGGACTAGGCACACCTAGTGGGACTAGGTGAAGTCCAGGTGGATCGGGGAGATCGCACGCTGGCATAGGAAAAGACCTAGTGGGACTAGGTGAAGTCCAGATGGATCGGGGAGATCGCATGCTGGCAAGGTGGAAGTCTACCGAGAGACTAGACCTAACTTGAGGGTTAGGCAAACCTGGTGGGGGAATCAGGTTAAGTCCTAGTTGGGAACTAGGCAGAAGAAATCCAGGTTGGTCAAAGGGGTTGACTGGACACATGGTAGGGAACCCTAGACTTGTGAGCACAAGTTAGGTCGGTCTTAATCGATTAAGAGAGTTTGTTACGAGAATAGAAGGTGTCTGAATCGATTGGGTAATCGATTCATCCTTCCCTTAATCGATTGGCCAATCGATTAAGGTGTCACTTGATCGATTAGGGTAATCGATCACTGAGGTTTGCGCGAGAGAACAGAGAGGCTCTGAATCAATTGGGTAATCGATTCAGGGCACTGGTAATCGATTGGCTAATCGATTACGGTTCGAAAACTAGCCGTTGAACGACTATGTGTGACGTGGTAATCGATTGGGTAATCGATTCAGAAACCCTAGGCGTCGGGTATAAGTGTTTTCACGCAGGTTTGGAGCAACAACTCTTCTCCCCTTCTTCTCCTTCATCAATGCCATCTCAAGGGAAGCCTAGGAGGATATTGCGGCTGCATTTTCAAGGTTCTAGAGGCAATCACAAGCTTGAAGATAGCAAGGAAAGCAAAGAGAGTTTATTGATTGTAAATCTTGTAAGATTTCATTTGTATTTTGCTTTGTCTCTTGTTGTATCTTTGTGAAAGCTTGTAAGAGGTTTCTCCACCTCAAGAAGGAGATCTTTCATAGTGTATGAGAGAGTGAGGAGAGTAGATCCTTGGATTAGTCACCCGACCAGGGTGGATACCAAGTAAAATCCAAAGTGTTAGCATTGCTTGAAGTCTTCCGCCGCGACAAATCATCTACAAGCAAATCGGAGCTAATCACCCCCCCTCTAGCTCGTCTACCGGTCCCAACAAGTGGTATCAGAGCAAGGTTGCTCTTCTTTGGACTCATCGCCAAGAGGGCAAGAGCTAGAGGAAGAAGAAGAAGTTGGAAGAAACCCTAATTTTAAGAATTCATCATCAAGAGTGTTTAACTTCAAAAATGGAGTTTGGTTATGACACTCGGGCACCTCCACCATTCGACAAGGCAAATTTCAATCGTTGGAAGTCAAAGATTGAAAATTACTTCATGATGGAGATAGAGCAATGGTTTGCTTTAATGGAGGGTTTTGAAGCTCCAACAAGCACCAAAGGAAAGCTCCTCAAGAAAAGTAAATGGAATGAGGAGCAAATCAAGAGATGCGAGGCCAATGACAAAGTGACTAAGTTATTGGTCAATCTTTTGCCAAGCATCATCTTGGACAAGATTGGAGAATTCAAAGATGCCAAAGTGCTTTGGAGCAAATTAGCAAAGCTTCATGAAGATCCCTCCACTGTACCAAGTCAAGACAAATCCGAAGAGGGAGATTCATCAAATGAAGAGGGCTCGGAAGTTGATAGATGCTCAACATCCAGGGAGGAAATTCAAGAAGCATTGGCCGAGGAGGAAAAAGAAGAAGTCTCCACCTCTAGGATTGAGGGGGAGCAAAGGTCATTGACTTCGGAAAAAGAAGAAGTATCTACCTCCGGATCAAGTGAAGAGTCATGCAATACCCCTACAAGCAAAGGTATAAGAATTTCAATTTGTAAAAATAAAGATCATATCATTTGCTTTGAGTGTAGGGAAAAAGGACACTATAAGAGTAAGTGTCCCAAATTGGTCAAGAAGAAGGTGCAAGTGGCACCCAAGACCAAGGAGAAGTCAAAGGAAGTCGGCCCCAAAGAAAAGAAGGATAAGAAGCACATTGTGTACTTCTCATGCAAGCAAAAGGGACATTATAGAAATCAATGTCAAAAGGGGAAGGATCTGACCAAGACAAAAAGGAGGAGCTTAAATCAAGGGGGAGCCTCCAAGAACAATACTAAGGTACCATTAGGTAATGGTACTTATTTAAATCATGATAATATGCATGCTAGGAAAAATTAATATCATTTTAATGCTATTTATCATGAAAATAGGAGGTATGAAAATCCT
>JAGFNQ010003136.1:52012-128384 GCA_024364735.1 Boesenbergia rotunda
TTTGCTTGACATGATTGGAAACTGACCTGAGGTTGTTGGGGTCTTAAGGAGTTTTCCCGTGTGTTTTGGAATGGGAAATTCTATTTGCTTGGCATGATTGGAAACTGACCCCCTCTCTCCCGATCCGCCTCTCCCATCTTCCCTTCACGTCGCCACCCTCTTCATCGCCGACGCCGACCTCCCTTTCCTCCCCTCTTCGCGCAGGCGAAGCAACCCCAAGAGCATCGCTAATCGCTGCACCTCCTCTCCCACTGCGACGCCCTGTTTCTCCATCATCGTCGGCGTTGGTCGTCGTCCGGCCGAGCCACCGCCACACTGCTACTATCCCGACCCTAGCCACGACTGTTGATCTCCTCCACCTCAATCGTGCGTCGTGTCCCTTTCCCTCTCTGGATCACCGTGAGTGCAAGGGAGAAGTGCCCTTTCTTGCGTTCGTTCGGCGCAAGCAGATCGGTTGAGCCGATCTCCATCAACCAACTCCGGCCACCACTGTCGAGGACCATCACAGCCAGCAGTCGGCCATCTCCGACCCCTGTGAGTCACTGCCGGAGATGAAGAAGAAGAAAGGTGATGACTTCCTTAACCTAAGCTTCATTGATATATCTAGTTTCGTTTGGAAGTTGGAAATTGAATGAGATGTATTGAATTTGATAAATTTTGAGCATGAGTAGAGTTACGAAGATGATGGATTAATTAGAGTAAAATAAGCTTAACTCTAATTTAGGTAATGAATAAGAACAATGGGTTATAGTGATGTGATAAATGGCGGCGGTCACTTGGGTTAACGTAGGGTTAAGATTAGGGGTATTTGACCTAAACTTAATAGTTAAGAATTAACGTAGGATTACATTTAGGGTGCGTTTGATTCAAGTTATCATATATAACCTCGGTTATGTCATTACCAAGTAATCACATAACCAAAGTTATGGGGAATGAAACATAACCTGAAGTTGTTTGGTTCAATTTAAGTAATCAAATAAAATCTTATTTGTTTGGAAGTAATAGTCTATAACCTAATATAATATTTTACCGTATTACCCTTTAGAATTTGTTTAGATCATTTTATTTGTTTAGATTTAAGGGCGACGTCGATCGTCGGTGTCCACGCAGGCAGTCGGTGTCAAACACCGGCGGCCGACTGTCGGCGCCGACTGTCGAGGATCGTCGGTCACCGTTGTCGTTCGTCGGTCGCAAATAATGCTTTCGAAAGTTAATAAATTATAATGGTTATTTTCGTCTTAAATGTAAATATTGGAGGATAATTTTGGAAAGATAAGTTTCATAACCTGAGAATCAAGAAAAACCTTACTTTCCTAAGGTTTTGCGATTCCTGATTGTATGCTCCTTTTGCTGACGTGTCGGGCATCGATCATTACTTAGGAATCGCTGATTATCTAAACCAAACAAGGTTTTTGTTGATAACCTTGGATGGGTAACCAAGGTTATCAAGGATAATCCTCAACCAAACACATCCTTAGGTTAATTATTAATCTTGATAATTATGATAATCCTAATTAAGTCTAAAATTTAAGTTAGCCTGTGTTATTTGTTAAGGTAGTTAAATTATACTTTTTGACGCAGGGCGTTGATTTGATATAAGTGTTTAGTGAGAGATTTATCTCGATACGATCTACATATTTGATGCGAGTATTTCTTATTTGATTCTCGTATATTCATTTATCTTAAATGCATGGTTACTTTATTATCTGAGTAGGATGTTTTATTTTAAATCTATTATTTTATTTTTTCTACTTGATATTTATTCTTGTTTGACCTTTGAGTAGTATTTTAAAAGATTCAGTTATATAGTCTCATTTCTTGATTTCTGATCTAAAGAGTACCGCGTGTATGGTGGAATTATTATTTGACCTATCTAGGGTTTGGTCGACATTAGATAACCCTACCTAGTAGATTACTACATGTTTATTTACTTTAATATTAATTGTGCTTCGTATTATATTGATTTTATGATTTTAGTTTAATTGAGATTGTGTATATTAGAGACATGCACCATAGCATTGTTTGTATATCGACAACCACCGGCTTCCTTGTGGTTGAGATGAGTTGTCGGTTATATTTTTTATGTTGTGTCACGCTCAATTGGAGTTGTGTGCAAACAGTTGATATTCCCTAGGTGTTTGGAGTCTCCACAGGTGTTTCGAGATTTTTAAAGCCACAGATGTTACTGTTTTTCATTCAGGGTACAGGTATTATGGTATATTTACATAATCATAGGTTTTAACGATTGTATCTTGTCCACTCAACCTATCCAATATAACGGTAGTTGGTGTGTGTACAGTGCAGGTCACGACATCATATACATATTATGCATTGTGCATTTGTTTACGTTTGCAGCACTTATTTGAGCTATGATTGTTGCATTTGATTGACATGCATATTTGGTTATGATTTACATTTATTATATGATCTGGAGCTGGGAATCATGGAGGCGGAAATGGTGATGGAGTTGGGAGTGTGGCGTCAAGGATTTACGTCACACTCCTACGGGGTTGATGGGACATAAATTTTTATACTCTGTGTAAAAAAATTTTATCTTAATTTTTTACTTTCTCAGTCATCGTAATTTATCTTTTTTTTTTTTTTTGTTGATCTGGGATGAGCTGATGGAGATGTTGGGGATGAATATTTCGCATTTGCCACTGTTGAAGAAGGCGGAAGCCTTAATGATTGAATTATTGTGCTTCGCATCGGCGATGCCACGTGGCAAGACTGCGAATCTTCGATGTGATTTGGATTGTTGTTTTACATTAAATGTGGGCATGGTTCTTTAATATGGCGTGGTATTTGATTTAATGAGTAGTGCAATCAGCCGTGATTTTCGAGTCAAGCTTGCCATAGTTGTATTTTACTAAGGTCACCTCCGTCAACGTGATTTCACGAGCAGATGGAATCAAAGCGTCATATGAATTTTAATGATTATTAAGATCACCTCGATCGGTGAGCCCGATCAGACAGCGGAGGATCAATCCCGCACTTTTGTGTTTGCTTCCGATGATTATTTGTTTACCCTACTATCTTTGTAAATCTTAGCTTCTTTTCTTTGCCTTCTTTTCTTTCTCTAGTATCTATAATTAATGCTTAATAGATTTGTTTTTAAATAAGACATAAATTTTAAGACGTTGAACTTCTAGATAGAGGTGTGCATTCAGTCAAAATCGAACCGAATAAATCAAAAATCGAATTAACCGATTTTTTTTGGAATCAACCGAACTGATCGAATTTTCTACAAAAACCGAACTTACCGAATCGATTTTTTTTCGGTTAATTCGGTTTTTAACCGAAATTTAAAATTTGATTTGATTTTTAATTAAAATTACCAAATTTTATTTAATTAATTATATTTTTAAATAAAAAATTAAATTAATATATTTATTCGGTTTATTCAGTTTAACCGAATTACAAAATTCAAAACCGAAACCAAACCGATTTAATCGAAAAATCGAATCGAATTTTTAAAAAAAATCGAAAATCGAATTAACCGAATTGAATTTCAAAATTCGGTTGGTTCGGTTCGGTTCGGTTAATTCGGTTTTTTCGAATTTTTGCTCACCCCTACTTCTAGATCGTCCATCGCGAGTGCTTCCCGATTTACCCTGACGGTCGGTGATAAATTTTCGTGGGGCCGGGCCAGTCGCCTGAGGTTGAAAAAACTTCGTTAATCATTTTTTAATAGGTTTTTCTCAATTTCATATTAAGAGATGACTTATGTAATCTATTCAATTCCGGAGGACCCTTAGTGATAGAGGACGATCCTTTAACTAGACTTTCTAGGTTATCCTGTCCATCTAATGTCGCTGGATGCCAAAGGAGGAAACACTTCGATGTAACCATTCACAAGGTAACATCAGTATTGGGTTAGGCTTCCTACTAGGCATGAACATAGAGGAATAGGAATTAGCTACCTATGGTACATTAAATAGCATCATAATGAAACCGAAATCCTAGTACTACCTTCCCAAACCAGATTTCCTCACACACTTTTCTTACTTCATTTTTTTTTCGGCAATTTACCAAAGGGCGCCCCTGAGAATTTGTATTTACCAAAAGGTGTACCATGGTTTCACTTTTACTAAAGGGCGTATTCTTTTTAGTGAACTTCCGTTTATACCCCTTCCGTCAAAAAAAAGTCTTTCTCTTTCTCTTTCTCAGTGACAAATCCTGAGGCAACGGAATCTGCTTTTTCAGATTTGTCATTTTAAAATAATATATTTAGGAATCGGCTAAAAAACGTAAGGTAAAGAAGGAAAATTTTTCCATTAACGAAAGTTATCTTCCAACTGATTTTAAAAATTTAAAGTGATGAATTTTTATATTTGATTAATATAAATTAATATTTAAATAATATTTAATAAATATATTAATATATAACAAATATTTAAAATTTAAAAAAGTCTGAAATCTTTTATTTCATTTCAGATCAAGCGTGGGCCTGAAATAAAAGATTTCAGGCCCACGTTGGGCCTGAAATAAAAGATTTCAGGCCCACGTTGGGCCTGAAATAAAAATATTTCAGGCCCAGCGTGGGCCTGAAATAGAAATATTTCAGGCCCAGCGTGGGTCTGAAACAAAAGATTTCAGGCCCTGTGTCGGCTTGAAATCATGTGTTATGATAGGGTTTTTTACGTAGGCCTGAAACATAAAGAAACATCTCTTTATATTTTTGAAATCACAATAAAAATCACTGAGAAAGATTACTTTACGTGAGAAATTCTAATTAATATAAAACATACATTATATTAAAAACGAACTTTTATATATATATATATATATATATATATATATATATATATATATATATATATATATATAAAGGAAAAGCAACTTAACTTCATGTTCAGGGCCTGAAATCAATTGATTTCAGGCCCTGAGCAGGGCCTGAAATCTTGATTTCAGGCCCTGCTTGATTATATAAAATTAATAAATATAAAAAAATAATTAATAGACATAATAATATATATTGATTAGCAAAATTAAAGATATAAGGATGATTTACTAAAACAAGCTATGATTCTACATTATTGTTATATCGTTCTGTGCCAACTGATACAGTATGAGAACATCAGTGGGTTTTGACCAAAACCCACTGATGGACCTCCCATATATGGATTTTTGAAAACCCTATATCAATAGACAGGGTTGACCTAGGAGAAGATGTTTTAGGTGTCCAAACATCTATACACTCTATATCACCAATGCAATAGGAGTAGTTTAGAAATATCAGTGGGTTTTGATCAAAATCCACGGATGGACCTACCATATCTGGATTTCTGAAAACTTCATATGAATAGAGAGGGTAGAGGTAGGAGATGATGTTTTAGGTGTCCAAACATCTATATATTAGATATAACCAATGCAATAGGAGTAGTTTAGCCATATCAGTGGGTTTTGGTCAAAACCCATTGATATTACTAAACTACTCCTATTGCATTGGTGATATAGAGTATATAGATGTTTAGTCACCTAAAACATCTTCTCCTATCTCTAACCTCTCTATTCATATGGAGTTTTCAGAAATCCAGATATGGGAGGTCCATCAGTGGGTTTTGGTCAAAACCCACTGATATTTCTAAACTACTCATATTGCATTGGTGATATAAAGTGTATAGATGTTTGGACACCTAAAACATCTTCTCCTAGGTCAACCCTGTCTATTGATATAGGAGTTTCAGAAATCCATATATGGGAGGTCCATCAGTGGGTTTTGGTCAAAACCCACTGATGTTCTCATACTGTATCAGTTGGCACGGAATGATATAACAATAATGTAGAATCATAGCTTGTTTTAGTAAATCATCCTTATATTTTAATTTTACCAATCAATATATATTATTATGTCTATTAATTATTTTTTTATATTTATTAATTTTATATAATCAAGCAGGGCCTGGAATTAAGATTTCAGGCCCTGAACATGAAGTTAAGTTGCTTTTCCTTTTTATTTATTAATATATATATATATATATATATATATATATATAAGTTTGTTTTTAATATAATGTATATTTTATATTAATTAGAATTTCTCACGTAAAGTAATCTTTCTTAGTGATTTTTATTATGATTTCAAAAATATAAAGAGATGTTTCTTTATGTTTCAGGCGTACGTAAAAAACCCTATCATAACATATGATTTTAAGCCGACACAGGGCCTGAAATCTTTTGTTTCAGGCCCACGCTGGGCCTGAAACAAAAGATTTCAGGCCCACGTTGGGCCTGAAATAAAAATATTTCAGGCCCAGCGTGGGCCTGAAACAAAATATTTCAGGCCCTGTGTCGGCTTGAAATCATGTGTTATGATAGAGTTTTTTACGTAGGCCTGAAACATAAAGAAATATCTCTTTATATTTTTGAAATCACAAAAAAATCACTGAGAAAGATTACTTTACATGAGAAATTCTAATTAATATAAAATGTACATTATATTATAAACGAACTTATATATATATATATATATATATATATATATATATATATATAAAGGAAAAACAACTTAACTTCAGGTTCAGGGCCTGAAATCAATTAATAAATATAAAAAAATAATTAATAGACATAATAATATATATTGATTGGCAAAATTAAAGATATAAGAATGATTTACTAAAACAAGCTATGATTCTACATTATTGTTATATCGTTCTGTGCCAACTGATACAGTATGAGAACATCAGTGAGTTTTGATCAAAACCCACTGATGGACCTCGCATATCTGGATTTCTGAAAACCCTATATCAATAGACAGGGTTGACCTAGGAGAAGATATTTTAGGTGTCCAAACATCTATACACTCTATATCACCAATGCAATAGGAGTAGTTTAGAAATATCAGTGGGTTTTGACCAAAACCCACTGATGGATCTCCCATATCTGGATTTCTGAAAACTCTATATGAATAGAGAGGTTAGAGATAGGAGAAGATGTTTTAGGTGTCCAAACATCTATACACTCTATATCACCAATGCAATAGAAGTAGTTTAGAAATATCAATGAGTTTTGACCAAAACCCACTGATATGACTAAACTACTCCTATTACATTGGTGATATCTAATATATAGATGTTTGAACACCTAAAACATCTTCTCCTATCTCTAACCTCTCTATTCATATGGAGTTTTTAGAAATTCAGATATGGTAGGTCCATCAGTGGATTTTAATCAAAACCCACTGATATTTCTAAACTACTCTTATTGCATTGGTGATATAGAGTGTATAGATGTGTGGACACCTAAAACATCTTCTCCTAGGTCAACCCTGTCTATTGATATAGGGTTTTCAGAAATCCAGATATGCGAGGTCCATCAGTGGGTTTTGGTCAAAACCCACTGATGTTCTCATACTATATCAGTTGGCACAAAACGATATAACAATAATGTAGAATCATAGCTTGTTTTAGTAAATCATTCTTATATCTTTAATTTTGCCAATCAATATATATTATTATGTCTATTAATTATTTTTTTATATTTATTAATTTAATATAATCAAGCAGGGCCTGAAATCAAGATTTCAGGCCCTGCTTAGGGTCTGAAATCAATTGATTTCAGGCCCTGAACCTGAAGTTAAGTTGCTTTTCCTTTATATATATATATATATATATATATATATATATATATATATTATATATATATATATATAAAAGTTCGTTTATAATATAATGTACGTTTTATATTAATTAGAATTTCTCATGTAAAGTAATCTTTCTTAGTGATTTTTATTGTGATTTCAAAAATATAAAGAGATGTTTCTTTATGTTTCAGGCCTACGTAAAAAACTCTATCATAACACATGATTTCAAGCCGACACAGGGCCTGAAATCTTTTATTTCAGGCCCACGCTGGGCCTGAAATATTTCTATTTCAGGCCCACGCTGGGCCTGAAATATTTTTATTTCAGGCCAACGTGGGCCTGAAATCTTTTATTTCAGGCCCAATGTGGGCCTGAAATCTTTTGATTTCAGGCCCACGCTTGATCTGAAATGAAATAAAAGATTTCAGACTTTTTTAAATTTTAAATATTTGTTAGATATTATTATATTTATTAAATATTATTTAAATATTAATTTATATTAATCAAATATAAAAATTCATCACTTAAAATTTTTAAAATCAGTTGGAAGATAACTTTCGTTAATGGAACATTTTTCCTTCTTTACCTTACGTTTTTTAGTCGATTCCTAAATATATTATTTTAAAATGACAAATCTGAAAAAGCAGATTCCGTTGCCTCGGGATTTGTTACTGAGAAAGAGAAAGAGAAAGACTTTTTTTTGGCGGAAGAGGTATAAATGGAAGTTCACTAAAAAGAATACGCCCTTTGATAAAAATGAAACCATGGTACACCTTTTGGTAAATACCAATTCTCAGGGGCGCCCTTTGGTAAATTGCCGTTTTTTTTCCTTCCCTAGTTCTAACTTGTCCTAGTTCACGAACACTTCAAACTCACACTTCACAAGTGCTTACTTCATTAGTCTCTGTGGATACGATAATAATTTATATTACTTGACGACGTTTTTGTGCACTTACGGATTCACATCAGAGCATGAATCCATCGATCGATAGATGGTTTAGTCGACTGATGAGTTCCGTCGACCGAATGCAATTTTCAGACAACTAAATGCTGCCTATATAAGAGCACTTTGGGATACGAGCTCAATACAACTTTTCACTAGTGCTACACTTGCTGCTACTATGTAAACAAGTCCATCAACAACCTACGCCAAACATCTACTTCATCATTGTTGATATACTTTCATTATTGTAGGATTTCCACTTATATTTACTATCCTCCTTTACCTTGTATGAGTTTGTTTTTCTCCGACAAGTTTCGGAGAAAATAACTATAGTGGATTGCCTAATGAAGCGATCAAGAATCGTGAGCCTTAGAGTAGTAGTCACGGGACCACAAACTAAGTAAAAAAAGGCATGTGCACTTTCTGTGTTTTTGTTTATTTTGTTGCACTTTGAATTGATTTTACAAAACAAAAGAAAGATTCCAAACGAACCCCCCCCCCCCCCCCCCCCCCCCCCCCCCCCCCCCCCCCCCCCCCTCTCTCTCTCTCTCATCTCCAGTATCATGGTTAGGGAAACCCACTGCCCCTTTGGTATGAGTTGATGCAATCGAACCTTACCATGGGTGTCCAGTAAGAAATGCGAATGACCTTTAACATTTCGCTAGATCACCGGATTTGAATACCAACAACAAATCAAGTTCCCTATCAACGACTACCGGGCTTTGGTCTTCACTCTAGATCCTCGAGTTTTTCAGTGATGTGTTGAAGTATTTTCAGATCCCACTTCATTAGCTAGACCTTAATTCCTTTACGATCTTTTATGGTGTAGCTATAGTGTTTAGGCTATACCAAATCCCTTTGACCCTCATCTTTTTTCATTACATTTTCTACCCAAACAAATAGACTTCAGGGTCTTCTATTTTATGGTCAGGATGGGTTGGCATTTTTGGACAAATATCTGCCCTCCCATATAGGCTAGAAGGCTTAGTTCTAGACCGTCCACTGTGAGTGCTTCCCGATTTACTCTGGTGGCCGGTGAAAAACTTCCGTGAGGTCGGGCCGGTTGTCCGAGGTTGGAAAAACCTTATTAATCATTTTTTAGAAGGCTTAGTTCTTCTTCGTGATGCCACCGACCCCCTTCACCTTCCTAACCACCTAGCAAGTGGAGCTACCGACTCAACCATCGCTCGAGTGATACAAGAAGGTGTCTCGAATTTAAAAGTGTTGTGGAGATCCTAACCGATATGTGCATTTAGCAAAAGGTTACATATTTATACAATTTATTGGACAAGCATTAATTTCATATACATTGAATCTAGACATTTTTTCTACGAAACTTCATCCTAATCAAATTTTATCTCTATTCATTATTTGCCACATCATCAACCCACTAACTCATCTTTATCCATTTAATTTTGAAACATATTATTAATACTCCCTCTTGATTCAAAATTGCAAACACCAAGACATGATCTGAAATAAATAAACTTATCTTTAGGAAGTGACGTTGTCAAGATATTCGCCATTATTTGTTCATATGTGTAGCAACACTCTAATATAATTTTATTATTTGTGACTAATAAAGTGTAGACGAATATCAATATGCTTAGTTCTCGCAGGAAAGTCGGATTTTTTTGTCATTGTAATTGTCACCTTGTTATCACAAAAAATAATAGTCACATCTTTTTGTTGTTGGTGAAGATTTGTAAGTAATCTTCTAATTCAAATTGCTTGACATGCCGCTGAAGGATGAATAGTATTTTTGAATCTTTCTTTCTGTTCTCCTTTAATTGACCTTCATCAGTATGCTTGTCGTCAAAGTCTTTCTCTACTAAATCTCAAAGATCTTGAGATCTAAATAGAGTCTGCATTTTGATACTCTAAAATTCGTAGCACTCTCCTTTAAAAATGGAGATGATGGGTTGAGAAACTTCGTTGATTGTCATTGCAAGCAAACTAGGACACATCAAACCAACCTTACTCTGATATCACTATGTTGGAAGAAAATAATATGGGAGAGGAGTGACACACTTGTGGAAGAGGAGAGAAGAAGAAAACTAAACAAGTCAACTTGATTTCATTCACCAAAAAATTACATATTTATAAGCTTTAGTGGATAAGCAATAACTCCATATATATTGAATCTAGATATTTTTTCTATGAAATTTCATCAAAATCAAATTCTATCTCTATCCATTATCTACCACATTATCAATCCACTAACTCATCTTTATCTATTTAATTTTCAAATATATTATTAACAGAAACTAATCTAACTCATCTTTATCTATTTAATTTTCAAATATATTATTAACAGAAACTAATCGGGATGAAGACCTATTGTATAGAACCCAACTGAGTCCGAACGCCGCGAACTTAACCGAACAACTTGGTAAGTGTTTGATTGCATTTTTCTTCTGTGACTGCTATCTTATGCTCTTCTTGGTGCAGCTGCCACCATGTTGAACACTTCGATCAGCAAGCAAGTGAAATGGAACCAAGCAGCCATGGCAGTGATGACTATGCCCGAGGTTTCGGAGGATGCTGCCAACGGGGATGCCGCCAATGGGGCTGAGAGCTCAGCCGACCACCTCTGGTTCAACCATTCGAGCGAGACTGATCGGGGAGAAGTGGCTGGCTTTCGAGTGGAGGGCAGCCGATCAGAGAAATGAAGCTCATCCGAGACCAGAGAGAGACCCGAATCAGATCAGCCCTGTGTTGACTCATCTTAAATTTTTTTTGTCATCTGTGCGCGGTGCTTTACCTTAGGGATACATGTGGCTGCTTCCAAAACCCACCGTATCAAATTTGTTGATTGATTCTTAGGATGCGTTTGGTTCAAGTTATCATATATAATCTCGGTTATGTCATTACCAAGTAATCATATAATCAATGTTATAGGGAATGAAACATAACCTGAAGTTGTTTGGTTCAATTTAGGTAATCAAATAAAATCTTATTTGTTTGGAAGTAATAGTCTATAACCTGATAAAATATTTTACCATATTATCCTTTAAAATTTGTTTAAATAATTTTATTTGTTTAAACTTAAGGGCGTCGGCGTCGACGTCGATCGTCGGTGTCCATGTAGGCAGTCGGTGTTAAACACCGGCGGTTGACTGTCGGCGCCGACCGCCGACGATCGGCGCAAATCACCGACCAGCTGACGGTGTCGTCGTCGATCGCCGACCGGCTGTCGGCGTCGATCGCCGATGATCGACGCAAATCGCCGACCGACTGTCGGCATCGTCATCGGTCGCCGAACGGCTGTCGGCGTCGTCGCTGGTCGCCGACCGGCTGTCGGCGTCGTCGTCGGTTGCCGGCGGTCGCCGACGGCGCCGGTCGCCGGCGGTGGTCGCCGCCGCCTGGGATCGGCGCCGGCGGTGGTCGCCGGCCGCCGCCGTCGTTCGTCGGTTGTGAATAATACTTTCGGAAGTTAATAAATTATAATGGTTATTTTCGTTTTAAATGTTAATATTGCAGGATAATTTTGAAAAGATAAGTTTTATTGTCACGCCCCCAGAGACAAATGCTTCCTCGAAAATCGGGCAGCATCTCCCCTGTACAGCGGACAATATGAGGCAATAATACATATATCTCACCAATATAGCTCAGCCACAATCGGCTGGCATCACAATAATAAATAAAAGGTACTCTCACGCAGTTTATATCGAAACAAAATAATAATGGATGGCTCAGCCACCTTAAACAATAAAGAACATCACAACCACGAGAACTCAATAGTCTCTGACACAATAGTAACAAAATCAATCCGTTAACTAATAAACAAATGAAATACGGAAAACTAACACAATACCGAATTAGAACCGCTAAACCAAACCGACAAGGTGGGACTGAGGGACTGGCAACTGGATCATCTCCTGGCTCCAAGCTATACCGCTACCTGCTATCTGAAACAACAAAAAGGAAAGCAGGGGTGGTGAATCCGGGTGGACTCTGCGGGTATATGAGTAGACAAATAAGCATGACATAAATAAGATAACGAAGTAGAGAATCAAAAGGTACAGTCCATAAGAAATATCAGATTTACCTAATCATGCATAACCAATATAATATGACATGGTATAAAATCTGAAATAACGACTAAGCAGGTATAGAACAATTCAACAACAATAATATCAAGATAGGCATGCATGTCAAACATATGCAACAATCATAGCTCATATAAGTGCATCAAACACAAGCAAATGCACAAAAGAAATACGTATGCACATGATGCAATGACATGTGTTACCCCTGACGCCAGTCAAGCCGTCAACACATCCCATCTGTGTGACCGAGTGGGTAGGGCTGTGACAACTGTACCACTCCAACAACAACAATAATACTAAACAACAATAATCCCACATAAGGCGTGGTTGAGTGGACAGGATGCTGGGGAGTCTACACTCCAACCCCTATACATAGGGGGAGCTATACAGCTGCAAAATATCCCTCTATAAACAACGGTGAGGGTGAGCCACCAACAGCTCATCCCTCTAAAATAACGGTGAGGGTGTCACTGTCTGGCATGACAGGACAAACACTCGCACTCCAACCACTACCATGATAACATGTGGTTGAGTGAATCGAGTAACAATATGACTAACGACGGCTTAACCAAATGTAAGCCCAACAGTCGTTAGTATGCAATGTGCAAGTATGGTGCATGATATACGATGCACGAACAACCGGAGAAACCACGATGCAATAAAAATCCAACAAGTAACATGTATCGATACAACCAACCAGAAATCGAAAACCAACGATTATGCACCTACACTACTAGGTAGGGTATTTCTAATGACAAATATACCTAATTGTGTTTTTATGAACTTCTAAGTGCTTATGTACAAACAGCACTTTACAGAACAGAAAACCAATAGTGGACTGTACAGATACGAATTTGAGAATACTCGAAGATCAACGAAGAATAAGTCTCAACGGCGATTTTTAAATAACGACAAAGAACAAGGTCAAGCAACCTATCAGACATAATCTAGCCATGCTTTAAGGTAAACGAAACTACTCGAGTACAAAGGAGAAATACCCGCCTTTTATTGAAAAATTTCGTAAATGAAGAGGACCTTCCACGATCGACCAAACGAATCCGAGTCAAGGTCCTGTATTACGATAAAGTTTAGCTATTTATATCAGTTACTAAAAGTAGCTAAACTACACGTAATATAAAATTAGGATAAATCCCTTTTTGCAACATATGTTTAATTAAATCTAAACAACTCTGGGTTTCTTCTAAAACCATTTAACAAGATTAGGTTATTACGTTAAACTTCTAAACCTTAAGGAAATTAAAAAAAACTAAATTTAACTCCTCTAAGAACCAAACCCATCAAATTTCCATATTTCATGCATTAGCATAACCTAGCACATGATACTAACCTAACCATTAGTCACATAATCCAAATACGGTATGTACAGCAACTCAAACGAGTCCTAGGTCACCACAACTATCAACAGAATTTACTCATCCAAATTGGTACAAGGATAACCCTTACCTGGACCTCTCCAAATCTGGCAACTTGGCACAAAAGGAAGAAGACACGACTAGGGTTTCAACTTCGACAGTTGACGAAACCAGGGAGTCGCGAGGGAAGAGTGACCTCGGCTTCTGTCGTGGGAGGAGGATTGCCGACCCTAATCCAAGGAAGAAAACCTGAAGGCGCGACTAAGTGGCCGCCGGTGCTCTGCTTGTGCGCGCCGGAGAAGAAGAATGAGAAGGGAGAGGCTTGCTCGCGTCGGCTTGCTTCCAGCGTCGGGCAGAACCGCAAGGGATCGGCGCAAAGGAGAGGGATTCGGGATGAGAAACTGAAAGGGGAGAGGCTTCGGCGGTTTCGACGCCGCTCGTTGCAAAGAGGAGAAAAGGAAGGGGTTCGTGTGAGAACTTAGGGCTTTTAGGATTCAATATAAGTTTTGACTTTTTTTTTGCAAAAAGGCCCTCCAACTTTCGCTATTCACAACTAGGCCCTTCATTTAAAAAAAATTACCTTTTAAAACCCTTTAAAAATCCGATATTTAACATTTATAATCTGGGAATCAAGAAAAACCTTACTTTCCTAAGGTTTTGCGATTCCGGGTTGCATGCCCCTTTTGCTGACGTGTCGGGCATTGATAATTACTTAGGAATCGCTGATTATCTAAATCAAATAAGGTTTTTGTTGATAACCTTGGATGGATAACCAAGGTTATCAAGGATAACCCTCAACCAAACTCATCCTTAGTGATTTGGCCGGAAATGTTTTTAGATATTTGATAGCGTCCATGAAGTTCTTCCCCTGCATAGTATAGTTTATATGAATGTGATCTAGTTCTATCGAGTTATATCATAAATGTTTAATTTGAATTAAAGAACGGATAGAGAAATTATATGTTTGATCAATTAAAGCGGGCATTTAAATCAGTGGTAATTGATAGTGATAGCGCGTTGTTTAGGATGCTGGTTTATCTTGGATTCATCTAAATAAATCTACCAACTAAGGATTGATTTCGATCGAAGAAGATTCGCTTTCATGAAGAACAAGTGTTACAATTGAGATCAAAGTGCTAGAATGAAAAATATTATAACACCGAACATCAGCTCAATCCTTATCGTGACTTCTTCCTCATCCTTGCACATTTAGCTTGCACGGCAAGAGTCGCCGTCGTTCCCTGACTTTTTTAAATCTTCATCGTAAGCCTCCGCCGAGACCGGAAGCACGCACGAAGCCTTCTCCAAGCCTATGTCATATATAACAGATAACAATATTAGATATATGAAGAAGGATATATAGATAGTTTCTCCTCTGCCACGGCGCTCCTTGCCATGTACGTTCTCGGCTATGGCCTTGGCCCGGCGCGTGTGGCAAGGATGGCAAATCCTATCTCATTTTGCTCTGTCCCGTCTGTCCCATTCGTCATGACGACCGACGAATCGTTCGATCGTCGATCGGATACCACCGGCGAGGACGACCATCGGCGACTCGTTCGATCGTCGATCCCGAATAAAATTATACCCTGGGATACGGTGAATCCGTCGGGATCACTGCAATTACGATCTTGTCGGATTCACCGTCGAATTCGGCGAGATTGCAATTGCGACGATTCCAACTAGTCACCGTTCTTTCAGGATATCATTTGATTCGGGACGACGATAAAAAATCATCGATCATATCCGATCGACGATTGAACGATTCGCCGGCCATCGCCGGCGAGGGTGGGACAGGCGGGATAGGGATCATCCCGTCTGGTGTGACAAGAACCCACCGTGTAGTTGCCTCACGAGCCGCCGGGGTTGCCAAAGCTCGCGAAGACGACAGACTGGATCACCTTCTTGTCACGCCAAGCGAGCCTCAGCTTTGGCATCGCCTGCGCCTCGAAACTGGCTTTCTGAGAAAGGTACAGACGTTGTCTCTCTTGACTGTCACGATCTTTATGTTCTCTGGCTTCCCACCGTGCTCCTCGAAGATCACCTTGGGCTTCAAGATGGACCGTGGCAGATGGTATCTGCAGTGTCAACTCAGTGTGAGAAGGATCTTAATCTTTCGCTAGCTACTTTACATTGATTGAGAGGGCTGCCCGAGGGAACTGAGTCACTGAGATAGGACACCCAGTAGCTAGCGTCCGATGCCTGCCCCGTTGACGCACACCAGGCCTTTCCCCATGGAGGTCAAGTCGAAGGCGACTTGGTCATTTCCAGAGGGAGCATGGAAGTATCTCTGGAAACAGAGAAGAAGTTACGGATCTCGTACTCAATCAATGTTCAGACAAGAGTTTTCTTACTTTGTACCATACGATTGCACTGCCACTCTGAGACTTCTCCCATCGAACAGTGTTCACTCCTTTCTCAATATTGAAGATTTCTAACTTCTCTCCTTTCGTTCCGACCTTACTCCTTAGCAATGGAAGATTCTATAACACCAGAAGAAAGATAAACAAAAGAAACAAGAATTTATGTCTAGTACCTCGTGCAAGCACTATCACACAAGTCTAGTGTTCCTGCGTTGAGACCTTGGATAACAACTGTATGTAATCCAGAAAGTCCATGTTGCAAGTATGCTCCACTATCCTGCACGGGGGAAGAAAGAAAGCTAAAATTGTATGGCGCGAAACAAGTAGCTAGAATGATGCTAATGTGATGACATTTTACCGGCAAATACCCTATACCTGAATCAACAACCTTAAATTGCATGGTAACTTTGAACCAGTGGTTGCTTAAAGAAAGGCACTCAATCTTACTGTGCAGTCCAGTTCTCAGTCCACAGGGGAGGCTTGTTTGAATCGTTTGGTCCTCTAAAAGTGTATCCGCAGTTTCTTCCATTACATGCGTTGATCTGCAGTACGTAACAGAGTCTCAATCATTTGTATGCTAGAATCGAATATGAAAAGTGTTACATGGTTGGGGCTACATCGGCATTTACTGTGAAATCCTGAACAAACTGATAGGAGAAGGAATAAGACGACGACAAAAAAAAAATATCAGTAATGATAAATCTTATTATTGTTCACGGACGTTTATATAACTCCCCGTGCAAGTAGGTTGGGGGGAGAGGGGATGAATAACCTTGTAAATATAAAACTAGATCTTTTATTTCTTACTTAGTAAAGATAATTAATTAGTTGAACAAAATAAAATAATAATATAAAAAGACAGTATGAGATATTAGAAATTTACTTGGTTGCTACCAAAGTGATTGCTAATTCAAGGCTTGTTGTTCTTTCTTCCTAACTCTAGGGAGTTATTTATAACCTAAGACAAGATGTCATTATTGTGCCGACGTAACACTGAGACACCTTAGTTGTGATCTCAAATGCTTCAGTTGGATAAGTTTTATCCACGGCGGCCTATAGAAACTATTGATAAATTTTGATTTGAGACATCTCAGTTCCGACCCAAGACGTCTTACTTTCGACTTGAGGGGTCTCAGATTCCAACTGAGGTACCTCAGTTCTGGATTGCGACAAAAGTAATTTTGCTCATTTGAGGTGCCTCATATACCTTTGGAGGAGCCTCAGTTGACCTTTTCATCAAAGTCAACTTCCGAGTTGATTTTCGTCCGTCTTCATTCGCTTGGGTGATTTCTAGCCATCTAGAGTTGAGCTCGCCCGGATCCAACTCCGGCCTTCTCCTCGAACGAGCTTCCTCCCCAGCTTCTTGTCCCTCGGATGTCGCACACGTCTTTCTTGTCCATCGGTGTACTCTTCCGTAGTTTCTTCATCGGTTCCTTTCCTGTGGCATCCTTTTCATTTGCTGCGTCTTTCACTCAACTTCTTATGCTCATAAGCTCCTGCACACTTTGACACAAATCAACCAAGACCTAACTTGACTTAATTGACTAATTAATCATGAGCGGAATTATTCTAATAATTATTAAATCTTAATACTAATTTGATTTGATTAGATGACTTGATCCGGTCTGATTATGTTGAATGATTCTCTTTTACCCCCGATAAACTTAACGGGAGATCTCTGACCAAGCTTGTTGAAACGTTTTTTGGATAATGGCTTAGTAAAGATATCAACGATTTAATTTTTTACAAAAATATAAAATAAAATGAAAATTAATTTTCACATATTTTGTACGAGCATAAAAGATTAGGATTAGTTGTAAGATATATTGCTCCAATATTATCACATCAAATTTTTGATACATTATTTGATGCAAGATGAAGTTCAAAAAGAAGCGATTGAAGCTAAATAATTTCAGACATTGTATTAGTTATAGTTTTATATTCAGCATCAGTGCTTAAATTAATGAGATACCGTAGATTGCTTTTTTGAATCCTATGAGATAAGATTTTGTATAAGAAATATTACATATTCACTTGTAGATCGTCTATTTTTAGGAGAACTTGTCCAATCCGCATCGCTATATGTATATAAATTTCGAGATGATTAATGATATAAAAGAAAACCAAGATAGTATCTTTAAGATAGTGAAATATTCTTTTTTTACATTATCTCAATTCTACTCAGTTGGAGCATATATAAATTGACA
The DNA here is from genome assembly GCA_024364735.1 of Boesenbergia rotunda. Lineage (NCBI taxonomy): Eukaryota > Viridiplantae > Streptophyta > Magnoliopsida > Zingiberales > Zingiberaceae > Boesenbergia > Boesenbergia rotunda. The sequence goes on from JAGFNQ010003136.1 coordinate 70,533, forward strand.
AGCACGATTTACTCCAAAAGTAATATCAAGTCGTATATAGTGACATATTGTAAGTCTCCAACAATGTTTCAATAGATCTGCGGATCAGACCTAACAAGAGATGATGAAGTTGTAGAGTTGTTTATAACAATTGTTGTAGAAACTGGAAGTGCTCCATCTATATTTTTGGCTCTTTGGAGAAGTCCTGTCACTCCCCGAGGAGCCGCCTGTCCGATACTGACCGGACTGCTTCTCCCTCGACCCGACGGACAATCCTAAAATCTTACCTCTGCGACCCTCTTAGCTCGCCTGTACTACAGTCGATAGGGTTGGAACAAGCCACTGAAACGAAAGAGGAAACAATGTTGACGAGAAAAACTGCATACCAGTACGACTTATGACAAAACGAAAAGAAATGAAGGCCTCAATAGCTCACAAAAGTACAACTATACTGCCATTCAAAATGACACAATAATTCAAAAATACAGCAACGGAAATGCGACGAAAGAATAAACGAAAAAAGGTACAGGTACCAACATGTACCGACATCAAATACAGGAAAACCACGAAATCATCTCGAGACACGCAAATTGGGACAGACTGCCGGACGCTCCAGTTGATCATCCTGAAAGGCAAAAAACAGGGCTAACGGGGTGAGTCCAAGAAACTTAGCGAATACAGACCAATATGCACAGAAAGGTATATTAGCAGTAAGTCATCGACTAACATAAACTGAAGATGCAACAACAGAAAACACATAACTGATATCTCTGAAAGAATATACATACCTGTGTCAATCCAAACCCAATAGTATGCATGTCAACAAGATGCAACAATCAAGTGCAACAATCACAACCATATGCAGCAATGCATAGCATGCTCATGATGCAACAGGGGTCACCCCTGACGCCAGTCGGCCATAGTCGCATCTATGTGAAACCGAGTGGGTAGGGCTATGATCGGGTCCTCCTCCACCCAGACGACCACCGTCGCGTATCACGCGAAACTGAATAGGCAGGGTCTTGGACCCTGAACGTACTCCGCCCTAGGGAAAAGTAACGCTCCCAAACCCCTATATATCTTCGGATAGAGTAGGGGACCTGTTGCAGCACCATGACCTATAATCCACTAACAAAGAGTGGAACTAGGACTACACGATAGGTAATCTGGCAAGTCTGACGACTCATCTCAACCTCCAGGGAGTCAAACGTCGCCTACGTATGCCCCTACACCAGTAGCATGTCCGACAACCCATCTCAACCTCCAGGGAGTCAAAGGTCACCCACCTATGCTATGTGCAACGATGATGGATGTCCCTATCCCATGCATCACCCACTATCTAACCATACTATCATCTACATGATATGCAGTAGTTTAGATAACTGGTGTGCATCATAGCCTGAATCCTAACGCGAGGTATAAGGTAAGCTGTCCACAAATCCAATACACGCAGTAAAATAAAACAGTAAACATTAAACTTAAATAAGATAATAAGTACAAATGTCGTCGTACGTGAATGAAAAGATAAAGGTATCCCAACTGTATCCATATCTAACTATGCATAAGAGGGTGACTATATCAAATAAAGATAAGTGAAAGGTACCTGCCTCGATATGAAGAAGTCCGTGCGACGAGAACCCCCAGTCTAAAAATAGTATCCGCGACGAGTGAACTAAGTCAAGGTCCTATATCAAAGAACATGATATAAGCTAACATCACAAATGCTACTAACTAGACTAGATACCAAGACATATCCGGATTAACCCAACCCGACCCTATGTGGGATTCGCGATAATACTGAACCACATAATTATGCTAACCGTAAATTCAATTAGAATTAGTCTTAGAAAATTAATTCCAACTTATGATCTAGTACTTGGTGATTAATTCCCAAATACTATTATTATACTTAAGGTGACTCGGCGCGGAGGAAGAACAACGTCAAATCTACCAGGGTAACCTTTAAGGATCAATCTCCAATAGAGTTTCTCCAAATAAATGGAATGGAAGGAAAACTAAATTAGCTCACGCTAACATCAAAGGCAAAATTAAAGTTCAGAGCAGTGAAATATCAAACAACAAACTAGACCATGCTCAAAGAATCGAAATCTCTACAAATGTCTGTGCAAGAACTGAAACACAACTGGCACCCAAAAACCGAAATCAATCACACAGAACACCTAAGAACATATCACTCAACAAACCCAATTCCAACTCAAAAGAACATAATTCTAAGCGAATCAACAGATCTAAAAGCATCACAGAATCAACCAAAATCAAAACTAAAGAACTAATTCTTACTAGATAATGGATTCGGCTCCCACCAACAGAGTAGACCCCTCGGCAACCTTCCTTGATCCCTACCCTATTCAATACAAGGAGAATCAAACGCACAAATCCACCTTATCATCATCGGCGATGATGAGCAACCCTGGAAACATAGGTAAATCGACGATTCCAAGACCCAATCCTACCCAAGTATCTGTCTAGATTTCAACCAAGGAAAGACTTGAACTCTAAGTTAACAAAAAAAAAAAAAAAAAAAAAAAAAAAAAAAAAAAAAAAAAGTAATTGGATTAGCCCTCCAAGTTTTCTATCCCACAAGAGCCCCAAGTTTAGGTAATTTGCCTTTTTAGCCCCTCAATTTTTCTGTATTTTTACAAGCCCAATAATGTATTTGCTCTGAGAGAGAAGATTGCTTTCCTCATGTGGAATAAGCTCAATGTCAAAAAAAAAAAAATGAGCATTACCCAAATCTCGAGTAGAAAAATTTTGATTGAGAAAACTTAATAAAGAAGACTTAATAAAGTTATTATACCCTTTTGATCATTGTCACAAATATAATGATAAATTAATAAAGTTATTATACCTTTTTGATCATTGTCACAAATATAATGATAAATCTATGATATTTTTTCGTATTTATATGAATGACATTCTTATAACCGACAACGATTATCCCAAATCCGAGGTGAAACACACTCTTATTGACATTTGTTTAAATTGCACCTCACAAAAGTACCTGCAAAACTAGCTAGTCCTTTATACAGAAAAATAAAGGTGGAAGGTGAACCAAACTCCACAGTATTTCAACCACAACCACAATCACGACCAAAAACCACATCGTTCATTCCCAGCTTGCTCTACCCACTGCATTCGTCTTCTAGCTTCATATACTGCCATGGACAAGGAGTTTGCATCTGGTGCAGCAGTCCATGTGGAGTCCATCTAGTTCCTTTCCAGACAAGCAGACAGCTCTACCTAATCCCATGACACAAGCCAAATTAAAACATATCCCCCAACCCTAAAGCGAGCTAATTGACTAGCCCCACGTCAATTAACTGAACCCAATTTCATAAACATGCAGCATGTGACTAATCGACTTCATGGGAAATATATAAAAATGCATTTACGGTGAAAAAGTCTTCGCGTGATGTTGCAATCTGTGGAGGAGGAGAACGACGACGACTTTTCTTACTGCACAATAACGTTCATCACATGCAACTGGCATAATGGATGCGTCATGTGTTGCAAAGCTACAGTTGAATCGTCGAGGCCTTTTGTTCTTATCACCATGTGTGTGCTTGACAAGTGCACGTAGATGACCACTGTGCAGTTCAGTCATGATTGAGGAAAAATGGCAATGCTGCACATGCAATCAGGTGGAGATGACCAACTCCCACTTAGGGTAGCTTGTTCTCGTCATACGTCAAGCACAATTTAATGTTTATACAAATTGACAGGGAGATCCCAAGGCTAAGCATTAATTACAGTTCCACCAATGAACTGTGTAGTTTGTTCTTGCTTTGCGCCTACCCACCTCGGTGGGCGGTCATGGGTGCCAATCATGAGGTCGAACCATTTGGAACGAGTAAGAATAAGATGGTGATGCCTGGCCCCCGGGTGTCTAATTATGCAGATTTTTTTTTTATTTTTCAGGTATTTAAAATTTGATATCGAATAGTAAAAAAAATTAAAAAGAAAGTAAAAAAAAGAAACCATCGAAAAAAAGAAAAATTAATTGTTATCTAAGTTTGGGTTCTATGGAATAACAAATATAGATATTTGAAAGAGCCATGTGTGAACACAAATAGAGCTAAATATGCTATTGATATCAGAGTCAAAAATTATAATCCATTGAAAATTAAATCCTCCTGCATTGGTATTGCGTCCGGATTGAGTTATAGCTTTGTGAATCAACGGACGAATTTCTGCTGGATCGATGACTCCAAAATTAATAGGCATAAATAAGATATTTGACGTCAACTACAAATGGTGATGCCTTCCTCTCACCCTCCTCCTACCTTTTCCTCACCAATTCAATCTCCTCTTCTTTATAACACATACCAGAGCTGATCCATGATCAGATTCATCTCCTTCAATCGAGGACTAGCTATATATATGTGTGAGTAGAGAGATTGTGTATGCACATGTGAGAGAGATGGGGAGGTCGCCGTGCTGTGAGAAAGCTCACACGAACAAGGGAGCATGGACGAAGGAGGAAGACAATCGGCTAGTGGCCTACATCCGCTCCCACGGCGAGGGGTGTTGGCGGTTGCTGCCTGAGGCCGCCGGCCTTCTCCGATGCGGCAAGAGCTGCCGGCTCCGCTGGATCAACTACCTCCGGCCTGACCTCAAGCGCGGCAACTTCAGTGACGACGAGGACGAGCTGATCATCAAGCTCCACAGCCTCCTCGGCAACAAGTGTGTATATATATTCACAAATTGCTAACGATCACTCCAAATTATGCATAATTTTGTTGTTGTTGAGGTTTTTTTTAAAGTGCAGATGGTCTCTTATAGCTGCGAAATTGCCAGGAAGAACAGACAACGAGATCAAGAACTACTGGAACACTCATATCAGAAGAAAGCTACAGAACAGGGGAGTCGATCCGGTGACTCACCGGCCCTTCACCAACGCCAATCCTTCTTCTTCTCCTTCTAACTCGGAGCCAATTATCTCCTCCTTTCGTCGAAAGAACGGCAGAAGCAGCAGCAGCGAGGAGGAGCCATCGTCGGCATGGCGGCTGACCAAGCTCCCGGATCTCAATCTTGAGCTCTCCATTGGCCCTCCCTTGCCGCAGCAATTAGAAGCTAATCCAATGCTGCAGGTCAATTCCAGAGCAGAAGAATTTAAGCACGCGCGGAGGATTCCTTGGCCTCAAAACATAGAACTCAACTAGTCTCTGTAGTTTAGTTAATTAGATGTGGATTTCTTCCTGTACTGTTCTGCTCTGCTCTTTAAATCTTTAAATTAATGCATGATGGTAGCTAAGCGATCTTAATGTGAAAGAATGTGATTATAGACTGTTTTGATACTCAATCTGTTTTGTTGTTGTTGTTGTTGAGCTATCCTAACGAGTTGAAATTATATATTAAATCAAACTTATCTATTGAGTGATTTAAATTGATAATTTCAGACTGTTATGCAAAGAAGAAGAAGCTACTTTGGAAGATTGAGCTGCATGGATCAGAAGATTGATCTCTTTGGAAGATTGGACTATCTTGTATAACTAACTACCGATTGCTAATTGTTGACTGTTGAGTTTGAGTCATCTACTATCGACTGTCGAGTTTAAGTCATCTACTATCAACGGCTGAGTACTGAGTTCGAGTCATCGATTGCCGAGTCCGATTCGTCAAATTTGAGTGCTGACTCACTGAATCTGAGTCCGACTGTAAGTGCTCCTGAGTGGAAGATGTCAAGGCTCGCTTTCAAGTAGTTTTCTTAAAATAGATTTGTCTCACATTCGACTATGTTTTGAGATTATTATAGGTCATTTGTTTCCTAGGATATAACGACAAATTGTGCATTTTCCACTAAGCACAGATAATTGTAGCGAACAAGATTATACCCAAAAGCTATCATGAGTGGATTTGCTGAGTAGATGTACGACGGAAAAGATGAGAGCAAGGTAAACTTAAGTGGATGGAGATTTCTTTGCTATAGCTTTTGTTTCTATCTTTTTGCTCAAGATCTAGCCTCTTTGTATAGGAGCATCCCCCTTTGGCTGTGTTAAATGACCGATTAAAGGTCATTTATTGTCATTACCATTTGATATCAAAACTCTGGTCATTTCACCCGAGAGGTTACAAATATGCTATTAACATCAGTTAATGTATCCGTTATTCACTTAAGTAGGTATCGAAATATATTCATGTGGTTAAATGCTGGTTGTTTCACTTGGGTAAATTTTATCTCAATCGATCCGACATCACGTAGGTCGTGCTCGTACACTATCGAAAAGCCAGTTGTTTCACCCGAGAGGTTACAGATACACCATTAATATCAGTTAATGCATCTGTTATTCACTTGAGCATGTAACAAAAATATATTCACGTAGCAAATATTAGTTGTACCACTTGGGAAATTTTGCCCAGTCCAACATTCGATGCACATAGATTGTGTTCGCACACAAATTAACTTGGTCAAATATAAATTTGGACTCTAGATTTACACCCCTTGCACAACCACGTATAAAAGAGTCTTTTCTTATACATTTGTTCATATCATACATACATGTACAATAATATAAACCAACAATAATACCATAAAACTCCCAATATAAAACTAAAGATCTATACAAAAAAAAAAAAGCATTCTTCCTTACCATCTCATTTTCCATTCACATTTTTAACATGTCTCTCCTTCTAATTCTCCCACACTGGTATCCTTTGTTGGTGCAACCATTGAATTCACTGTATCAGTCCTTCCATTGTTCAACAGAAAATACCATGAACGAAGAAATCCTCAATGTCAAATAACTCCATCTTGTGATTTGATCTAGTTCTTTTTCAATGTTTATACTTCTAAACTCATGAGAGTATAAGATTGCTAATACTGCTGCCTTTTGTTTTCTGCACTATATTTTAAACATTTTTAAAAATTTCATATAAATTTTCATTTGAAATTAACCTCAAAGGGACTCTTCTTACAGTTGAGTAAATATAAATAAATATGAATCTCAGAGTCATTAGAATGTATGATGTGATTTTTAAGAATTGTATAATATATTTGACATTCAATTAAGACTTTGACTAAAATGATCTGAGTGTCATTGTGTCAAAAGAAAATTATAATTAAATAAGTTAACGGATGACTTTTCTAAAATGTGATTATTTTGTCAAATGTTAAATTTCTACGTTTCATAAATATTTGTCATCGTTCGATCCTATTTTAGTACTAATCTTAGTCAAAATTTAGTTTTCTAATTTTTTTCTATGTTTGATATATGATGTTAAAGGTATATTTAATATTTTTATTATTTGTTATGCTTGTTTGTTGGTCACTGCTAAGAATTTAGCAGATTATTTAGAATATTATATCATTGTCTTAAATAATTATAAGATACATTATATATTGCTTTAGTACTCAACCAACGTTTAGTTAAAACTTAATTAGTTCCCTACAATAGAAGTTGAGTGTATTTTAAAAATAATAGTAGATTGAAAAAAAACATTTTACAGTAAAAATATTTTTTTAAAAAAAATAAAATGGCATTTAAAAAAAATCATAGTGGCACCACATATTTTGAAACCCTTGTACCAACTTTGACAAAAGATATTCTAACATGAAATTAGGGAGTGTTTGGGAGAGCTTCTGCTAGCTGCTTTTTAGATTCTAGCTACATAGAAGTATTTTTGAGTGTTTGTGAATACCAGATTCTGCTTTAACTTCTACATTTTTTAGCCAAAAGCTGGAAACAAGAATTTGATGTTTTTTTCTGCTTCTGCTTTTTTGCTTATGGTCTAGAATTAAAAGTAGACATTTATACCCTTAATAATTTATCATTTTACATAATTACCACCATAGTTTTAAATAAAATTTTATATTTTCATATAATTTATATATTCATAATTTTTTTATAAATTTTATAAATTTATATAAATTTGTCATTTTTTATATTTTTATTTTATTAATTATATATTTTTTAAACATATATATTATTAAAAAAAATAATTTTGATATAATATTCAAAATATAATAATAAATATATAAAACATTATTGATGGTGTATCAAAATTATATTTAGATAATAAAAAATAATAATTTATATAGTTTAAGGATATTGTTCTCATTTAACTAAAAATTAAGCTTGGAAGTAATTATTCACTAAACACTCAAACTTTACCTTGAATCAGCTTTTTGCTTCTATTTCCAAATACTCCATGATTTAGTTTCTCACTGACTTCAAGATAATCTCTACAAGAATCACTTTTCAAGAAGCAAAAGTTCTCCCAAACACTCCCTTAGTTGGAGCAATTTTAATTTAAGTACATTTCATCAAGTATTTTACTTTCTTAATAATTTTGATCAAAACTATTTCAATAATATTTAATTAGTTTGACGAGTTTAACTAATTTTGACTAAAGTCAAATCGTTTTAATTAATATTTAATGACTTTTAATCAATATTAATGCAATTTTGACCATAGTAATACTTAATAATTTTAACAATTTTGACTAAATCTGTTACATAAATTCATTTAGGTAGGTAGATAAAACAAAGTAGATTTGACCAAAACAAGTTCGTGTAGGTTGAGAAATCAACCTATATAGACTAACTCGATTACCTTGAACATATCTATTACTTGCCTAACCACTTAGATTACCATCTTAATAAGAATCATCTAACCCACTTAAATAACCCAATGAATTAATAATACATGATACATTTACTCTTATCAACCTAATCAGCCAAACTAGATAGACTAATCAATTTGATTATCCAACAAAATAGATTGACCCACTTCAACTAATTGTACAAGTTTGCTCATTCAAATCAGCCAACCTACTTTGATTAGACTAAGATCGGTTGACCTATGAATTGTTCAAAATGTTTTCCTCTCTGTATGTAGACACAAAAAAACTCATTTTTTAAAATCCAAATTTAAAAATATTTATACAAAACAAACAAAATTCTTGTTAGATTTTTTTTTCTATTGTATTTTAGACTATTACTAATTTAGAAGTTAAATCCAACGACTTATGCAACCCCAATGGTATGGAGAGGAGACGAGAGGCAAAGGAGAAAGGTAGAGGAGCGTGAAAATGATTATTTTGTGTGATTTGTTTACCCTAAATGCAACGAGAAGAGAATGAAAAAAGATTTAAAAAATAAAAGTCAATCGTCTCTCCATATCTAATCGACCCGTGTCCTCTTCTTCGCCTAACGGTGATTTGCACTCCCTATCTAGGCGATGTCGCCGTCTTGCCACTAGGGGTGAGCAAAAATTCGATTAAATCGAATTAATCGAATCGAATTAATCGAATTTTAAAATTCGGTTGGTTAATTCGGTTTTCGATTTTTTTTATAATTCGGTTCGATTTTTCAGTTAAATCGGTTCGGTTTTGAGTTTTGTAATTCGGTTAAACCGAATAAACCGAATATAAGTATTAATTTAATTATTTTTATTTAAAAATATAATTAATTAAATAAAATCTGGTTATTTTAGTTAAAAATTCGAATTAAATTTAAAATTTCGGATAATTCGGTTAATTCGGTCGAAAACCGAATTAACCGAAATTTTTTCGGTTCGGTTTTCTCGGTTTTTATCGAGAAATTCGGCCGGTTCGGTTTTTTTGAAAAAAATCAATTTATTCGATTTTCGGTTTATTCGGTTCGGTTCGGTTTTAACCGAATACTCACCTCTACTTGCCACCACATAAGATTAGTATATAGCTTCATCGTCTCATCGTAGTCGATGATCTTGGTGGTCCTCTGTAGTGTAAAAGACGAAATTGCTCGTCCTCAGCGCCCCCGCCGCACCCATCCCAAAACCATTACGAGGGAAGTAAATGACGGTCCCGGAGTAATTAGTGCACAGTTGGGCCAAAAATTGATATACCAAACGCCCAAAAATTTAATCCAGTGTGCCTCACGCGACTCGAACCCAGGTCTCTTGTGTAACATCCGCATGCACTAACCACTCCGGATCCCCGTGGAAAGTTTATCTCTAGCTTACCATGCAAATTGGTAAAAGTTTATATGTTGACATTGGGTGTCGTATATGATTAGTCTCACAGTGATATATAGAGATAAATCTGTTGGGAGTCGATTTCGAGGTTGCTGTCGGGAGGAGGATACAAACTAATATGATTTTGTCGAGACTAGTATTAGACACTATCTCCGTGAAATGATATTGCTCCGCTACATGTGTTCACAAACAGTAATAATTCGTTTCCCGATACAATGACGATGTCTAGAAATAGCAGCACTACAAATTTTGAGACCAACGAACCTTCTCGTAGGATTTTAGGACTATGGATCCACAAGATGAGATGAATGCTAATGACTTTAATAATTGAATGAATAAATTCATCATCTAGGAGACTCTATTTATAGGAAAAGGTGAGGTATCATTTGGTGAGTGAGTGTGACCTTTAGTTTAGGATTAATCTGGGGCATTTGATCTGGAGGGTTGTAACCTTTACCCTCCAGATAACCCTTTGATCTTAGTCATTCATCATCTAGGAGACTCTATTTATAGGAAGAGGTGAGGTATCATTTGATGAGTGAGTGTGACCTTTAGTTTAAGATTAATCTGGGTCGTTCGATCTGGAGGGTTGTAACCTTTCTGATAGACCTTTAATCTTAGCCGCTCGATTTGATCTGACGCTTCAGATTAAGTATTATTACCAATAGTCAGATCGCGATACTTCATGATCAACGCTCCAGATCGCGTCACCTGCTATCCAATGGTTGTTATTCGTTTGTCCAACCAACAATCCAGTCATCTCTCTCCTGCTACCTAAGTGCCACGTGGCTACGTTAGAAATGCAAAATACGCCAACAAAGTGCTCATTGCGCACATGGCGGGTGGCAGGCTCGCACATGCAAGCACCTGCTCGCAAATGAGAAGAGATAATCTGTGTTTTTCATTTTTAACTTGATTAACACAGGAACACATATAAGGAGGCAAACTCCTTTGAAAATTTCAGTTGTTGGACTATTCCTCATTTACTTCCTTTTATGTCAATTTTTTTGCTAACTTTAAACAATTAATTTCTCATTCATCCGTAATCGATTTTGAGCAAATTAATAATCTAGATTCATCTACGCAAAACAAAAATTTCGTTTTTGAAGTCAATTCTGACTTTTATCAATTGATAGCACCTCTATTTTCCTTTGTAAAATCGTATTTGGTCTTTTTAAAATCAAATATCCAACAAAATCAAGAAATTTGGTAGACCATCGTATAATAGGATATTTCTGCTTGATTTTGTTGGAAATCAACACTTACTTAATTTGACAATTCTATTATGTAATAACCAACTCCGTCAAGCCTGAGGACACTAACTTACTATGCATTTTATAAAAGATGAAATCTATCATCATGGCATCTCTCAAGACTTTTCCATATCATTAGGAGGGAGTAAATTAAGAATCGAAATTAATCATCACATAGGAGGATAATTTCTTGACTTTACCAATATTCGATCCTTACTTAATCCTATAAACCTATTATGTAGTGACCAACTTGGTTATACCCCAGGATCACTAGCTTATTATGCATTGATTTGCTTGTTGATGGTCAAATTTGTCATCATAGTCGACTTCAACATCCTCATTTGTGCTCGCATGACTATTATTCATATAGGTTGACAATTAGACATTAGGGCACTACATATCATTAAGTTCAACCAAGGCATAAAAAACCTATATATTCTACATTCAATGGCGTGTAAGAACATCAATCCATAATTGATATGACGAATAAATATTAATTCCTCAGGTTATAGGATGTCATGAAACTCAAGAATTTCATTCTCATAGTTGTCTCTCAACGCTTATGATCATCCTTTACTATTGCTTGACGATGCCTGTGGGGAGCCTTCTCTTCATAAACATCCTCCTCCCCGTCATCCATTCGCACATCCGAGTTCGCTCGGTGATGACGTTGAACCGGATTTCTTCTAATATGGATTTTGAACATCATCGTAATCCTATCAGCAAATTGTTCCATGACCCCTTCAATCCCTCCCACTCGTACATCTATCATCTCTTGAGCCCGCTCCCTCTAGATCACGTTCATACACATTGTTCACGTTGTCAATGCGTTATTGTCTTCTCGACAACATGATCTTGCAAGATCAGTTCGGCTCCAATATCAACTGATATCAGTGTTCTGAAAATTGGATCGGACCTGTCGGTCGGACCAGTTGAATCGGGAATCATCTAGATTTTCGATCCGAGTTGACTCTGAAAATCGACTACTCAAGAACCGGGTGCGAACCGTTCTGAACCGACCGAGAACCGGTGAATCGGGCAAACTGATCAAACCGGCTTGGTTTATTTTATTTTTCATTTTTTGAATTTTTTCTCTTTTGCAGTTTTGTTTTCTTACTGAAAAATAAAAATTGAAAACTAAATGTCAAAAACCTAGTATGCTTTCACCCAAAGTCCTCAACGAATAAACTTGTTATTTTCTTAAATCCAATAGTTTTAAACTTGAATTTTTCTTTGAAACTAACTCTTTTTTCTAGAATACTATGTTGAGTTGTTGACAAAAATATATCACATGTTCGACCTAGTTGATCCAATCTTGAAGAAAATAATTGGGTAAGTTTTTCATTTCATATATTTATATAAATATATATTTTATTATATACCGGTCATATTCTGGTTGGGTCCCTGATTAAACCGGTTGAACTTCTGAACCTCTGAACCGTTGCCCCAACCAATTCGATCTCCGGTCCAATTTTCAGAACCTTGATTGATATAACAAATAACTATCGATTCCTTTGGTTTAGGCACGAATATCAAAAGTGATATTCTAAACCCCGTTAATTCAGCAGAATGTCAAGAGATAAACAACCAAATTCGATGTTTAGAAAGAAACGACGCGACCTTAAATTCTTATCTAAAAAAAACTTTCCGCAAAATAATTAAATAAGTGTTTAAATACTCAAATTCTAAATAGGTAAAAAAAAATTAAAATATTCTTAGAAACTTAATTAGACAAAATAATAAAAAAATTAAAATTATTCTTTTTCACACACACAGATATATATATATATATATATATATATATATATATATATATATATATATATATATATATATATATATATATATATAAAGTAATGTTATATTACGGACCGCCCATGCGGACCAGAGAGGCCAGACCGATCAGGGCCATCCCTGATCGGTTAGGGCGACCGATCAGGGATGGCCCCGATCGGTCTGACCTCTCTGGTCTGCACGGACGGTCCGCACATCACGGTTCGCAGCATAGCATTTGAGTGTATATATATATATATATATATATATATATATATATATATATATATATATATATATATATATATATATATATATATATATATATATATAAGTTTTCTGCACCCAGACGTGTCACCCATGCATGCATGGCAGCTGCCTCGCGATGGAATGGAATAAATGCATTCGCAAGTATGCCACCTAATTGAAGCTCGGCCTTCCAAGTGTGTGGCCAAAGCTCTGCCGATTGATGGAAGGTCCCAAAGACAAGGCCCTCCTTTTCCAACACTCACCAACCTTTAGCTTTCACGACGTGTTTGGCATACCGAATGCTCCCACGGGTTTAATTGAGACGCTAAATAGATGATTGATTTATTCAATGAGCAAACAGTCGAATTTCAAAATTGGTGGGACTCAATTTTTGCACCAGACATAATTCACCCTCTCATCCATCTAATCTCTCCGTTTATTTCTCTCGTGATGATCTTAAGATAAATTGACGGGTACTATGGGCGAACGTACGTACCCACTTTTGGACCAATGTTTGGCGTACCGAATAAGCACGTGATTGATGTCCAGAACAAGTTGTTTGAGAGTTTGTACGTATTATATGAACAAATCAAACTAATTAAGCATGTTTTAGAATTTCCTTCTCCAGTAATTCAACGACCGACAGACGCTTCATAATTGCACTCTGAAATGTGTTAGACGACTTTAAGCTTGAAGAAACTAAAATGAGTCAAGTTAGATGATTTTTGGGGAGATGTTCTTCAAGGCCGCCGGCCGTATATTTTCGTTATATATTTCGAACGAGTCGAATTTGATTTTGTCAATGTTTTCACTGTCGCGATCGGATTTGTCAACTTTTTATGAGAAAATGGCGCAACAGCTTGAAGGAGAGAGCTGCTTTGACCCAGGTAGGTAGTTAATTTGTCTTTTAATTTTAAAATACAAATTAATTGCTATTTAATTAACTTTTAAAATTAATAAACTTCTTTTTTCTAAGACATAATAACAAGTTTTGTCTATGTTTATCAAACATTTTAATCTAAATATTTTTATAAATTTTTAGAAGTTGAATGTGTCAAATTGCAGGGACGGTCTTTAGAAAAATTAGGCCCTGGGTGAAATAATAGATTTGTCCATTTGGGTACCCTCTTGTATTAACATGAAAAATCAAATATATATTAAAAAATTATTTTATATTTTAATCAAAATAAACAAAAATATGTAATTGAGAAACTACACATTAGAGAATATTTTACTTAATTTCTCAAAATAACTTAATCAATAATCAATATTTTTTAAAATGAATTCTTCTTGTGTTTTTTTAAACAAAGTCATCAATTATGTCGTTAAATGAGATATCCTCCGATATATCTTTTTCCATGCAAAGGATCTCTAAGTCACTCAATCTCTCTTGACTCATTGTAGTTCTCAATTAAGGTTTTAATAATTTTAACATTGAAAAGCTCCTTTCAAATATTGCTACAGTCACAGAAATAGTTAATAAAATTTAACAGAGAGAAGGATTTGAGAGAGAAAGGGAAACTGTTTCGCAAGCAAGGATCTGAGAGAGCGAGATTGGAGAGGGAGGTCATCATGGCGGTGAAGAGGGCTTCTGCCCTAGCTTTGTTGTTCATTCGGAGAACGACGAGAGAGAGAGGAGACGTAGATGAAAAATAAATTTTAAAAAATATTTTTTAAAAATAAATTGATTTTGAATAAATATTTAATTTCTAAAAAGAAATGAAAAAACCTCGGCGTAGATGCATACATATTATATATATAAATTAATATTTATAATTGGAGCCCCACTCAAAATGGGACCCTAGGCAAGTGCCCTGCCTGTTCACCCCAAGGACCACCCTTATCAAATTGATACCATTGTATTCTATTAGTCTTTAGAGCTTGTCGATATATATACTCCTTTTCTATATTTTAAACTCTTTAGAATCGTCAAATATTTTGAATCAAAAATATTTGACAACTTAAATAACTTAAATTCTTGAGAAATAAGTATCGTTGCATATATAGCTTAATGATTTTTAAAATATATCTACTCCCCTCTAATTTGGAGTCCTCTCTAAGATCAATAACTATTTGTAATAAAAAAAAATATGAATTCGAAATATGACTTGTGTAAATGTATATGACTTGGATCATTGATGATCCAGCACACTTAAAGCCTACCTAATTCCTCGTTGATGCATTTCATTTCCATTTGTTCTCATGCCTCATAATGGGAGATGGATTGATAATTAGTACATGAGTATTATCATCTTGAGGTCCGGAAAATAAAACCAAGTGTATCTGTCCTCCTCACGCACTAACCACATAATCCACTAGTAGCCCCATAATTTATCTCCTTTGTATTGATCTTAGGATGAATTGACGAGGATGTTAGAGACGAATAAATCGTCTTTCGCCAACATAATGGGCTTTCTCAGTTAAAGCCTGGGAAAGGTTTCCGATGCCGCTAGAAATCCAACAAATGCCCATCATGTATCACTAGCTACAACTGAACCCATGCTCGTAATCTTACTTAGATTGCATGTACTCCAACACAACTCAGCTTGCTTTGAGGAATCCCCATGCTCATCATCAGAGCAGTTGCTCATCCATATTTGGATTGAAATCCACTGGAGAGGGAAGGGGTCAATATTTGATCATAAGCTGCAAATGTGATTTCTAACTCTCTTACTGATAATTACCAAGATCACAAACAAATTAATATAACAGGAATAAAATTCATATGCACATAAGCTTAACATAATCACTAATATGTAATATGTTATTTACTTGGTTTGACAACTCCAGCTCCTACTTTACTACCTATACTCTTTCAATGGATTACTCCTGGTCATTATCTTTTCTCTTCCTCAATCATCTACTAGACGTGGAGAAACTTTTTGCAAGATGTAAGATTAGAAGAATACAAGAGGACAAGCTTAGGAGAATACAAGAGACTTTAATAAATTTAACCTATTCTATTTTGCAAATCTTCAAATTTCTACCGACCTCTCCTTTCATAGCTTTCAACAACTTTTCATTTTTTGTTTGTTGTAAGCTCATCTTTTGTACCACCATCAATTAACTATTTTGTCTGATCATCCCTAGCTACCTAGCTCTGCCAATAGCTACTTGAGTCGACTATCTCCATAATAATTTTTAGGTTATCAATCATTGCAGCAGATTTATATATAAATGACTGCTTGCTTTTGTGTTATAGCATTAGTTGAGATTGACTACAAGTTAGTCGACTGCTCAATCATCCAAGTTACAAATAGAAACATACTATTAATTATCTAGCTTTCCAACCCAAGTCAATTGCTTAATTAACTCTTCAGTCAATTAGAACCCAATCTTGATGATCCTAATGATCAAGTCTTGCACCTAAGTTGAATCTTGCCATTATCCCACATGTATGAGTCGTAGATTATCCAGGAGCAGATCTAGGATTTTAAATTTGAAGGGCGATATATTAAGTGACGAAAATAATTATTAAATATAGTATATAATAATAACTTCTCTCAAACCTTCAAAAATGCATATTATATATTGAATTGAAATATCAGAAATAGAGAAAAAAATAAAATTTAGTCATCAAAAGATTCTAACTCTGAGATGTGTATTAAAAAAAAATCAAATTTACTATTAAACTAACTATATACATCTTTAAAGGGGGCAAACAATAAATAAATAAATAAATATATATATATATATATATATATTAAGAGAATAAAAAATTTCTATATATAATTGATAGTATCAGGATTTATCTTAAGCATCCCAAGTTGCTAAAATCTTCTCCAGAGCAATCCATTCACGGCTGCTACAACATTTCAAACTATCATATTATTTTTCTGAGCAATATATTACTCGACTACTACAGTATGTTGCTACAATATTCTAAACCAGCCCCCAGGAATATGTTATAGTGGTAGGGTGATTAATCGTTATCTAAGGCATCCGCGGTTCGATTCTTAGCTATGACATATTTTGCAAGAATTGTTCTCCAAATGGGGCGCGAACCCTGGGGCGATGGGCTTCTAGATCGCCCACCGCGAGCACTTCCCCATTACTTGGAGCATAATTATTATGTTTAATTTTAGAAGAATATGGATTGACTCATAAAATATTTTCAATATCATTAGATAATGCTAGTTCTAATACTGCTTCTATAGATGAACTAAAATTTGTTTGTCAACCTGTTATTGGTGATTTATTTTTTCATGTTCGTTGTATATGTCATGTTTTAAATTGATGTGTTCAAGATAAATTAAAACTTTTAAAAATTATATTCAACCAATTAGAATTGCAATTTCATATTTATGGTCGCATCCATCTATGATGAAATAATAGAGTAGATTTTGTAAAACTAATGGAATGAGACCTAAAAAATTTCCACGTGATGTTCTAATACGTTGGAATTCAACCTATCAATTATTATAAGATTCATTTCAATATAAAGATTTATTATGTTTATTTTTTACATAAAATAGTAATACTAATATATATTTATTTTCACAATGGAATATTTGTAGTAATATTTGTGAAATTTTAAAAGTATTTAACGATGCAACTGAATAAATTTTCCGGTGTTTATTATCTCACTGCTCATTTAGTTTTAGTGAATTTTTCTAGTATAGTATTAATATTAAATGAACATATCAATAATGAAGCTTTAACTTCTTGCATATTAGCTATGAAAATTAAATGGGAAAAATATTTTTATTTTATTCCTAAAATTTATTTAATTGCATTTGCTTTAGATCCTAAATTTAAATTAGAAATTTTACAAGAAATGTTAACTTTATAGTATGACGCTTTAATTCTTATTAAAGATTCTTTTCTCTGGATCTAGTTAATATTATATATAATATTAAAAATTATTTATATGATCTTTATAATCAATATTATATTAAATATGGAATACAAACTAATATTTCTTAAACACAACAACCTACTAGTACTAATTTAAAACTTACAAAAGCACAACTTTTATTAAAAGAATAGGCGAAACGTCCACGAGGATCCTCAAGTTCCACACAGGAACTTGAAAATTATTTTACGACTTCTTTTAATTTTAATGAAGCAGATAACGAAGATTTCGATATCTTGAAATGATGGTCACAAAAGGCTCAAAGCTTTCCTGTTCTCTCCATGATCGCAAAAGAAATTTTAGTTTGTCCGGTGTAACTGTTGCTGTGAAGTAGACGTTCAGTGTTGGCGGCAATATATATTAGATGAACAGCGATCAACTATGTCTCCCGACTCATTGGAAGCTCAAACATTATTAGACGATTGGACCAGAGCCGAGAAAAGAATCTAAAGAATGCAACTTTCAGAAGTCGAAGTCGAAGAATTTGATACCGAATGAACGAATACAACGGAACGGGAGGAAATGGAAGTGGGTGATAAAAATTGTAATAGGGTAAAAATATAAAAGAACTACGTGAGCTTTGATTCCCTTACACCCTAAGGGAATACGTAGGCAACTTATATAAGTGCAAGCCCTTTTTTTAAAATAAATTTTAGATTTTAGATTTAATTTTTAAATTTTAATTTTTTTAATATAATAATCTCGAACCGTGACGAATCGTGAACCGACGGTTCCGAACTGTGAACCGTAACTGGCTTGAGCGGTTAAGGTTAAGGGTCGACCTTCCATGAACCGGCGGTTCCAAACCGTAGTCAGGTCTACATCCGTGTTGACTGAGCCATATATTATGTGAGATATTTATAAATATTCTAGATTATCTATCGTACATAAAAGATACAATTTATTTTTCGGCAATTTACCAAAGGGCGTACCCAAATATTGGTATTTACCAAAAGACGTACCATGGTTTCATTGTTACCAAATAACGCACTTATTTTAGTAAACTTCCTCTTATACCCCTCCTGCCAAAGTACTGCATGTCATTCTCTTTCTCTTTCTCTTTCTCATTCTTAATAACGAATTCCGAGACATTTGAAAAGATTTTTTCAGTTTTTTTATTTTAAAATAATATATTATGGAATCGGATAAAAAACGTAAGATAAAAATCGAAAAAATATTTCAATTAAAAAATTATCTCATCAAACATGATTTCAAATATATACAGAGATCATTTTAATAATTTAATAATTTTTAAAAATACAAATAAATAATTTTTTTATATTTGATTAATATAAATTAATATATTTAATAATATTATTAAATATATTAATATATAAAAAAATAAAAAAGAGTTGAAGTTGATTTCAGACCCACACGGGGCCTGAAATATTTTATTTCAGGCCTAGCGTGGGCCTGAAATATTTTATTTCAGGCCCAGCGTGGGCCTGAAATATTTTGTTTCAGGCCCAGCGTGGGCCTGAAATATTTTGTTTCAGGCCCAGCGTGGGCCTGAAATAGAAATAACTCAGGGCCTGAAATTAAATGATTTCAGGCCCTGCGTCGAATTGAAATCATGTGTTATGATAGGGTTTTTTACGTAGGTCTAAAATGTAAAGAAACATCTCTTTATATTTTTGAAATCACAATAAAAATCATTGAGAAAGACTATTTTACGAGAGAAATTCTAATTTATATAAAATGACCATTATATTAAAAACAAATTATATATATATATATATATATAAAAAGAAGTCAAATATTATTTATTATGTTAATTTAATATTATATATTATATTAATATATTATATTTTAATAGCTTTTGATTGGAGGGCCTGAAGTCATTTGACTTTAGGCCCTAAGGAGGGCCTGAAGTCAAATGACTTCAGGCCCTCCTAGGGCCTGAAGTCATTTGATTTCAGGCCCTGCGTAAATAATTAATTTAATAAAAATAATTAATTATTAAAAAACTTCTAATGATTATTTTTGGTATCCAAACTTCTAATGATTAAAAATTATATTGCAATAGGAGTTTTCTAAGTCTATCAGTGGGTTTCGCTCAAAACCCACTGATATTTTTTCAGAAATCCAGATATGAGAGGTCCATCAGTGGGTTTTGCTCAAAACCCACTGATGGACTAAACTACACCTATTGCTTTGGGAAAAATAATAATTTGAGGTTTAGACACCTAAAATACATTCTCCTAACTCTACCCTAACTACTGATAATGTTTTTTTAGAAATCCAGATATGGGAGGTCTATCAATGGGTTTTGCCCAAATCCACTGATGGAAGAACTAAATTACACCTATTACTTTGAGAAAATTAATAATTTAATAATTTTTAAAAATATAAATAAATAATTTTTTTATATTTGATTAATATAAATTAATATATTTAATAATATTATTAAATATATTAATATATAAAAAATAAAAAAAGTTGAAGTTGATTTCAGGCCCACGCTGGGCCTGAAATATTTTATTTCAGGCCTAGCGTGGGCCTGAAATATTTTATTTCAGGCCCAGCGTGGGCCTGAAATATTTTATTTCAGGCCCAGCGTGGACCTGAAATAGAAATAACTCAGGGCCTGAAATTAAATGATTTCAGGCCCTGCGTCGAATTAAAATCCTGTGTTATGATAGGGTTTTTTACGTAGGTCTAAAATGTAAAGAAACATCTCTTTATATTTTTAAAATCACAATAAAAATCTTTAAGAAAGACTACTTACGAGAGGAATTCTAATTAATATAAAATGACCATTATATTAAAAACGAATTATATATATATATATATATATATATATAAAAAGAAGTCAAATATTATTTATTATATTAATTAATATTATATATTATATTAATATATTATATTTTAATAGCTTTTGATTGGAGGGCCTGAAGTCATTTGACTTCAGGGTCATTTACTTCAGGCCCTCCTTAGGCCTGAAGTCAGATGACTTCAGGCCCTCTTTGGGCCTGAAGTCATCTGACTTCAGACCCTGCGTAAATAATTAATTATAAAAAAACTTCTAATGATTATTTTTGGTGTCCAAACTTCTAATGATTAAAAATTATATTGCAATAGGAGTTTTCTAGGTCTATCAGTGGGTTTCGCTCAAAACTCACTGATATTTTTTCAGAAATCCAGATATGAGAGGTCCATCAGTGGGTTTTGCTCAAAACTCACTGATGGACTAAACTACACCTATTGCTTTGGGAAAAATAATAATTTGAGGTTTGGACACCTAAAATATATTCTCCTAACTCTACCCTAACTATTGATAATGTCTTTTCAGAAATCCAGATATGGGAGGTCCATCAGTGGGTTTTGCTCAAAACCCACTGATGGACTAAATTACACCTATTCCTTTGGGAAAAATAATAATTTGAGATTTGGACACCTAAAATACATTCTCCTAACTCTACCCTAACTATTGATAATGTTTTTTCAGAAATCCAGATATGGGAGGTCCATCAGTGGTTTTTGCTCAAAGTAATAGGTGTAGTTTAGTTCTTCCATCAGTGGGTTTTGAGCAAAACCCACTGATGGACCTCCCATATCTGGATTTCTGAAAAAACATTATCAATAGTTAGGGTAGAGTTAGGAGAATGTATTTTAGGTGTCCAAATCTCAAATTATTATTTTTCCCAAAGGAATAGGTGTAGTTTAGTCCATCAGTGGGTTTTGAGCAAAACCCACTGATGGACCTCCCATATCTGGATTTCTGAAAAAACATTATCAATAGTTAGGGTAGAGTTAGGAGAATGTATTTTAGGTGTCCAAACCTCAAATTATTATTTTTCCCAAAGCAATAGGTGTAGTTTAGTCCATCAGTGGGTTTTGAGCAAAACCCACTGATGGACCTCTCGTATCTGGATTTCTGAAAAAATATCAGTGAGTTTTGAGCGAAACCCACTGATAGACCTAGAAAACTCCTATTGCAATATAATTTTTAATCATTAGAAGTTTGGACACCAAAAATAATCATTAGAAGTTTTTTTATAATTAATTATTTTTATTAAATTAATTATTTACGCAGAGCCTGAAGTCAGATGACTTCAGGCCCAAGGAGGGCCTGAAGTCATCTGACTTCAGGCCTATGACTTCAGGCCCTCCAATCAAAATCTATTAAAATATAATATATAATATTAATTAATATAATAAATAATATTTGACTTCTTTTTATATATATATATATAATTCGTTTTTAATATAATGGTCATTTTATATTAATTAGAATTCCTCTCGTAAGTAGTCTTTCTCAATGATTTTTATTGTGATTTCAAAAATATAAAGAGATGTTTCTTTACATTTTAGACCTACGTAAAAAACTCTATCATAACACAAGATTTCAATTCGACGCAGGGCCTGAAATCATTTAATTTCAGGCCCTGAGTTATTTCTATTTCAGGCCCACGCTGGGCCTGAAATAAAATATTTCAGGCCCAAGCTGGGCCTGAAATAAAATATTTCAGGCCCAGCGTGGGCCTGAAATCAACTTCAACTTTTTTTATTTTTTATATATTAATATATTTAATAATATTATTAAATATATTAATTTATATTAATCAAATATAAAAAAATTATTTATTTATATTTTTAAAAATTATTAAATTATTAATTTTCTCAAAGTAATAGGTGTAATTTAGTTCTTCCATCAGTGGATTTTGGGCAAAACCCACTGATAGACCTCCCATATCTGGATTTCTAAAAAAACATTATCAGTAGTTAGGGTAGAGTTAGGAGAATGTATTTTAGGTGTCTAAACCTCAAATTATTATTTTTCCCAAAGTAATAGGTGTAGTTTAGTCCATCAGTGGGTTTTGAGCAAAACCCACTGATGGACCTCTCATATCTGGATTTCTGAAAAAATATCAGTGGGTTTTGAGCGAAACCCACTGATAGACCTAGAAAACTCCTATTGCAATATAATTTTTAATCATTAGAAGTTTGGATACCAAAAATAATCATTAGAAGTTTTTTAATAATTAATTATTTTTATTAAATTAATTATTTACGCAGGGCCTGAAATCAAATGACTTCAGGCCCTAGGAGGGCCTGAAGTCATTTGACTTCAGGCCCTAGGAGGGCCTGAAGTCAAATGACTTCAGGCCCTCCAATCAAAAGCTATTAAAATATAATATATTAATATAATATATAATATTAAATTAACATAATAAATAATATTTGACTTTTATATATATATATATATATATATATATATATATATATATATATATATATAATTTGTTTTTAATATAATGGTCATTTATATAAATTAGAATTTCTCTCGTAAAATAGTCTTTCTCAATGATTTTTATTGTGATTTCAAAAATATAAAGAGATGTTTCTTTACATTTTAGACCTACGTAAAAAACCCTATCATAACACATGATTTCAATTCGACGCAGGGCCTGAAATCATTTAATTTCAGGCCCTGAGTTATTTCTATTTCAGGCCCACGCTGGGCCTGAAACAAAATATTTCAGGCCCACGCTGGGCCTGAAACAAAATATTTCAGGCCCACGCTGGGCCTGAAATAAAATATTTCAGGCCCCGTGTGGGTCTGAAATCAACTTCAACTCTTTTTTATTTTTTTATATATTAATATATTTAATAATATTATTAAATATAAATTTATATTAATCAAATATAAAAAAATTATTTATTTGTATTTTTAAAAATTATTAAATTATTAAAATGATCTCTGTATATATTTGAAATCATGTTTGATGAGATAATTTTTTAATTGAAATATTTTTTCGATTTTTATCTTACGTTTTTTATCCGATTCCATAATATATTATTTTAAAATAAAAAAACTGAAAAAATCTTTTCAAATGTCTCGGAATTCGTTATTAAGAATGAGAAAGAGAAAGAGAAAGAGAATGACATGCAGTACTTTGGCAGGAGGAGTATAAGAGGAAGTTTACTAAAATAAGTGCGTTATTTGGTAACAATGAAACCATGGTACGTCTTTTGATAAATACCAATTTTTGGGTACGCCCTTTGATAAATTGCCGTTTATTTTTCGAACCTGAGAATACTAATAATCAAAACAAATTGTCATATATACTTTTTCGATCTACGCTAATGATCGATGAACAATTATAAGATCGAATCCATCATCTCTAATTCAACTATTCTCTCATTAATTATATTTTTTTAAATGATCATTACAATTATTTAGTATTTTTTCGACACATGAATAAAAAAATATACAACGGAATTCGAAGTGACACTGATCTGAGAAATCAATATGGAATCAGAATATAATATAGACATGTGTTATGGTGATGAAAGATTTTAAGTAATAAAATAATTAAATCTGCCAACTTATAGACACAAGTAGATTTAGAGCCAATGTAGACAATGAAATTTTTTATAGCTTAGACATTTTCTTACCATCACTTTAGGCATTCAAAAATTCCATGTCAACCCATTAATCAAGTCAATACCCACCCTCAAGCTCCATCATCCACTTCAATCCTTCATGTCATCCTAACCAATTCATGCCCTTAAGGACACATGTAAGCGTATTGACCCTGGTTGAATTGGTTCTAGTTCCAAATATAGCCATTGGTTCCTAACTCAATTCTTCCAAATTTCCACCTACTTGACTTGATGCGGCCACATTTGATATTGCGGTTAGAATCAATACTAGTATATGGTAAACCAATTGTAGTTTGTTTTAGAATTATATCAAATTCCATTCTGCCAACATAAACATTGATGGTGCTGCAATTTCACACATTCTGCACGCAAATCTATAATTGCAACAGTTTGTCATCTTAAACTGCTAATGTCATTTTCTTTCACAAGAATGGATTTCCCACACGGTATATCACAACAAATGGATTTCGTAGTGCTTGCTGCCATGCCAATGCCAAATAACCCAACAATAAAAACGCACACAAAGAACAGCAAATGAAGACCCTTTCTCAGGCCTCTTTCCTGGTTATCCTGTCGTTAAAACAAGAGCAGGGTACCCACCCTTCAAAAAGTTGCAGTTGGTTCAAAAAGACAACAGTGTAGTAACCAAAAGGAATTTTTCTCACCTGAAGCAGAAAATGCCCAGAGCTGTGGTTATCTCATGGATAACGGACGTGGCAAAATGCAGGTAGAGTCCCACTGTTGTTAAATAAAAAGGTTCAAACAACAAAGAAGGTAAGCTACAAAAAATGACCCAAAAAAAAAGAGGCCGTACAGAATGCGAGCAGCAATTTTACAAGGAAGCAACTCGTCATATGATCTAAATGTTAAATCATTACAATTCTTAGTTGTATATAACTTTGTGAAAAAA
The DNA here is from genome assembly GCA_024364735.1 of Boesenbergia rotunda. Classification (NCBI taxonomy): domain Eukaryota; kingdom Viridiplantae; phylum Streptophyta; class Magnoliopsida; order Zingiberales; family Zingiberaceae; genus Boesenbergia; species Boesenbergia rotunda. The sequence goes on from JAGFNQ010003136.1 coordinate 95,919, forward strand.
AGTTGTTGATCCACCTCCTGTGGATATTAGACAGTAGAAAATATAATTCTAGCCATTGTGAATTTATACTAGCAAGATCATAGATGGACCAAAAGAATCCAAGACATTTCTGGCTTCCAAGAGTACATTAATGGTGAATTTGATTTAGTATGAAATTGAACAAATAAACCATTCTAAGAAAAATGAAATTGACAAGAAAATAGGAATATCTATTTTTTAGTTCATGAAATCAAATAGATGGATTTTTCTTTTTTTTAATTCTGACACTATGCCCCAATATGAAATATTTTATTCAACTCATTTAGCTTGCATTATCTCGCTTGACCCAATAAACCAAACCAGCCGAAGTATCTCGGTTCATCCAACCTGTCTAGCTTACAAAGCCTGATCAATCCCGGCTTGACCAAAGTTAACTCAACAAATCTACATAGCCCATCCGAGATGCCTGCATCGCTCGAACCATCGGATCTAACCAACACATTCAATCTCATAAAAGACCATATTAGTTGCCTAAATGTTTGAAATCTTGACCCTTGCCTAGGTTTCAATCTCGGACAGGAATGATATCGTGTCATCACAATTTCGGTATTTTTTAAAAAATTTAAATATAAATGCATATTATTTTAATAATATTTGATTATTAAATATATTCTATATTTTGAGATGTTGAATTTATATTTCAACATTTTCTCATAAGATAAATTTTTTTTTAAAAAAAATAAGTAATTATCAAAATTCAAAACTAAATAAAAAATTATATAAAATCATTTGAAAGGCTAAAAAAATTATAAAATTATTTGAAAATTTTAAATTATTTGTTGAATGTATTTGTAAATGTTTAATTTTTTAAAAATTTATTTGAAATGTTTAAGAATTATATTTAAAAAAATAGATATTTTAAATTTATATTTAATTTTAAAATTATTTAAAATAAATAAATTATTTAAAATAAATAAATTATTTTAAAAATATTTATTAATTTTTAAAATTATTTATAAATCTTGAAATAATTTTTAATATTTTACAACTATTATTAATAATTGTTTACTTATAAAATATATATATTTAAAAAATCAAAAATTAAGTAAACCAAAAGGAATAAATTTTAAGAATATATAAAAATTTATTAGAATTTAAAACAATTTTCATATATTTTAATGGGATAATAAAATTTTAAGGAGTCACTTTAGACTATTTAAGTTAGGAGTTGATTAATCACATATTTTGATTAAACCTAAAGTTTTTAAAACCTAAGTTCTCCGCCGCTACTGTTCTCTTCCTCGCACGTCCGCCATCTCCGTTCCTGACCGCTAGTGTCATCCACGCGAGCAGCCGATGCCAGCGTTGCTACCCTTGTCTCCCCACTGCTTGGGGCCACCCCTCTCCTCTGAGCTCGCGCATCCCACCATAGAAGTATAACTTCCGTCGCAACGCCCTCTACGACCCCCGTGGAGGGATGTCGCGGGGTCGTTGAGCCCTATACAACCTTGCGGCACCCTCGCAGTCACTGTGTCGGTGTCAGGCCGTAACAGAACCATAATACCGTTCGTTTCAGACGGCACGGCATGAAATTTCAAACCTTAGCCTAACTTGCTCAATTTAGGCATTTGCCGAGTGTTCAACCCACTCAACTAGTTTAGTTCATTTTATCAGCTCAGTTAAATCTGTCTAATCAGCTCAGCTCAACTAGAGTGCCACTCAACCAATGTATTTGGCTTGCTAACCAACCGGATGTATCCAAATCATCGACCACTGACAATACATCCGACCACAGTCTAAATCAACTCATTGGTTTTGATGCATTCAACCTGCCTATCTTGATTGGCTCATCCGGCTGAGCAATCTACCCTACCCAACCCAGCTGATCATATGAGCCCGACTAGCTCATCAAACTGGCTCAATCCATTCAGTCTGAACGAATCGACTGCCCCAGGTTACTTGACTAGCCAACACAATCATTCATTCATCAGCCATACCAATTGACTCGTCCCAACCGCTCAACTTTGCTTGCTCATAATACATTCTTAGGAAAATGGAATAAAGAAAGAATAAGCATATTTGGAGAACGGATAAAAGAGAAAAAATTATTTCTTTGAATAGGTAAGCAATAACTAAAAAGGAAAAAATAGAGAATCTATGTTCCATTGGAATTAGTAAATTCCAATTTCATTTTTGAAATCAAAAACAGAAATATATTTATTCCATGTAAATTCATAGGAAATAAAATAGGTATTTCTATGAACCAAACACATTAAAGGTTTGTTTTCTTGATCTGAATATAGACAGAGTAAATTACCTGTGAACAAGCAATACACAAGGAGGACAATGTACTCATCTACTAGAGGTTCTCTGCACAAGGAAGAAAAATTCTCATGTAATGAAATAATCGGCTGCCCAACATTATTGAAAGTTTCATAAGCATTGTATATGCCTGTTATGCAAGAAACAAAGCATACCCATTATTGAGTTTGGCAGTTAGAGCATTTGCAATAGCAAGAGGAAGAAACAGCAAAGACTGTTGACAAGAAAGTCAGTGAGTGAAATATTTCCAAATTTCATCCACTCAAAATTCAGAAATTGAAATGGTAAAAAAATTTAGTGCGTGGATAATCCTAGCAGAAACAATAAACTTAGAGATAGGTATGTACCATGCACATTCCAGTCTTCAAACCCTTGGGTTCATCACATAGGTGTGCAAGAATCATCCTCCCCTGTCAATGTTCTCATTTTTAGGAACATGGTTGTCTTTCTTTTATTTAAAAAAGTAAGACTGATTTAGTGCTAGGTCTTAACCCAGCTTATTACTGATCATATGGAGCTATTTCTTTGGATCATAAGAGAACAAGTACAACTCTTTTCTTTTGTTGCACGAAAGAAAAGTACACATTGAAAGAAGCAATTATCAAAATGGGCAGATGAATTCAGAATTGGTACTATAAACTTTGATAATTGGGGGATACATAAGTTGTTTTATGCATGTGATGTGCATTAAATTTACTAGGAAGAAAACCATAAAAGCATTAGGTTTCATAGAACTATTGTGAACTAATTAGAGAACAAGAAGTTAACTATTGTTTCATTTATCCACAAAATTACAAACTAGATATTTAAGCGTACATATTAGCATTAACCTAATTTCATTATAGTTACTTGTACAGGAAGCAAAATCACACATACTTAAAAATAACACATTCTTTTACATCAAATCATGAAGTGTCATACCACAAGAAAGCCAAAAGCAAATCCAGTTCCAACTATAAGCAAATGTGGATGCTCACGCATAACATCTGAAGGGGACAAGTACGACCTGCATACGACTTCAAAAATCTGATATAAACAAAATTTTGTAGTGATGAAACCTGCAAACTAAAGTTAACTATCAAGATTTAATGTATCCAACCAGACAAGAATTCCTGCCATTAGCACACCGAAAGGATAGACCTGATAAGAAACAAAATTCATTAAAGAACCTCTGAAATTTCAATAGCTCAGAAAGTGAAATGAAACTGCCTGTAAACTTACCATTGCTAGTGCTAACAACATGCTTCCTTTTCTTGCTCGAACAACCTTGTTAACATTACTAATGCTGCACAACGCAAACAATCAATAATGAAATCTGATCCCAAGAAAACAGTAAAAGAAAAGCAATTTTAGTAACCATATAATACAATAATACGTTAAATTAATAAAAGTTTCTTTTTAACCACAAATAAACAGGTACTAGTAAGTCATATAACTTAGGCCTGAGGGAACCTTTTCAGGATGAAAAAAAACTTTTACAAAACTCGAGTTAAAGTTGATGTGAAAAATCTCTGAAAAACTTAAATGCTACCAGAGATAATCAGGATTTCGCTGACTTGGCTAGAAAAAGCACATACAGAATTTTTTTTTTTTTTGTTATGGCTTAGTTTTTAATATATTGTACCTATAAATCAGATCCCCTTTTTTACTATTTTGGTCTTATCCAACTGCATAGTAGTAAACTGGAGTATCATGTAGTTGTATATCATGCTGTTGTGTCCACATTCTTTAGTGGCTTTATTGTAAGGTATGTGAAAGGTGTATGTAAAACCCAAGGTATTAGTTGAGCTATTGTGCCTATTTATTACAGTTAAAAGCATCAAGCGGGTAGGTTTTCACAAAAACTTGAGAGAGGTAAGTAAGCTGAGAGCAGAGTGATTAACCTCTTTGTTCAAGAACCTAAACACCATGATTTATGCTTAACCTTCGGTTTGATGAATAAGGTTATCATTGAACTCTAACTCAATGAAGGCTATATTTACCTTTCCGCTCCTCTACTTGTGTTACTTCATATATACATAGAATCTTGTGTGTGATTATTGCATGCTAATTTTATGTGCCATGCCTATTGTTTATGTTAATATATGCTCAGAGTTGGTTGTGTTGATGATGCAAGCTTAAAATTTTTATCCACATCCAATGATGCATGCTTAGGGTATCCTTATTTGATGATGTGTTTCGAGGGAATGCTTTCACATGTAACTTGTTCTAATATGTAATATGCAAAAGATTTACCCTAGCACTATTGTTGTCTAACTACATATCACATTATTTCAGGAGCAAAAGGTGATATTGCTCATCCCAAGCGGCTCAGTATCGTCGGTTCCACATCAAGATATAGGCAGGTAATTTAAGGGTGGCATTTTTCCCTAGCACAGCGACCCTTTGCATGAGGGAGGTCAAGGACCCAACGAGGTATTTTGCACCCGTTGGAAATTGACATCAACACCTATTGGGGCAAACACTCACATAAGTAACAACTACGCCAATATGTGGGAACAAAACTTCAGGGATATTATGGCATGTGATCATCAGCGCCTAATTGGAAACACAGACCTTAGAGATGTGAATACATGCTGGTTGGGGTTGGCTGAAGAACAGTTATGCTGAAGAGGCCCTTTGGGTCACTAACTGTTCCACCCATCTTATGTTGATTATGAGATGTGGGCATGAGCATTGAGATATACATGATATTTGGATGTTCTTTTCATATTTTTGAGATTGACAAACCTATGGTATTGTTGAGCACTTTAATATATTTTTCTTGGACTTCGTGCATGATTCTCTATATAGATGTCTTATTTTTATAGTCCCAACCATATGGAGTGGGCCCTGTTCCTTAGTATTGCTCAATTTAAAAATCAATTCAAGGAAGCTACAGGTAGAAACAGAACTATGATGTCAATTCTAGGGCTATAACAAGGACAAAGATACAATCAGGAAACTGGATATATAAATTAGTTTACTACAAAAATCAGAATGTGAAGTATAAGTTATCATAGAGTATCAAATTAAAAATCCTATAATCCACAAAATAAATATATTCCAGGCATATATAGTATATCAACCACGTATTAATGAGTCATTCTTCTTTACAAAATTAAAAAATCACAAAACAAATAAAAACAGATTATATTCTTGATAGAACTTATAAGCACTATATTCCAGATGAATATAGAGTTGCCAAATATGTCATCTGATGAATAGTCACGTATCATTGGAAAGACACATGGAGCTAATAGTCAGAATTACAGCAAAAGAAATCATAATGAACACAACTCTCACTTACTTGGAGCTAATAGTTGGAATTACAGCAAAAACAATCATAATGAACAACACGACTCCATAAGTAGGTATCTCTGTAACAAAGAAAACACTATAATTTGGCAGTTGAAATTGTAGATAACAGCATGAGGCATTTGAGTGCGACAACCATGAATTGAAGAACAGGAACAAATGTCAGGTAATCAGTGAACAAGGATGATTGTCACTCAATAGGGAATAAAATGTTAATAGCAAATATTTCTGTAGCTGCTGGTATTTTCATCCATTTTACCATCTTAATATAGTTCATACAAATAATATAAGTTACCCTTGCTGCAAAAAGAAGAAACATATATAAAAAAGTATTAGCAAATATTTATACAGGAAGATGGAATCTGAACTCATGCAATTGCAATCACACCGAATAGCACATATCATGATCATGTTAGCACAACCATCCAATATCAGTTGAATTTTTATCCAAAAGAACAACCATATTACTAGCTGTGAACCATGCAATTTTTATGGTTAATATTAGTTGGAACTATAATTCCTTTTAGTTGAAAGTTTTAAAAAGGAGATGGGCAAGTATCCACTTCTTGAGTTCTTTCCATATTTTTCTCCTCTATTCTGATAACTTTTCACATATTATCATATTTCTCTTAAAATAGTCAGTATGCCTCACCAGATCCAGCCACTGAATGCGTCTCAGTGATGATTAGTAGAACATCAATATGTTCTTATGTTATTGCCAGGTCAACAAGGCTCCCCATCAGTAGTAAAGAATAAATGTATATTCATGGCTGTGAATTACTGCAACTATCTGTAATATGAAAAATCATATTACTAGTTATGGACAATATATTTTTTCGTTGATATTAGTTTAAAGTTTAAACTTTAATGTAGACTTCCTTTTAGTTGAATCAGTTTTTAGAACAAGATGAGCAAGCACCTCCCTTTCTTTTTTACAGTTTTTAATTAGCATAATTTTCTAACAAATGCAACAGTATGCCATACAATTCAGAAACTTAACCCAAGTCGATAATAATTGACCAAACATCAGTCCATTATATGTTTATTCGGCAGTAAATAAGAATGAATAGTTGTCTTTAATCGTTATTATATTTGAATAATTTTAATTAGAATTGATATGAAACTGATCTACCATGGATCAAGGGATAAGGAATATTATTTGTAACTGATCAAACCTAATCAATTAATTCAAGTAAATAATCTTGTAGACCGAAATCTTAGGAGAGCGAATTATAAGAGTGGGCTATCCATATGTAATGTTTTTTATCAATAATAATCCAGTATTAATCTCAAAATAGCTCTGCTTTCTTAGATTACCTATCTTTCTTGGTGGGGCATTCCTTACTACAGGTGAGAATAGAATAGTGTTCTTAGAGTTAGATATCTTCTTGGAAGAAAGGGTAACATGAGAAGAGGGGACTATTTTAAGATCAATACTTGTTTTTTTACTATTGATGCAAACATTATACATATATATGCATTAAGCCAACTCTTATAATTCAGTCTCTTGTGGATTTGTAAGACTACTTAATTGGATCAATATAGTAAAATTAGACCAATTACAAAACACATTTCTAATTCTGGTGTTCTTTGAGTACCACAAGAGGATAGAATTATATTCTTTCAAAGTTAGAGGACTTCTTGGAAGAGAGATACAAGGTTAGAAGAGAGGATAAGATGAGAGTAGTTTGATATTAATGCTTGCTTGATTATGATTGATGTAATCATTGCATGCAAATATCTATGTGTGTAGTCAACTCTTAGAACTTGCTCTCCTATGAAATTGTAAGATTTAATCGGATCAATCTAGTAAACTTATTCAGTAATAAAAAACAAACATTTCTAATACGTGGTCCATGGTAAACCAATTCTTCATTTACAATATAACTAAAACTAAAGATAATTACTTATTCTTCAAGACTACTATATGGAGCCTCGCTGACATGACAAGCATATAACACAATCATTGAAGAGTAACAATGCATTGAAGAGTTACAATGCAAAGATTTATAAATTGAAGTGCAATAAATCGAAAGGGTATATCTGAAATTTAAAATATTAAGTACTCGTTTATGCAGCAGATAATACAAAGGATGGTAGACAGATAACTCTGTATATTATATTCTCAAGGATGAAAAACTACAGGATTTTTCACAGAGATGGAAATAGATAATAATCTAACAGTTATTTCTAAAATCTCAGCTCAAGCCTACCCTGATTGAGAAATGCTTTGGTAAAATTTGTTCGACTTACTGCTATCAAATGGCACCCAATCCACGAGAGGGATAGATTTTCTGAAATCCTGTGCCCACCATTCAGCTCCTAACAAAGGTCAGAAATAAATATTTTTCAGCAGAACTGGATAATACATTCATTTTTTAAGTGCATAAACAAAACAGAATTTACTCAAAACGTACCCAACAAAAATGTAAGCCAGTGACAAACATATATCAACATGAGGCCTTCTGTAGGTCCATTGAATATTGGAAGAATAAGTGTATTTGTAAAGAAGCTGTAACATAAATGGCTGACTCTCAGTAATGCATATATAAACGTATTAAAGAAATTTGGCATAAGGGAAGTATAGGTTCAGTAACAAAGAACAAAAAAACTAAAAAGGCAAACATAGTAGGGCATACAAGTTCAACTGACAAAACCACTGTGGTATACGAAATGATTAGATGAACTAATGGTTAGGTTAATTTCCTTCTATAGATTAGATGGAATAATTGTTCAGGGTTATAAAACTCACAAAAGCAAGAACATAGAAAATTTGGACTGTTTACTTGCTCTCGGAATTAGTATTTGAATACAAAGCATAAAACTTGGTTAAGAGATTTCTAGATAACAAATATGGATAAGTATAGGGGAAGATGGAGGAAGATAATAAAATAGGAGACATGGCACCTTTGTTCCTTTGAACATCGTAAGTGGCACCTAGTGGACCAAAATTTACAAGTAGATGGACAACCTAACTTTGAGTTGGTTTGCTTGTTACCACAGAGTACCAAGAAGTATGTCTCATGTACTGCCTATAACTAGTATATAGGCCTATTGGGTTCATATGACTATCAAGGAGGCAAAAGGCAATTCGCTCGCCCTTGCGCCCCCGCCAACCCGTTCCAAGGCCAATACGGAGGACGTAAATCACGGAGGCTACTAACCCGGATGTTGTGGCTAGCATGTGGGTTCATATGACTATCAAGTACATACCTATATAGGCCATTTACTTTTTATCTAGCAATCAAGTGTGACTTTAAAATTATTTTCTTGTTTCTTATCCTATAGAAATATGTTGTAAAATTATGATAAGAATTATAGGAATAAATACAAAAAGTTGAAAGATTAAATATGAGGTGCAAGTTAAGCTGCACAAAAAAAGTGAATAAAAGAAAGTAACAACATGAGAAGTATATACTGTAATCTGTGTCAACATAGCTATCTGTGAACCATACAAATCAATTTCTACAGGTTACGACATAAAATCAAAAGATAAAAGTTAAATGTTGGGTGACAAAGTGATGAGAACTCTTAAAATTGGTGAATAATGGAATAAATGTTCCAGGAGCAATTAGAGGAGAACTTTAAACTAAGATTCTATCAAGAATTGAAACTCAGTGGGAAAAGCATTTCATGTGCTAAAATAACAAGCTTGATGTTTTAATGGTTGGTATGCATTGATGGACTAAATAAACGATAGCAATCTTGTTTTGTTTCATTAATATTTTACATTACTTGGTTATCAGCGGTAACATGTGTAATTTAGGATACTTGGAAAAGGATCAACCAAGTGTTTACACATGGATTCATGTTGATTGCTGGTGTGTATGGTTCTATGTAATGAGATTTTAAACATCTTCGACCAGAGGCATTTTCAGACTTAAAATAAACCCTACTATGCACAAGGTGGTACCAATTGTCATTGTCATGTGCCCTATTGCAGTGTTTTGCCTACCTCTATTTTCAGAATGATACTAAGATGAATCATTTCTCTAGTGTAAGAAAATAAAATGTACTTGCAAAGTTGCAATAAGCACAGTCACATCTTCAAATCTAAACAAAAAACATATTGGTTATTAGTTGAGACATGAAATGATGCCAGAATGTATAACAAACGTCTAGAAAACATCTACGCGGATTAGCAAGCTAGTAGTAAATGAGGTGGACAATGAACATAACAGTCAAAACAAACAATAAGATACAGGAAAATGGAGCTGCAAACAAAGGACATACTGCTCCCATGTTGCAAAATAAAAAGGTACAGCTGCAATAACCCAAAACCAAAAAGTAGTTCCACCACACATAGCGGTACTCCCAAAAGCCAAGGCTTCAAACTGATATGAAAAATAATACATCATGGAACTAAAGATCAGAAAACTAATCAACAGGAGAAGACAAGAAGAATAACATACAGCACATGTCAGTGCATCACAACCTGCAATATAATCATCACTCAAAGTATCAATAAGCATAAAATGTGCATTAGTAAGGCAAATCCTATTAGCAATGAATCTACCGTGATCAAAAAGTTCTCCCAATGGACTTGATGAATCAGTCCGCCTTGCTTGTTTACCGTCTACAGCATCAAAAGTCTATGATGACATGATTAATGCATATAGAGTTAGCAAGATGTATCTAATTCCTCTATATACATACATATAACCTTCGATTTTAAACATGTACAAAAGTTTGTTTGAAATCCAAGTTAACTAGACGTAGGAAAGCTTCCTGCAGAATATTGAAGAATTATATGAACCAGCAAATGTGTGCATAATCAGTATTTCTCTCATAAAGGTTCTTTCAACTGCATGATCCTTTTTAGCTTCCATCCATCCCCTTTAATGGCCCAATAATAAGGAAATGAAAATTCAGAATAATCTAATAGCATCAAGTTGATAGAAGTAGAATATTGGGAATATTCCTCATTTTCTCCACCATTATCTTGTACTACATACCATTAAGGTGATATACCTAGGAAAGGTCTATCATTTGCATGATGAGGATTATCATCCTTCCATTAAGCTATATGGAAAAGTACGACTCATCTGATTGATAAGATGATATAAACTATTTACTAAATTTTAGATTCAGATAAACAAAGTGTTTATGCAACTATAAGATCTTGGGTGTTCGTTATGCACTAGAAAAATGGCAGAGGCCACTAGATGCATTGTTTCAGATTATATCCAACAAAATCAAGTGAGTTTTGGGATGAAAATGACCCGCTATATTAATCTGCAGATATTAGTTAACTGCACAAAGTACTCAACTTTACCTCTATGGGCCTCTCAGTTGCAGATCTTCTACAAGGACATGACAAAATAACTTTTCAGGTAGCCTTTAGGAAAAATGTGTTTAGCAACACACATTGTCCAAGAGAGACCTCTCAGTTGCAGATCTTCCATAAGGACACGACAAAATAACTTTTCAGGTAGCCTTTAGGAAAAATGTGTTTAGCAACACACATTGTCCAAGAGACAATGTAACAGTTAAACATCCTATTTAATGTATGTAATCGAAGACGAGAAGGATATAATATTATCAATAAGCGGCGCTATGAGGCACTTTATATAAGAAATAAAATAAAATGGATCGTATACGACTTATTATATTAACTATTGCAATACATTACATCAAGATGGAGACTAGATATCAATAATTCCCAGCTTAGAACTCAAACTAGAAAAAACGTGCAAGACTAGGTGGTTCAGTGAAGAAAGCAACACGTTTCATCTTAATAACTGAAAAAATGAGTGGAGATCCTCAATGTACCAAGTGGCAATCGGCTTCAACTATGCTCAACACATCTTGCTCATGAACAGGTAGATTATTGAAAATGTAGATAGCAATCTGGTTATCACAAAAACATGATTCTAAAAATTGTATGAGCTAAATCTGAGTTCCTCTTAAGAGTGAATACCCTTCTCGTCTCACAAGCTGCAACAAATCAATCCCAATTTCCATATTATTCACTTGAGTCGTACACTTGATTTGTCTTTCTTAGTTAGTCTCATCTACATAAGGGATATCATTGTTATTTCTGAATTACATCAAGATTTTACTTCCACATATGTGAATTTTATGAGCCTACTCACTTATTCTCCACCTCAACTATTACATTTGAGTCTATAACAAGCGTTTTTCTTGTTCATGCCCCATTGTCCATTTCACCATCTTCCTCTAAAAAAATTTTTTAAAAATCAAAACCAGAAATTTGTGGCAGTCAAGATTGTGTTCTCAATGTTACAATCTTACAATCTTACAGCTTTAGGATCCAAAATGTCTTAAATGATCCAAATGGATTAAATTAGGATCTTACAAATCTGATATAATCTTATGTCTACTTACAATTCCTACATAGGATCTTGATACCAATCATGACTAGATAGAATATATATCCATTCAACTAGCCATTTTAAAATTTGATATTAGAAATTGTTACTATTATGTAAATATGGCACAACAATTACATTTTATTTTCATATATTTATTAGCTACATTAAAGTTGCGTGCAATAGACCTAAGGTGGTCCACCAAAACCCTGCATTGGTAGGAACTTCATGCACCGTGTTGCCCTTTTATATTTACTAACTACACGATTCATTTATGCTTCATGATATTAGTAGAATGCCAGTCTTCATAACGGCATATGATAAATTATAAATGTCAGGAGTTCTAGAATAATTGTTGGATCTTGTGATCCTACCTTCCAAACCTAAGCACCTCATGTTGTTCCTATGTAGCATTTGATCTTGATAACCTTTGATTTAATCGCTGTGAATCCATAGTAGAAGGCCACAATTTGAACATGACACAGCTAAACCTCCAGACTACTACTAAAATTGTCTGCTATCTCCATCTAGACCTTCCCATTACTCATTTACTCTAAACAATGAGCTCTTAATTTCACTAATTTGCATCCTCTCACTATACCTCTTATAATTCCTTGTCACCCTAATATTCTATTTTTATTTCATCTCTAATTCAAATTACTTGTTCAGAGGTACTAACCGATTGATTAGAGGGACGCTCCATGGTAGATGAGATATTAAGGCCTTGTTTAGTTTGTTTAGTTGGGAATGTTTTTGAGAGAGAAAAAATCATTTCCAAGAAAATAGAATTTAAAAGTTGAAAAGATAGATAAAATAAATATTTTAAAAAATTATGTAGAATTTTTTTGAATTTTTAATGACTTTTATTTCTGAAAACTATAAACTGAAACAGAAGATTTTAACTAACCAAATACAGCCTAACTTTTTGCTCTAACAATATTTAGGAACTAGTTTCACTACCCTTCTAGCAAATTTACAAATGAACATATAAGGGAACTCAATATTAAAGTATCGTAACAAGTTTAGTAGATAGACAAAAGCCATGATTAGTAGGAAAAAAAGGAAACGCCCAAATCTATAGCGTTGACTATGTTGACACATTTTATCATATGGCTAAGATTACACTTCCTCACCTTAGCAGCTATGCTTCAACAGCCACCTTGTTGACTGGATATCGAAAACACATAAGGAAGTACACATGAAGCAACCCCTTGTGTTTGTTGCTCAAGAGGCTTGAGTACAAACTGAAAATCACTATTAGGGTTGAAGCAACCTCCTAAGGCATGGTTTACTAAATCCTAAGGTCACTCACTCAGTATTTTGCTTTATCTCTCAATGTATCTTTTTGATTAAATAGGTGACAATACCAAATCCTGAAGATGATATTACTTAAATAAGTCTGAAAGCATAATCAAACACTTCCAAATGGACACTCCTAAGCATCCAAATGTCAAAGTATCTCAGGATAAAAGTTATTTACAGATCCATGTGCATGATTTGTTGGTAAATTGAATTATCTTTGTCACATGTCTCATTTTCCATTAGTATCATTAACCAACTTATCAAGTCTCCATGTCATAACCAATAGAAGTAGAAGGTAGTTTTAGGAATTCGTAAGTACCTTTAAAATGCTCCAAGAAAGAGTGCACTTGATACTATATTGTGATCGAGAGCATCTCTAGACTATATAGGTTACAAAAAAGTAAACTGGGCAAGTTTTAGTTGCGCTTGTACTGAGCCAATAAAGTTCTATTATGATAATCAAAATGTGACATGATCTCTGTTCTCTAGTTCAATCTTTCACAAGAGCACAAAACACAAAAAGATACACCTGTACTGTGTAAGAGAAAAAGTCAGTACAAAAGATCATAGTTCTAATAATTTGATAGCATATTTACTGACTAAGTCCTTAAGAGACAAAGTGCAATAGAAAAAGATCATCTAGTTTTAAAATATGTTAGCATAATTACTTACTTAGACCTTAAGAGAAAAAGTGCAATACAAAAGGATCATTTAGTCATAAAAATCTGTTAGCATATTTACTAATTAAAATATAATTAAATCCTTAAGAGATTATAGAATTGAAATATAAATAACAAACTGGTATTTAAGATTGAGGAGCCTATGTACCACCTAAAGGAAATGATTTAGATGGTAAAGCTCTGATAATCAATGAGTGGCTAATTCATTCCCTTTGTGACCTGTAAAAGGTTTGTTTCATAGAAGTGTGCATTATCATGTTTTTCAGCAAGTAACCTATACTTCAGCTGGAAGAAACAAAATCATTGTTTCAGAAGTTACTAGGCTCACACGATTGCCAATGCAAGCGTTAGACATTAAATTACCTCCTTGAAGTTTGAATAATTAAGCATAATAAATATTTTCATCTAGAACAAGTAACTGCTAGATAGACAAATGGAAGAAAAGTGAATAGCCAGGTTGGAAGAACGATGGTATACATGATAACAATCCATCTAACTGATTACAATAACAACAACCAAGAATTATCCCACTAGATGGGTTAGCTACATGGATCCTTTTACGCCAATGGGTTCTATCCCCTAGCATATCATCATCTATACTTAAATAAATTTTATCTTATTTTGTTGTTGCTAATTAAGTCTTTTTTGGTCTTCCTCTATAAAATACGTAAAATATATATATATATATATATATATATATATATATATATATATATATATATATATATACACACACCATAAATAAGAGTTAAAATTGGAAATAACCTTATGGAAAATTTCGGAATAATTTTTTGGAATTTTGGAAATATTTGCGGGGACAATTGGGCGCAAGATGGGTTAGTTTCGAATTATTTAAGGAAAAGTTTGATTTTCGGAATATATATATATATAAGGAAAATTTTTAATTATATATATATATAATATATATAACTTTGTTTTCGTTTGTTTTTGGTTTTCTTTCCTCGTGCCCTAATCTACACGTCGAAGCTAGCTGTTGTCACTGATCCCCCCTCCTCGCGTAATCAAAGCTAGCGTCCCTCGCCGCCCCTCGTCGTCGGTGCCAAGCCCAAGCTGACGTCGCCCCCTCTACCGATCTCTCTCACTCCCTTGCTCTCCTTTCGCCGGAGTCGATCAATGCCTCTCGCGCACGGCGATGTCAGCGATCTGGCGAAGGAAGCTGCTGAGCATACACTCCTCTGCCGAGAAGCCCAAATCGCATGCCTCCTCCCTCATGATTTCTCCTCTGCACGCGAGCGAGATCGGCGCCTTCTTCCTAAAATCCGACGCGATCAAGCGGCGCCACCCAAGCACCAGCGTCGATCGATCGTGAGGCGTCGGTGCTTCGCTGCCTCTCCAGCGAGACAGTGCGGTTACCACACCAGACTTTTCAGCGTTGCCTCCGTCCGCTCGAGGTCCCAGCACATCACCCCTGCATGCCGCCACAACAGTTGCCGCCGCGAGTCGCCACCAGCAACCATCCTACCTTTCCCCACCCGATTGTTGATGCAGTCTGACCTGATTGTTGTTTTGGTGTTGACACCGATTTAAGTTTAGTTGAGTAAGATAAGTTCGGATTAAGTCCTAGTCGGGGACTAGGCGAAGGAAATCCCGGTGAGTGAAGCCGGGTCCTAGTGAGTGAAGCTAGGTGGAAGAAAACCCCCGGTAAGTGAAGTCGGGTCCTGGTGAGTGAAGCCAGGTAAAGGAAACCCTAGCGAGGGAAGCTGGGTGACGGAAATCCCGACGAGTGAAGCCGACGGAAACCCCGGTGAGTGAAGTCGGGTGACGGAAACCCCGGTGAGTGAAGTCGGGTCCTGGTGAGTGAAGCCGGGTGACAGAAACCCCGGTAAGTGAAGCCGGGTCCTGGTGAGTGAAGCTGGGTGACGAAAACCCCGATGAGTAAAGCCGGGTCCTAGCAAGTGAAGCTAGGTGAAGGAAACTCTGGTGAGTGAAGCCAGGTCCTAGCGAGGGAAGCTAGGTTGAATAAAGTCCCGGTGAGTGAAGCTGGGCACAAAGTCTTGGTCCGGGGGACTGAGCATTGAGTGTACTGGTCGGAGAGGGCACGTGAGCTCTTTCTCCAGGACCAGAATGAGTCAGAGAAAGCAAGGGAGCTTGTTCTCTGGACTTAGGGTCGAAATGGTCGGAGCTGGATCGGTTTGTGGTCCGATCAAGGAGTTGGCACTAACTCCTGCAGTTGTGGATCGGTCTGGAGTCCGATCAGGGAGTTGGCACGAACTCCCTTGATAATAGATCGGTCTAGTGACCGATCCAGGGTGTCTGATCGTTCTGGTGAACAATCAGAAAGAGAACAGAAACCTTCTGTGTGGTTTCTGATCGTTCCGATGAACAATCAGAAAGAGAACAGAAGAGTGTAGGTAGAAGACCCTGATCGGTCTACGGACCGATCAGAGAATGCCTGGACCGATCAGGCAGGAGCATGATCGGTCAGGCTCTAGCCTGATCAGTCAGCTTGACCGATCAGGGCCTCGAGCTTGATCGGTCAAGTGACTGATCAGGGTTGGTCTGAAATCCGGCCTGACTTCCAGTAAGGTCTGGTCTTCTTTGTGATCGATCGGACCGATCCCTGTTCTCTGATCGGTCAAGGTGATCGATCAGAGCTTCACTGGATCGATCAGGCAGGAGCCTGATCGATCAGGCCCTTCACTGATCGGTCGGGTGACCGATCACTTTAATTTGAATCGTTGTCAGATTTCCTGATCACTTCTAATTTCACTCTGATTTCTTTCTGATACCTGCTGATACACTTTGATTTGCTGTGCCAATCCTTCTGATGAGTGTGCAGGTGATACAGAGATGACACAAACCAAGGAGGGTCAATTGGCGACTTTCGCTTCGAGCAGGTTTGTCTGTTTTCTATTCACAGGATTCAACGGCTTCTGGCGCGGGCTGGCGACTGTCTGGAGTGCTGCCGACTGACCTGAGGCTCAGTTGAAGAGCTCTTCAGTGAACTGAGTGCTAGTGGGTCAGTGGTGACGGAGCTATGGTTCAGCGGTTGCAGACGCGCCTGGTAAGGAGCAGGAAGCTTAAGATGAGGCTGGGAAAGCAGACAAGTGTAACCTGGAGAACTTTGCGAGTTGATCAGCAAGCAGACACAACGAGAACGAAGAGCTGAGTGAAGGTTCTTGAGTTAGGGTTGTGTTGTGTTGTGTGTTGTGCTCTGTGAAGTTTCTCCTTCACGCTTTTTGTGCCTGTGCTTAAGTTTCCATCTGTAAGTTCTTCTCGTGATCTTCTGTGCTTAATCTGATTCATTCTTGAAATCTGTGGAGAGGTTACTCCACCGAAAAGGAAATTGTTTTATCCGGATTTCCGGGGCTTGATCTGCCGACGATCAAGGGATCGCCCACCTCACGGGCACGCCAAGGAGTAGGGGCAAGTTATCCCCGAACCTTGTAAACCCTTGTTAGCGACTGGTTCATTTCTGTTTCTGTTTGTATTTCTATCTTTCTGTTGTTTGTGTCTTCCGCTGCTAACTTAAGTGCAGAAAGAAAGTTTAGAAGCCAAGTTTTTTAAGTGTCTGGCTATTCACACCCCCCTCTCTAGCCATCCAAGGTCCAACACCGATGAGATCACCTACACCACCACCTCCTTAGCCATTGTTGTCTCCTCCAGCCATCGTGCCATTGATGTGAGCCTTCGCCGGGAAGAAACACAAGCTGGGGTAACAAACCTCTTGTCTTAGATCTCATTGTCCTATTTTAGTTCAGATTAGAGATAATGACTTAGATTAATTAGAATTATTGATTAATGAGGTAGGGTGAGGGAAATGGTGGCTTGATAATTAAATGAGGGGATGAATTGGTAAATAGGATTGATTAAGCTTGAAATTGATTACATGGTTTAATGAGATTAATCATTAGTTGATTAATCAGAATGGAATGATTAATTAAATGGTATGCTATTAATTAAGATTAATGGAGGATGATTAGGTTTTGGTGTTGGCTTAATTCATGGTTAATGGTTGATTAGTTCCTGCTCATAGGTTAACAAGTGAGGGGAATTAGATTAAGAATCTATTTGCGATATTTGAGAATTGATTGGGTGTAAAGGAATGGTATGATTAGGGTTTATTGAGCGTTAAACCTAATCTAAGTAAGAGAATAAATTAATTAGGGGTTAAGTTGATTTAACTCTAATTTAAGTAATGAATTGAATTAATGAGAATAATTCAAGATTTAATCATGTAATCAGTTAATATCTGATTAGGTTAATGGAATTATTAATTAATTAATGAGTGGATTAATTAATTAAGGAATGGATAAAATTAAGTAGTTGATTAATTAATCAGTAAGGTTTGATTATTGATTAATAGATTCTTAGATATTCTCGTATCTCATATTGGTAGGATTCGAGCTGGAGATGATCGCACAGACTTGAAGATGGTTGATACGATCTATATTCAAGGCAGGTACTTCTTACTTGACTCCTGTAGATTCGTTTACCTTAAATGCATGGTTGCTTTATCATCTGAGTAGGTTGCTTTATCTTAAATCTATTTCTTGGTTTTCCTACTTGATACTTATTCTTGCTTGACCTTTGAGTAGTAATTCAAATTGTTCAGTTATACAGTCTCATCTCTTAGCTTCTGATCTAAAGAGTACCACTCGTACGCGTGTACCGTAGAACTATCATTTGACCTATCTGGGGTTTGGTTGGCATTAGATGAACCCTACCCAGTAGATTAGTGTATGTTTATTTAGTTTGGTGTTATTTATGTTTTCGTATCGTATTGATGCATGATTTTGGTTTAATTGAAGTTGTGCATATTAGTGACATGCATCATAGCATTGTTTGCAAGCCGACGACCACTAGCTCCCTTATTGTTGAGATGGGTCGTTGGGTATATTTTTCCTGTTGTGTCACGCTAAGTTGGAGTTGTGTGCAAACAATTGATACTCCCCGGGTATTTGGAGTCCCCATAGGTGCTTTAGGGTTTTTATAGCCACGGGTGCTTCGGCTTTTCATTCAAGGCCACAAATATTGTAGTATATTTGCATAGCCACTGGTGTTGGGTGCTTATATCTTGTCCACGCAACCTACCCAATGTAGCAGTAGTTAGTGTGTGTACAGTACTGGTCATGACATCGTGCGCATATTATGCATTGTGCATTTGCTTGTGTTTGTTGCACTTGTTTGAGCTATAATTGTTGCATTTGATTGACATACATATACGATTATGATTTGCATTTATTATATGATCTGGATCTGTTCGGCAGTATTAGCAGTTTATTGAGGTATTAAGGGGATTTCTGATCTTGCCCCTGCGAGTTACATGGTTTTCAGGTATGTTTTATTCGTACAAATGCATTTAGTTTATATTGTTTATTCCAGAGACTGTATATCTTTGTTTTCTATATGCTTGTTCTATCCTTTTATTATATCATGCATTTATCTATTCTTACACCCGCAGAGTTCCACCCGGAACTCACCACCCCTCGTCCCTCTTTTTGTTTCAAGTAGTTGATAGTCGCGTCTCGTGCCACCGAAAGAGGATCCAGCTATCAGTCTCCCCGTTTGAGTATTATTTTTATTTGTCTTCGTACTCTCGTGTTATTTTTATCTTATTGGTGTCGCTTTGGTTTTGTTATCATTTCGGATGGTATTTTGGTTTTTCGTTAGACGTGTATTTAATTACTTCTGCTGGATTTTATTTTGTTACATTTTAGCTTACAAAAGTTCATTTATTTTAATTATCTGCAAATTAATTAACTGAGTGGTTGTGGTGTTTCTTTTATTTCTGATTGTGTAGATGTCAGCCGAGTGTGGCTGAGTTTTATATGTGGGTATGTATAAGTTTCAGATTGTATGGCCTACAGGGGAGATGTTGCCCGATTTTCGAGCGAGCACGGGCCTCTGGGGCGTGACATCCTCTTCCTCGTTTGATATGTGTATTTGTCATAGTTTCACACCGCCTAACCGAAACATTTATTAGACATCTAGGTACATGTTTGTACCATCTTAAATATGGAGTTTTCCCTCAATAGATACAACGACTTTCTCTCTAATACTCTCATTTTTTATTCTGTCTATCCTCGTATGTCCACACATCCACTTTAACATTCTCATCTATGCAATTCCCATCTTTTGAACATGTACTCAAGTCATAACCTAACATTCAGCATGATATAACATAGCAGGTCTAACCGTCATTTTGTAAAACTTTCCTTTAAATTTTAGGGATACTTTACGATCACATAAAATATCTAACGTCCTCCTTCATTTCAACCATCGTACTTGTATCTATGTAAGACATCTCTCTCATTCTCTCCATCATTTTGCAAAAATGATCCTAAATACTTAGGCTGCGTTTGGTAACGTGTAATTAAGCTTGTAATGTAATTAAGATTACATTACAAACTTAATTATTGCGTTTGGTATAATTTTCGAATTACAATATAATGTAATCAAGATTACAAAACATAATAAAGATTTGTAATTGAGATTACCAGGCCAAACCCATGTAATCCAATTACATTACAAACTCAATATTTTACTTAAAACCTAATATCAAATATACCCTAACCTAGCGGCGAATTCATTCGATGAAACTTGGCTAGCGATGAAGCACCTAGAGAGCGGCGAAACTCGGCGAACGACAGGCAAGCACCAATAAAACAGGCGATCGCTGGCAACAACTCCCTCATCGAAGGTCTCTATCGTCGCCAAGATTGTGAAGGTATGCTTTTGTTTAAATGTATCGAGGCCCTAATTCCCAAGGTTTAGAGATGTATTTTTGGTGAAATTTGCAATTCTAAGGGGGCGTTTGGTTTACTCCATTTTCTATTTTCATTTTCCAGAAAACCGCATTTTCTCATTTTCTGGAAAATGACTTTATTTCATTTTCTAGTTTTTCAGAAAACGTTATATCTTTTTCTGGAAAACAAGACTGGAAAATACAAACCAAACACGTTTTCCAGAAAACCGCATTTTCTATTGAAAATGAAAATGGAAAACAAGCAAACCAAACGCCCCCTAAGGTTTTCTTTGATTTCTCAATTCGATTTGGGTGAGATTTGCCTTTGTTTTCTCTGTTTGGTAGACCCTAATTTTGTTTTCTGTGTTCGGTTTGTTTTTGGTGAGATTTGATAACTTCAATTAATTCTGCTTTTATTCTCAGCCTATTTAATTCTCAGCCTATTCGACGTTGATAGGCTGAATAAATTTGCTTCAAGAGTTGATAGGCCTAATTGACGTTGGGACGAACACTGAGAATTGATAGGCCCTCACCAAACATAGGCTGCAAAAATTCAATAGTTTAAGTCCTCGTATTCGTCTTGACGTTGGCCTATCAACTCTTGAACAGTAATTAACTTGTTGACATTTGCTAGTGTTATGTTATATCTTATCCCATTGTTCATCTTGAATTAATTCCTTGCTCTAATTTAATGGGTCTTCTGTCTCGATTTTGCTTTTATTTTTCTTTCTATTAATTTTATAGTCCTTTGAACCTTTTGTGGATTATTTGCAATTTATATTTTTATTTATAGGTCCTATTTATTTTGCAGTCATGACTCGTCTTAGTTTAAAGACAAATAATATAATGAAAAAAAAGAAACTAGTTATTGTGTTAATGCATTGGTTGGAGACCCTGAATATAGTGAATTGATTTTTTCAAATGTGTTGCATTTTGTTTGGTGGAATGGCATAATAGATCTTATTGCTTGAAAAGATGATATGTGAATGACGTTTTTACTAGGAGAGGGATGATATATAATTTAGCATATGAGAGTGACACTACTTGCATAGCACAACTAAAAATGAATAGGAGTAGTTTTGCAAAATTGTGTTGTATGCTCGAAAGTGTAGGGGGCCTGAAAGAAACAAGATATATGCAAGTAGCAATGTCATTACATTTGCTAGCTCATCATGTCAAGAATAGAACTATACAATTTCGATTCAAAAGGTCTGGTGAAACAATTAGTAGGCATTTTTCCCAATTTTTGAATGTTGTTATTCGTCTACAAAATGTATTTTTCGAAAATCCAAAGCCAATTGCAGCAGACTCAACAAATTGGAGATGGAAATGGTTTAAGGTAATTATCACATTTGTTTTCAAAGTTAGGATTTAGTATATTTTTTTATTATTTTCTTGTGGTTGTTTCTTTTAGAATTGTTTGGGAGCTTTGGATGGGACACACATTAAAGTTAGGGTACCAACAGAGGATAGACCTAGATATCGGACAAGAAAAGGTGAAATTGTTACTAATGTGCTTGGTGCTTGCTCCCAAGATATGCAATTTACATGTGTTGTCTGGACGTGAAGGTTCAGCAACAGATAGTAGAGTACTACAAGATGCAATTACTAGGAGTAATGGATTAAAAGTCTCACATGGTGTGCTAATTAATTTTTCAACATATTCTAAATACCTTATTGTGTTTTGAGTTCGTGATCTATTTTAATACATTTATTCCATTTATAGGATATCATTACATTGTCGATGTCAGTTACACAAATTGTGAAGGCTTTTTAGCACCATATAGGGGTTAAACATATCGTTTAAATGAATGGAACGAAGGCCGAGTACCTAGAAGTCATCAAGAGTTTTTCAATATGAAGCATTCAGCTGCGAGAAATATGATAGAGAGATGCTTTAGGCTACTTAAAATACATTGGGCAATACTTAGAAGTTCAGCTTATTATCCGATCCAAACTCAAAATCGAATCATTATGGCATGCTGCCTTCTTCACAATTTTACAAGGAGAGAAATGTCTGGAGATCTTGCAGAAAGAAGGTTGGAGAGAAGGTTGGGTAGTCAACAAGATGGAGTTGCTGAAATTTGTGAAAATGTGGTGTTAACCATTGAGACTTCGAGTAAATTTAGCAATTTGCAAGATAATTTGGCAAATGACATGTTTAATTAATGGAAAAAATCTAGATGAGATCATTTGTGTAATACTTATTGAATTTTTAGATATTTGTAAATGGGCAAAGACTACCGTTTTTATTTTATTTCTTTGTAATTTACATGTGACATGTCTTATCTTGATTATGTTGAATTGTAATGGCTTTTGTTTGAGTTGTTTGAATTGCATTGTAATTCTTTTTAGATTTCTCTTTATTTGAATTGTTATTTTTTTTTGCGCTATAGGTAAACATGGCTTCTAAACCTTCAGAAGAATCTTACAACTCAAAAAGACCAGAAAAAGACAAACATCAATGGTCTACTATAGAAGATGTTGCACTTATCAAAGCATTGATGCAATTAAACAATGCAGGAGAGCTTAGAAACAAGAATGAGAAAGGTTTTAGGCCAGGACATGGACAAAAATTACAACAAATGCTTGAGGTTAATTTGCCTGGACATGGAATTAAGGCAAAACCACGCATTGAATCAAGGTTAAGAACTTTCCAAAAGCTCCACAATGTTGTGCATGACATGTTATATGGAGTTGGCAGTAGCGGTTTTGGTTGTGACCCAGAAAAAAATGTGTTACAGTTGAGAAAGTTATGTGGGATGAATATCTCAAGGTAATTTTTTTATTATTAAAATATCTTATTTTTATTTTCTTTTGTTTAGTTGGTAATATAATTTTTTTATAGACTCATGGAGATGCGGAACCGTTTAGATTCAAGCCATTGCTTTATTATGAGGAACTTTCTATCATCTTTGATGGAGACCGTGCGTCTGGCAAAGATGCTCATGTTCCTGCTGATATTGTGGAAGAATTAGACAAAGTTGTAGACACAAATGATGATGAATGTATAGGTGTTGATCGGGATTCTGCTTCATATGCCCAAGATTTAATGTTTGGATCAAATGAAGAGAGTTCTAAGCCAAAAAGGAGAAAGAGCGAGAGCACTAAAGATTTATCTCAAGTTATTAGAGAGATGACAGCTATTCTTGGGAAGAACTTAACAAGGCAAGTAACTGATTAAGTAAAGCATGGAATATGATGAAGGCGCTGAAAAAAGAATAAAAGTCAATGAGGTTTTAATAAAGTTGTCTGGCCTTAGCATGTTGGAGCGACACAAAGCGACAAGAAAAATTGGTTGTGATCGTGAGACTACAGATATTTTCTTCACCATACCAAATGATGAGAAAGAAGTTTGGGTGAAAGCATTATTGAGTGGAGAGATTTGAGGGGTAGGCCTTGTAGGTTTTGTGGTCATTTCTTTGGACAGGTTAAACTTATAATTTCCAAGACATGTTAAACCTGTAGGTTAAACTTTGTTTTTATGGAACATTATCTCAAGTTTTTGCAGCAAGTTGGATCATTGGTTATTTGAATTTTCATGTAGATTGGACTTGATTTTTCTTTGTTGGATTATGAATATAACATTAATTAGCAGTCATCTATTAGAGATTTTTTTT
This sequence comes from Boesenbergia rotunda, assembly GCA_024364735.1. Taxonomy (NCBI): domain Eukaryota; kingdom Viridiplantae; phylum Streptophyta; class Magnoliopsida; order Zingiberales; family Zingiberaceae; genus Boesenbergia; species Boesenbergia rotunda. The sequence goes on from JAGFNQ010003136.1 coordinate 120,160, forward strand.
TGTTTATTTGAATGGTTTGAACAACATTTGAGATAAATGTACTCAATTGTTCGAATATAGATAAATGTACATTATCTCAAGATATATGTACGTTTATTTGTTCAAAAATAGTTTTTTTTCTACAGCAAGTTCGATTAACTATAAGGAATCCATTTTCTTCATAAATCTAAAAATCTATTTTCGAAAAACCTATAGCACAGGTTCGAATAGATTTTTTTCTGCAGCAAGTTCGACTAACTATGAGGAATTAATATTCTTCAATTAACTATGAGTAATCTCTCGTTATAAAATAGATTTTTAAATTTTTTAGATATATTTGTTCGAAAATAGATTTTTTAGATTTCTGCTGCAAGTTCTTTATTTAATTACTTAAATTTAATTATAAGGATTTTTTTCATTTTATAATAACATAAATTACATTCTTTATAAAAAATAATGGACATCAAACAAAAAAAATATAATCACCTTTGTAATCAAAGATTACATACATGGTTGACAACTCATTGGCCAAACATAGTAATGTAATATTAATTATATTACATTACAAATTTGATTACATTACAACCATGATTACATTACCCCTAACCAAACACAGTCTTAAAGCTCACAGTTCCAGGCAACTCATCATCTCCTATATTAACAATTGTCACATTATATCTAATATTGCTAAACATAAATTTTATATATTCTATCTTTATTTTATTAAGTCTAAAACCTTTCACTTCTAATGTTTTCCATCAAAATTCTAGTTTAGCATTTACTCCATGTGTCTTATCTGCCAAAACAATATCATCTGCAAACAATATGCACCATGATACTGTATTTTGAATGTGTCCAATGAATTCATCCATGATTAGTATAAAAAGATAAGGACTTAAGGCATCCACAATAGAGGTTTTTAGGAGGTGTTTTTCATTTCTCTTTCTTACTTGACATCGAAAAGTAAAAAGCTGGGTTCGATTTTTCGAACCCAACTGCTTGCCTTTTTTTTCATTTACGGTGGGTCCCACCGAAAATAGCTAAAACCCTCTCTCACGGATGGAGATGCTCTTATAGTTGATCCTTAATGTAACCCTATTTTTATTGGAAATGTTTCAGTTAATACATTTGAAGTCTTCACTCTAGTCGTTATATCTTCATACATATCATTAATTAGTTAAATATATGTTACGCTAACACCTCTTTACATATCCTTAATTAGTTCGGTTAATCTAACTGATTGATTGAACAAAAAAAAATCCATCCCATGAATCTATGTCTATTCTATTAATACAAGAAATTCCCAACTCCAACCCTCCTTCTTTACTAAGAGGAAAGCTCCCCTGAAAAGTCAAAATACTTGTTCTAGTTTCAAAATCTTGTAAAGCAACTTTCAGAACATAGCACAGTATTCTGAACAAACCTGATATAAGAATAGAAGCAATCCATGAGCAAGGTGAACCCATCTTGGTGGAGCTGTGTCTAGACGAGGTGAATAAATCTGTAAAATAAACAAGAAAGAGATCCAAAATATAGTAATACATCTTGCAGTTTACTACATAGCAGTAAATATGAAAGAATAGGAGATTTTTATTTAGCGCAGCAATAAAAGAATGCAAGCAAGGAAAATGGCAAACGCACAAAAGAGATCATCATCCAGTGGTAATAAATGGTAAAGAAGACATACACTCATCATGCTGTCTATATAACCCTATTCCAGAAAAAATATGGGACTGGTGGGTCATAAAAGATTGTCTGACATACCGAACATACAATAACATACAATTTATAGTACTCATATAAATCAAATCATAACAGGAGATAGTAGCAAACTTTGGCAGATAAAAACTTCAAAATGATGGTTTAAGATTGGCCAACTTAGATGAGTAATACATACAGAAAAGTGGAAATGAAAACACCACTAAGATCCAACACCCAAGTCAAGAACACCTTTTTAAAAACAAAGTCTAAAACTTAACACATTAAATTTAGAAAATTAGTGATAGAAAGGATCCAAAGAAATGGTCATTAACTTACATAGCCAAGAAGTGCTGATATAACTAAGAACATAAGCCCTGTGAGGGTTATCTGGAAGCACATAAAGAGATCACTGCTCCAGCAGGATGAGTTTGACTTAAAAGAAATTCATAAAAGGGGCCACATTTCCAAGGTTCTTACCAGGTTTGGCCTACAAAAGTATCAACCATATGAGGGTAAAGAAATAAATTGTAGAAAATCTGATGGATGCAACATAAGATACAACTTGAAGTATCATACCAAAAAACTGTTCAAAGAATGTACATGGGGATGTATGTGTGTATTCACAAGGATTTGTGCATAAGTTCTACTTTTATATATGGAGGGTAGTGTGAAACTGAATTCGGCTAAAAAATTAAAAATGTTATTTGTATATGCTTGTGAAATCATCTAGATAGTGAAAAATACAGGTTCTCTTTTGTCCCCCTACACTCATTGCATTGTTCACTAAGAACTAGAGAATTATTACATATCTGCAGTAATAAAGATATTATTTCCTTAACAGTTTCTATATATGAAACCATGTCAAAAAACTTAAAACAACCATAACTTTGATATATTCAATCCTGGAAAGAAACTTTGGTATTTTGGTTTTATCAAATCTCTGATTCACTAAACAAATTGATATGTATCTAATAGACCAGCACACATCATACCGATGGAAACCCTATACCCACTATTCTAGGACCTTTTTATATAGTCAACAGGAAATTAAAAGTCAAAAACCCTCACAGGAAATTGAAAGTCAAAAACCCTCACATTGACTAGTAAACAAGGTCTCAGATCTCCACCTCACGTGTGTGTAGATATATATACATATTGATTTGGCAAGGAACCAAAAGTTAATCATCCATGTGTGAGAGCTCCTATGTACCAACTGTAATAATAGATGCACCCATTCTCTTGCTAATATAAAAATGATGAACCAGGTAATAGGCGAACCTGGGGTGACCGGCCCGGCCTCACGAAAGTTTCCCACCGACCACCAAGGTAAATCGAAAGGCGCTCGCGGCGGACGGTCTAGAAGCCCAACGTCCCAGGGTTCGCTCCTCATTTGGAGGAAAAATTCTTGCAAAATACGCCATAACTGGGATCGAACCGTGAATGTCTGGGATGACGACTAGTCGCCCTTCCATTGCACCATAGCCCCGGGGGCTTATTCTCTTTCTAATATAGAGTCCTTGGGCAGTGTACTGCCCAATACACCCACATTTAGTCCTTCTACCCTATCTCCAATGGACATAAGAAGTTATTTCATCAATTAATTGGATGCTAGATGTTGTTTACGTCTTACCTCAAACATTATTTCTCTTGTATTCAAGCTCAAAACTCTGGCCCCAAAACCACAATGTTACATGAAAAAAGTAAAGATTGGAGAAATTAATCAAGACAAAGTTCATTAATGTCTCCCTCAATATTAGGGTTTGACACATCAACTATAATTTCTTCCAGCAATAAGATCCCACTTATATGTATTGCATATATCATGTGCTTGGCAGTGCATCAATCATCTATTCTGATAAACTATAGGCAGTAATCTTGAACTTAAATCTCACAAGCATCTAGATGAAGACGTAAATGAAATAGCTTGATATGTTAATGTATTAGTTTATCGAAATCATTGGACAAATAAGGACTCTTCAGCCCATAGAGTTGTCAATGCTTGCAAATAAAAAATTGGCATGACAAATTTATGGGTTAAAGAATATTTTCTACAGAAGGTCCTTCAAATTGACAGAAGGGAATTACAACGCATCAACAGTTAATACCAACATTGAACTTATGCAAGTGAACATGGACACCTCAATCTTTCAAAATATGCTACATGGTTATGTAAGCATACAAATAATTAACAAAATAAAGAATAAAGAATAATGATGCTATGATCATTTTTCAACCCAAAAAAAGATAAAACAGTTCAAGCCATACGCCATCGGGAGTACTTACGGCATCCAGAGAGGGAAAAGAGCGACGCAGCGACTCCAAAACGGCTGCAACACATACTTGGCGACTAGCGAGTTGTCCACGCCACTGTATTTATATCTATGCAGCGTTGCCACTCCATGGTGCCCAATGTACCCCATTTTATATCCAACAAGAAGCTGATCCTCCTTCCTCTAAACAATCTTACAACTAGAACGAGATCCAACGCACACCAGACAACCGAGTTTCACAGTTTGACTATCCAAAAGTACACTGTCTGAATGAGAATAGCAGATCGAATCTAAATTCAAAAAAAAAAACGACGGGTGGATCAAAATTAAGGAATCCGCAACCTAAGAGCAAATATAAGAGAGATTTTAGCAGGGTTTGATACCTTGGGATAGGAACGAGATGACGGGAAGACAACACGCGCCTCAAGCGAAGCAAGCAGCTCTCTCCTGGACCTGAAGTCGCGGCATTCTACGATCTAGGAGATGGATCTGCGGAGGGAACCAACAAGCAACAACCACGAGTGGTTGGACCCAAGACGAATGGGACGAAAGCCCTTTTGTTTGGCTCTGAGTCTTGTGGAAGGCGCTTTAGAAAAATGATGAATCAGGAATTGAATCTGGGTGATCGATTCGGACTCATAAAAATTTTTTATCGGTCATCAAAATAAATCGAGAAACGTTTAGACTAGACTAGAAATCAAACGTCTCAGATTCGTCGAAAGCGCTTTAGTCTTTACCTGCTGTTGTTGTCGGCGTTATTGATTTCAAGCCGTGTCCTTTCGCGGACCGGTCGGAGTTGATTGATCCGGAGTCCGGACTAAATAAAAAAAATTAAATAATATATACTCGTAAAATGGAATTATGAGATAAAATATATATTACAGCTATTTATGGTTGGTAAAAATAATGGAATTGGAACGTATATATCTTTAACTTTTTCTTATATTTAATTTCTAAGGCCGTGTATTTTTTAGTATATTTTCAAGAAAATATTTTTTATTATTTATACTTTCTGAAAAATGAGTTTGGATCTTTTAACAGAAACATATTATAGTCTGTATTAACTAAATTATAATTTATTATTGACTGTAATTGTCCATTAAACAAAAATTTAAAAACGGAAAAAAAAATCAAACAAAGAAAGCCTTGAAGTGTGTAATTGAAGCAGAGCCGGCCCAGGGTGGTCAACCTGGGGCTGGTGCACAAAGCCCCACCTGAGATGGGGCCCTTTTCTTTTAAATTTATATATATAAACAAAACATTATATCAAAAATTAAATTAAAAAAAATATAAATATAAATTTTAAAACAGTATGTATTTTTTAAAATAATTATCCAAAAAATACTAAAGAGGATATTTTCTTCCTCCTTCACCAACTTATGTTAATGAAATTTTTTTATAACATCATTTTATTTTTATATAAATATAAAAAAAAATTTAACCGGGCTCTTCAAAACCTAGGACCGGCCCTGAATTGAAGTAACCGAACATCTTAGCACCACTTTAAAATTGAGAGCTCAACTTTTTGAAAATAAGAAAATGGACCTTTTACGGTGGCCTCCGTAATTATCTATCCCAAACAATGATACGTTGTGCGTCTGTTTTGTTTGCGACTGTACGTGCTTGGAGTGCTAGAATGAAATTCAGTATCCCGACTCAATTCAAACGTTTAGATTCGTTTAAGATTTTTTTTTTAACACTTTATCTTTAGGGTTTAGCTAAAAAAATATTAAAATGAAAAAATTTTGATGTTTGTGAAGTATAATAATGTATTAAGGATTTATATTTAAAAAAATATTAATTTTCAAACATCATATATATATATATATATATATATATATATATATATATATATATATATATATATATATATATATATATATATATATATATATATATATATATATATATATTATTATATATTATATATATATATTATATATATATATATATATATATATATATATCATACTTAAAATGATTTGTTAGCTTCGACATTATTAAAAAAAAAATATTTTTATACAAACTTAGATATTTTTAAATTGCTTATTAGCTTACCCTTAAAATTTGACTCTAACCCTAAGTCAAGATTAAAGAAATTAGCTGGAAAGAAAAAAAAATCAAAAAGTCATCTTCATTGACTCTCAATCGCCTAGTCAGGTTAGAAGCAACCACAAATAATAAGTTTTTATTTCTCGAATGAAACTCTATCAGAATTAATCAATTCAGATAAAAATTAATATTTGGTCGACTGTATACCTCTCCAAGTGATTATACATCTCTTACATAACCAATCTTATGCAACCACCAAGTTTCCATCCAAAACCTATCTTCCAAAGAATTTGGTATTCTTCTCTCTCTCCCCAGTTCAAGTTACAGACTACTCCTCAAGTTCAACTCCAAAGTACAAGTTTCTTCTTCTCAATCATCATGCCTATAACTAGACATTAATCTACTCAAGTCAACGTCTCAACACACTCTTCCGATGACTCTAGATTTCCTTGGGAGGGCCTTAGCCTTAGGTATAAACAAACCATCTATATTCTCATGCCACTTAAATTTTTGAGTCAACAATTCTTTTCAGATTATTGTTCAGACGTTATTGAAATCATTGATCACTTTGGTTTGTCTAAACTAGTCTATTTTTAACCAGATAATCAATCTCGATGTGTGCTCCAAATTCTACAAAAATTAACTAGAAACGATGATCTTTCATACACAATCTCGAATTAAGAGTATTGACATTTCATTTAAACCCGATCTGATTAGGGACCAACTTGAGCTTCGTCCTTCTTCCTCCACAATTGATTGTTTTCCTACTATGAGACTACCTTTTACTAGTGCTTTCTCTCATATTACATGAAGCCTAATTTACGCATACTTCTTTGGTGGTAATCCACATCCAACCCTCATTAATTTTCGATTTGAAAAACTTCGAGCTAAAGACTATGCATTATATAAAACCCTCGGCTCATGTGTCTTACCAATCATGCTCAAAGTCAAGCTATAATACGACACTTTCATTCATTTATTTTATATGCACTTCAACATAAATTGAATATTAACTTAAGCTTACACATTTTCAACTCCATTATCCATCATACAACCATCATTGTTAATCATCTATAAGTTCTTAAGCCCTAATATCCCATTCTGACTCTGTCTTTAAATCTTTCATTGTCAATGTTACCAGAAATATTAAATTCATAAATAATTCTAACATGATAGGATTTATATAGTTTAACCTAGCCAAATAGTTCCTCTAAGTAAAGATCTTAGTTTGGAAGGATGACCGACAAACACATCCAAAGGTTGATGAGATTCCAATTGAACACAATACAAAACAACTACCCACATCTTCAACACCACCGCCATCCTTGGCAGCGTCGTTATCCTTGAGTTTCGAAGATTGTGTGACTCAAATCGAGACAAATATTGCTCATGAATTACAACTTATGAAAAAGAAGATGGATAAAATCATAGATATGTTATGTGCTCGGCACACGAGTCAGCAGACGCCACGTTCTAACCAAACTAATTTATCCTAGACTATTATTTGATACTATAGTTATTTATCTCATTATAAGTTAAACGTTAATCATTCTATTATACTTGAACCTTCTCAGACTTACCGTTTACCTTTTACTATGATTGAATTATTGGTCTAACTTGACTTTGCTGTTCATTACTGAGTTGAATTCTTAGCTTGGCGTGTGATCCTGTTAGCGAGCGAGGTGGACTCCCAACTCGATAACAGGGTACGATTTGTCGACGGAGAAAGGGGGTAGGAGACATGCGGCCAGGTCAAAGACTCCAGAGTTTGGCTAGTGGCTGGCTCCTAGTATGCAAAAAGTGACCGTTAGCAAGCTGCTGGGAATGCTCCCGGCAAGGTCCTCCAGCAGTCAAGTTAGAATCCGATGGAGAAGGAGAAGAGGAAGCAAATGAGAGTACTGTAGTTTGGGTTATCTTGTCTACCTGCGCGCGAGGGATGGAAGATCCTATATATAGCCGAGAGGGCCGACCACTTCTGTCCCCCCTTTGTCTTATGCGGGGACAAGGGCAAGGAGTAGTGTCAGTCAGTCAGCCGGCGCCGCGATTCAGGGGATTTGCCAGCGGCTCTGTGGTACAATCTTATCTTATTCACTACACCTGTCAGAAGTCGTACGAGGCCAGCAAGATTCCCGTGATCTTTGACACGAGTGGTGTCAGACATGAGTCAGCAAACGCCGGCGCAGTCACTGCTATCACACGTTGGGCCAGAGAATGTATACGAGT
>JAGFNQ010003136.1:134268-204258 GCA_024364735.1 Boesenbergia rotunda
AAGCAATTAGAGGCGTCCTCCAGTCAGTCCCAAGTTCCAGCTCTGCATGCTTCTCTATATGCATCACTAGCACTGCTTGAGCCATCGGCTGAGGGAGCACCCAAGAGTTCACCGCATTGACCTATTTAGCCAACTCGCCCACTCAGAGGTTGCTTTCCTTGGGGATCTTCTGTAGCTGGACCTCTTGAAACCCGACCTTCAACTTCCCGTATGCTTCGATATATGCCTGTATTCGATCACTGTTGACTTTAAAATGACCCGCGAGCTGCTGCGTGGCCAGCTGTGAATCCGAGTGTAGTACTACCCGAGTTGCTCCCACGTGCTTAGCCGCCTGTAGTCCTGCGATGAGAGCCTCGTACTCCGCTTCATTATTTGTGGCTCGGTATTCTAGCCATACGGATAAGTGAAGTTGTTCATCCTTACGAGATCATTAGAATGTCAATTCTACTTCCCTGCTTTGTTGATGACCCATCCATATAAATCTGCAAGAAACCCTTCGTTTCCTCTAAACACAACTCACTAAGGAAATTGACCAAGGCTTGCACGTTAATGGTCGAGTGTGGCTAATACTGTATATCGTATTCGCTTAGCTCTGTTGTCCATTTAAGCAATTTCCCTGAGGCCTCCGGATTCGTTAAACCCGATCCAAACTACTGTTGGTCAAGACAATGATCGGGTGTGCTAGAAAATACGGTCAAAGATGTCGGGCATCCAAGATCAATACATAAGTCAACTTCTCAAGTGCGGTGTAATAACACTTGGCACCCTTCAGTAAATACACAAAAAAGTACACCGACTGTTGTTCGACCTCTCCTTGTCTCACTAACCGCCTCGCCTGAGGCAGCCAAGTAGACGTACAAAGGCTTCCTCGACTCTGGCTTGGCTAAACCAAGCAACCCCACAAAGTAAGTCTTCAACTCTTCAAAGGTGTTATCACAATCTACGTCCCACTAGAACTTGGTGGCTCGGCGAAGCATCTTAAAGAAGGGTAGGCTCTATTCGACCGCCGAGGAAATGAATCGAGACAGAGTCGTTATCCTTCCTGTGAGTCATTGAGCTTCCCTCAAACTCCGCGGCGGGGGCATGTCGAGCAGCACCGTGACCTTGCTTGGATTTGCCTCAATGTCCCTCTTGGTCATAATGTAGCCGAAGAACTTCCCGCTCCGCGCCCTAAAGAGACACTTGGCCAGGTTCAACTTCAGCCTGTACCTTTACAGGGTGCGACAAGTCTCTTCCACGTCCTGCACAAGATCAACCGATTGGGTGGTCTTGACCAAGATATCATCCACATAGACCTCAATGTTTCGCTCGATCTGCTCCCTGAACACCCTAGTAGGTCGCCCCTGTTGATGCAGTCTGGCCCTGATTGCTGTTTTGGTGTTAACAACGATTTTAGTTTAAGAGAATGATTATGATATGGAAAATCCTAATCTGGGAGGTTATGTGGATTATGATTAAGTTCTGATCGAGGATTAGGCATGATATGGAAAACCCTAACCTGGGAGGTTAGGTGTGATGATTGTGATGATTATGATTAAGTCCTAATCGAGGATTAGGCATGATGTTGGAAAATCCTAACCTGGGAGGTTAGGTGTGGAAAATCCTAGCTTGGAGGGCTAGGTGTTGAAAATCCTAACCTGGGAGGTTAGGTGTTGGAAAAGTCCTAATTCGGAAGGGTTGGGTGAAAAGTCCTAGCTTGGAGGGCTAGGTGAAAAGTCCTAACTTGGAGGGTTAGGTGCAAATTCCCATCCTGGAGAATTAGGTGAAAAAGTCCTGGCTTGGAGGGTCAGGTGCCTAGCTTGGAGGGCTAGGTTGGATGATGTTCTAACTCGGAAGAGTTGGGTGAAAAGTCTAGCTTGGAGGGCTAGGTGAAAAGTCCTAGCTTGAGGGCTAGGTGAAAGTCCTAACTTGGAGGGTTAGGTGCAAATTCCCAACTTGGAGAGTTAGATGGAAAAATCCTTAGCTTGGGAGGGCTAAGGTGGATGAATCCCTAGCTTGGAGGGCTGGGTAGAGTCACTGGATCGGTCTGGTGACCGATCAGGGACTGTTGGCACGCTGCTCCTTAGTAGATCGGTCTGGTGACCGATCCAGCTATGTCTGATCGGACTGGTGACCGATCAGGGAGCGCACAGTGAGATTGGGAATCTACTGTGTGGCTCCTGATCGATCCGGAGACCGATCAGGGAGCAGGCTGCTTCCTTGCTGTCTTGCTCCTGATCGGTCTGGCGACCGATCAGGGAGCAAACAGTGAGTGAGTTCCCGTGCTGATCAGAGCCTTGGATCGGTCCGGTGACCGATCAGGAATCTTGGGTTTGATTAAAAAGTAACTGTTCATCTGCTTTGATCGGTCTGAGTGACCGATCAGGATCCAATCTGATCGGTCTGGTGACCGATCAGGATCAACCCTGATCGGTCTGGTGACCGATCAGGCGTGTATTGCTGCAAGAGCTGGGAATCCCAGCAAAGCAATGGATCGGTCTGGTGATCGATCCACGCACCCTGGATCGGTCCGGTGACCGATCACTTTAATTCAAATTTCACTGTCAGACGTCGTCAGAGCGTCTGATCGTATCCGATTTGCTGATGTATGTGATATGCTTTGTGATCTTTTGCTCTAATACTCTGATTGAGTTTCAGGTGACAGGGGAGGATTCAAACACTCAAGGAGAAGTCAGAGAGTGCTTTCCTTGGAGCAGGTTTGTCCCTTTTCCCATCTCAGGTTGCAACGGCGAGCTGCGGACTGGAGCTAAGACTGGAGCTCGACTGAGGAGCTCAGTGAGTCCAGAGATAGCTCAGTAGAGGCTGGCGTTGGCAGAGGAGTAGCTGGGAGCTACAGAGATGGTGTCACCCGTCGCTTGGCGGAGAAACAAAAAGAAACGCGAGAGTTGGTTTCAGTATCAGATTCAGTTTTTGAAAACCTGTGTGTTCTTGCGTTCTGCTGCGAGAAGCTTGCTGTTCTTGAGTTCTTCATCCATTCTAAGCAAGCTATTGAGAAGCATACATCATACTTGAGCGCTTGAAGGAGAAAACAAGAAGCTTGGAGTCCGACAGTGGGAAGACACGAAGCAGACGGGGTCTGCGTGAGATCGCCACTGGGTGGAGCTCGGGAAGCTTGCTGTGTTTAATCCTTGCTAAGTGTTTGAGTAAGATCTTTCTTGTTGTTGTTTCATTGTACTTATTATATATGATTGGTTGAAACACACTGTGGAGAGGTTTCTCCACCGAGAAGGAGGTTGCTTCATATCCGGTGTTAACCGGGGCTTGATCTGCCGACGATCAAGGGATCGCCCACCTCAAGGGCACGCCAAGGAGTAGGGGCAAGTTATCCCCGAACCTTGTAAACCTTCCTTGTTAGCGATCTTGCTAGTTGTGTGTGCTTTGCAATCATTTGTTTTCTGCATACTCTGTTTTTCCATTCTTTCCGCTGTGCTACTGATATTTGAGTTGCAGAAATCGTGATTAGTTTTCAAGGGGCAAGCGATTGTCTATATTCACCCCCCCCCCTCTATAGCCATCTCGTTCCCAACAGCCCCTGCATTCTTGAGTCCGAACAGCATAATAGTATAGCAATATGTATCGTCTGCGGTGATGAAACAGATCTTCTCTTGGTCAGCGACAGCTAAAGGCACTCAATGAAAACCCCGGTAGGCATCCAGCTTGTAGATAAGCTCGCTGTCGGTCGTCTACTCGACCATCTGATCGATCTTTGGCAATGGGTAACAATCCTTCGGGCATGCTCGATTAAGGTCACGGAAGTCAATGCAAACGCGCCATTTGTTGTCGACTTTAGCCACAAGTACGACGTTGGCAGGTAGGCTGGGAATTGCATTTCCCAGATATGTCTGACTTCCAAAAGATTCTTGACCTCTGCCCGAATGACTTCGTTTTATGTCGAGCTAAAATCTCTCTTGCGCTGCTTAACGAGTCGAGCGTTTGTGTAAACATGCAATTTCTACTCGGCCACTTCCAGTCGGCCCCTATAAGATCCTTTAACGACCACGCGAACACATCTTGATTTTGCGCCAAGAAGTCCACCACGGCTGCCTCAACTCGCCGAGGAGATCAGCTGCTATCTTGACTTTTGTTTGGATCTCTTCCTTGTCCTTGTGCAATTCCTTCCAAGGGGAGGCTTGCACCATATTGTAGCTGGTAGAGGCTCGCCGCATCTTTTGACTCTTCAATCGGACATCGTCTACGTAACACCGCTGAGCGACTCTCTGATCTTCTTTAACATCGCCGACATTATTCGACCGAGAATTTTACCTTGAGATAGAACGTTGAGACTACTGCTCGAAACTCTTTGAGAGCATGTCGTCCCAGGATGGCGTTGTAGGCCGAAGGGGATCCACTACCAGAAAGGTGGATCACCTAGTCCTCTTTAGGGGTTCGTTACCCAAAGACACGACCAACTTTACCTGGCTGATCAGTTGCACCTCGTTCCCTGTGAATCCAATCAAGGGCGTGTCGACCAGCTCCAGTTGGGATGGCTCAATCTGCAGTTAATCAAAAGCCCTTTTGTATAAGATATTAACGAGTTGCCCGTGTCCATGATGGTACGGTGGACCTGATAATTAGCGATCATGACAGTGATGACCAAGGCGTCGTCATGAGGGACCTCCAACCCCTGGAGATCCTGCTGTCCAAAACTGATCCGAGGGCCTTGTGCCTAGGCGGCACTCATCCCCACATGGTGAATTTCCAGCCCGCGCACCTGAGCTTTCCTAGATCGGTTGAAATCTCCTCCTGTTGGTGCTCCTGAGATCACATGGACCCCTCCTCTGATGGAGTTCTGCTTATTGGTTTGGTCCTCATCCATATCCTCAGACTCGGTGTGGCCAACCGAAGGGAACAATTGACAGGTTGTGGGCGCAACTCGAGTTGGTTCGTCTGATACTGTCCCGCCCGGGAAACCTCCCCGACCCTGGGTGCCTCTTCGAGTGGCTTGACGGTCGGGCTGTCGGCAATTCTCGGTGTTGTGAGTGTTGCTTTGATTGAAGGAACAATACGGGTTTCACCAGGTCGTCAGACACCCCTGTGCCACTTGTTGATCGCCCCTCTGGGACTACGAATAGGCCCGCCCGACGAACGGCTACCCTGCAAGGACACCGTTCCCTGGATGGCACCGGTTACCTTTCTTCAAGCGACTGAGTTCCCTCTTGATATACTTAATGGCCTTGTACAAGAGACTGTCAAAGTCCTTCGAGGGCTTCCTGATCAACGAACGAAAAAAGTCCCCTTCCTGCAGCCCCTGGGAAAAAGCACTGATGAGGACCTCAAGTGTGGTAGTCGGCACATCCAAAGCCACTTCGTTGAACCTATTTATGTAGGCCCGGAGTGACTCTCATCGATCCCTATTTTAATGCAAATAAGTTGAGGCTCGTCTTATGATGCCTCTGACTACTCGCGAAGTGCTGCATGAACAACCTCTTGAATTCCTCGAAACCCGACACCGACCCACTCGGGAGTCGGTCAAACCATCACTGAGTCGGTCCCGACATAGTCGTCAGGAATGTGCGACACCGACACCCTCAGGGTAGTGATACAGCAAAGCGGCACTCTCAAATTTCATCACGTGCTCCTCGGGGTCATTTATCCCCGAGTACTCCGAGATGGTGAAGAATCGTAGGTGCTTGGGGACGAGATCCTTGAGGATGTGTGCGAAAAATGGGTTGCTCATCGTGGGAGACACCACTAGGTCTGCTAGTTCCTTTCCTTTATCGGGTAGGAAAAAAGCTGGGGTAAAAGGCATTAGCAATGCCACTCGGTCGTTGTTGTTGCGAAGTCTTCTGGGTTCAGGCAGCCATTAGGAGCTCATACTTCTCCAGTGTGATGGTAACCGTCACTTTGTTAGGGCCACCCATCTTCTACTCCCGATTAGGCGAGGAGCCCTCCTTCTAGTGCCAAATTTGATTCTGTCAGCGAGCGAGGTGAACTCCAGCTCGATGATGGGGCACGGTTTGTCGACAGAGAGAGGGGGTAGGAGGCACGTAGCTAGGTCGATGACTACAAATTCCGACTAGTGGTTGGCTCCTAGTCTAGAAAAAGTAACTGTTAGCAACCCACCGGGAATGCTCCCGGCAAGGTCCTCCGACGATCATGTCAGAATCTGGTGGAGAAGGAGAAGAGGCAGCAAATGAGAGTATTGTAGCTTGGGTTATCTTGCCTGTTAGGACCTTACCTTTTGCTAGAGGGGGTGAATAGCAATTTTCGATCTTTCTTCCTACAAATGTTAGTGCGCAAGCGAATAGTAAAAACTAAAACTAACAAGCAAGAAAGACACACCGATTTACGTGGTTCGGAGATGAAACTCCTACTCCACAGATGTTCGTAAGGTGGACGATCCCGATCCTTCGATGGATGATTCCCCGGAGCACCTCCGGCTAACTCTTGTCGCTTCTTGTGGGTGGCAAAACCTCACCACAACACCTTGACACGACCTGAGCACTTGTAGGCTACTAACAGGCTCTTACCAAGCTTGTTTCGCCAAGAAAATAGCCATAAACGAGCCCTCTTAAATAGTGCTCGAGGTTGATTTGACCGTTACCAGTCGACTGCCCCAGGGCCAGTCGACTGGTCCTTTACGAATTCAAATGTCACCACCTTAACAATTCACATTTTGGTCACCAGTCGACTGGTCCATTACCAGTCAACTGATCTCTCTATGCTCTTTACCAATCGACTGATCAAGCATCAGTCGACTGTCAATTCTCTAAGCTTAGGGTTTCCTCCCGAGTACATTTCTCTCAGCACTCGAACCCTCACGACTCAGTCCCAGAGTTTCCCTACCCGAGTACAATCCCTCAGCACTCGAACCCTCACGACTCAGTCGACTCTTCATCCAGCAACCTCGACCTGTTGCCTTCAAGCCCTCTTCGACTTTGACTCTCGTCCCTCAGATGCGCACGCAAGCCCTCAGCTTGCCTCCATATCATCCTTCACGTATGCCTCGAAGTTCGCTTCCCTCGGCTCATCGTCCCTGCTTTGTCCACAGTCCCTCAGATGTGCACACAATCCCACGGCTTGCCTCCATGCCACCCTTCACCGGCCCCGAAGATGTCCAACTAAGTCAAAGTGTATCCTGCAAGCCTGCACTCTCACATACACATATTAGATCAACATGAAACCCTAACTTAATCATATTGGCACATACACATCAAAACCATGATCTTCCCGATCATACTTGGGCCGATTGCCCCAACATTGCCTACCTGCGCGTGAGGGATGGAGGGTCCTATATATAACCTGGAGGGCCGACCACTTCTGTCCCCCCTTTGTCTTATGCGGGGACAAGGCCAGGGAGCAGTGTCAGCCGGTCGGTCGGTGCCGCGATTTAGGGGATTTGCTAGCGGCTCCGTGGTACGACCTTGTCTTATTCACTACACCTGTCAAAGTCGTACGAGGCCAACGAGATTCCCGTGATCTTTGACACGAGTGGTGTCAGACTTGAGTCAGCAGACGCCGGCGCAGTCACTGCTATCACACGTTGGGTGTCAGAGAATGTATACGAGTACTTACAAGAGAAACCACCGAGAATATGGCACGCCGAGTCGCAGGATGCTTGGGTGACTGCCGATCGACGTCCTTATAATCGGGCCATCGGGACTTCCTCGAGTGGAGTTTTCCCATTCGGGGGAAGCAATAAAAAACCTCCCCAGCTGAGTCGCGTCCGGTCGGGGCCTGCCCTGATCGGGAGATCCGGTCGGGATAACCCCGATTGACCTACTCGGTCGAGGGGTTTCCTTGTGTCGGGGCCATGGGCTCGGGGCTCCTTCTGCTTAGGCACTGGGCACCCCAACTTGATTATCTTGGGGGTTGAGCGACTCCATAAGCGGAGTTGGCCGGGCTGGGCTAACTTGAACACAAATATCAAGGCCCGTGCCACCTTGTGTCGAGCCCCCGCGTTACTCATCACCTAGGGCCCTATCCCTCGGGGCGGGGTCTGTCCAACTTGTCATCCCAATATGCTGCGTTAGCCTATATATGTCTCCGTCACCTATTGGGGGATCCGTGTATATTTTAATCTTGTTAGACATAGTTACCTTCATTCTTTGACTTTTGTCTGACTTGAATTTATTCACAATTAATTTCTCTTTGATAATTTATGCAATATTACATTGGACAATATACCACGCTTTATTTGCATTATAACCCTTCTTTAGATATACAAAAAAAGGAGGAGAGAGTGATAAAAAAACATAGAGATTAAAGAAACGTGTTTATTAACTTTCAAATTTAATATATTATGTGATTAAGAGGTTGTAATAACTAAGAGGAAGTGATAATTCATTTATTATATTTAATACGTCTTACGAACTCTATTTTTTTCCTTGCATTGAATATAAAATCAAAATTTTACTTATATTTGATTATTAATTATTAACTACTTTCACTTAAATTTCATATTATCAAAAAAAAAAGAGAGAGATAAGTTAATGTTGGGTATACATCATTTAACCCAGAATTTTAATATAAGATTAAGATTAAAATTAAATTAGTTGTGATCTAATCAATTGTGTTAAGTTTGCAAGTGTAGGATATTTGATAAATTTTAA
The DNA here is from genome assembly GCA_024364735.1 of Boesenbergia rotunda. Taxonomy (NCBI): domain Eukaryota; kingdom Viridiplantae; phylum Streptophyta; class Magnoliopsida; order Zingiberales; family Zingiberaceae; genus Boesenbergia; species Boesenbergia rotunda. Next base: position 142,821 of record JAGFNQ010003136.1, read on the forward strand.
AATTCTGGTATTGAACTAGGCAGTAACTAAGTCCCAGTGGATCTAGTTATCTAGAGTCTTAATTGAGAATCGGGCATGAGGTAAGTCTTGTTTGGAGACCAAGCAACAAATTCCTATCTGAATGTCAAGTGAATTAAGACCAAATGATTAAAGCTTAGCAAAAAAAATTCTTAGCTAGAGGCTAGATGAATTAAGTCCAAGTGGTTAAGGCTTGGCAGACAAATTTCGAGCTGGGTGTTAGGTGACTCAAGTCCAAGTAGAGTCGGTTGGGAGTTAAAGGCTTAGAAAACAAGTCTAAGTGGAAGCAGCTGGGAGTTATGATTTGGAAACTCAATCTAAATGAGTCAGCTAGAGGCTAAACATCTAGATTCAACGTAAATGCAAGTAATTTTATATTTTATATCCTACTCATTACGTGTAATAACTGCATGAAAGCATGGTCGACTATTCCAAGCAACCAGTTGGAGAGCAAGAGTGACTGGTTGATGATAAACTCTCGACGAAAGGATTTCGGAGGGTCTAAGCGATTGTATAGGATCCAGGCGACCGGGGATATAGATGACCGGAGCAGCTTCTAGGCGACCAAGATGACATTATCGGCAATCTGAAGATGAAGTTTGACCCTAGCCTAGGCGACCAGAGAGTGTACGGGAGACTGAACAACTTCATTAACATTATATTACGGATAGCAGTTGTAACTATGTCAGTACCTCTACAAGCTATCGAGAAGGCTCCAGGCAACCGAATAAGTCATATATAATGAGTTTCAAGATAATGCTTGAAAATCACTCATTTACTCATCTCATATATAATGAGTTTCAAGACAAAGCTTGAAAATCACTCATTTACTCATCTCTTAATCTCTTGTGTTCATGCTCGAAATGCTCTTTTGCCTTATGTGTTGCAACACATTGTGACTTGCGCTTCATTTCTAATCGACAATATATAGAGTAACATTTTTATTTGTTTTAGTGTTGCCTTATTTATTTTATTATGTTTAAACTTTTTAGATTCTTTTTGATGTAAGGTTTCTTACTTAGGAGAAATTAGATATAAGAATTACATTTTATAATTATTGTATATTTATACTTTTGACTTGATTGGTCAACTTGCATGCTTAAACTATTAGCTAAGTCCATTACTTGTTATTATTGCCTTTGTATTTCTTTATTGAATCAGTCTAAATCTAATTTATTTCCGATGTGCTTAATCTGATTGATTCAACTTATTTAATTACTATTTGCTCATTTTTAAAATTTGTAACATTCTTCATCCCCTCTAGCGTCATTTCGATCTTACTCCAAGTGTTGTGACAACCGAGACGTCAAGACAACTGAGATTGTTGAGATGCCGAGATAGCTAAAATGCTGAGGCAATCGAGTGTCGAAACAACCAAGATGTTGAGATAGTCGAGTGTCGAGAAAACTGAGACACTGAGATAGTCGAGTGCCGAGATGCTGACCGAGACTGTCGTGATGTCTACTGAGAAGAATGTCGAGACACAAGGTCAAGATATTCGTCGTGATGACTAGATAACCGAGACATCAAGGTGTGTGTTTGACGTAAGTTCCTTAAAACAAATTCATCCCCGTCTGGTAATGCTTCGAAATTACGATAGACATCTATCTTCTAGGATACAATGAGAAGACCTCGTTGACAATCAAACATTGATTGTTTATGGTGAACTGAATGAGTATCTAAATGCTATCACTAGAAGATTGTCGATAAAAATGAATTGGCATAAGAAGAAAGATAGAGAACGAAGGTGGAGAATTCTCTTATTGCTCTTGCATCCTCTTGCTCTTAAGGTCATGACCCCTCTCTTATAGGAGTTCCATACCTCCGCTGCATTGAATGGTGAAGTAATGGGCATTCCTTGCCTCCACTCATTTTGTAGCGGCCCCGCCTCTATGGTCCCCGCAGGCAACCCTCTAGGCCGGCGACCCTACGGTCTTCCCACTCCTGGCAGTGGGTTTTTGCCTTCCCCAGGATTCGAACTCTAGACCTCCAGGCTAAGTACTAAAGTTCCTGAATCCTGGTACCAAGTGAGTAAATTGTCATGCCCCGAGACCCCAGGAGCCGCTGGTCCAATAGAAAATCGGATAGCACCTCCCCTGTCCGGCGGACAACTTACACATACATACATCATCATAAATCACGTCCACGCAATTTAAATGGCCTCATGCCTCAAATCAAGACAAAATATGAAATAAAACTGGATAACCATACCTGACTGCGGACCGATCCGACTTACGATAAAAACACAAGGCATAAGGGTCTCATAAAAGTACAACTATACTGCCGTATAGTATGACTAAAACCCAACACCAACACGACAGCGGAAGAAAAACATAGAAAGTACTACCAACAGAAATAGACGAAAAATCCGAAGGCCTCTCGACGAGTACGCGAACTGGGACAGGCTGTCGGGCACGCTCCAGTCAATCATCCTGAAAAAAAACAAGGAGCTGCGAGATGAGTCATAGAACTCAGCGAATATCTCTTCATATATATACAAGATATTCTAAAATAGCAACAGGGTAATAGACTACCGAAATAAACAGGTATGGGCAGTAATCAGAACAACTGCATAAAAACAATAAGAACTACCATACCAATATAGCAAAGTCGCCAAGACCAGACATGCGGGTCTCCGGTAAGTACATGTCAATCATATGAAGCATCAAGTGAAATCAAGCATAAGTAAGGACAAAATAAGAGAATAAACAAGATGCAATGACATGGTCACCCCTGCCGTCGGTCAGACATCGTCACCTATGTACGGGAGGAAGCTGAACGGAGGCCACCCTCCGACGTAGGGCTGTGACTGCCGTCCATACTCTGTCATCACTACTCCTGAGCGATCGAGTAGACGGGATGCTGCCGGTGTAACACCCCTACTCCATGGCCTATCCTAGCGAGGTAATCCATCAGCCTAAGGCCATCTATGGAGGACATCTCTGTCTGAGTGTTACCCCTACCCCATATATATAAATGGGGGAGAGATCTCGCCCTCTCATCTCCTGATATATAGACTACTCAAGGAGGGACATCTGTCTGCTACCACGCTCCGATTCACTACCCCATGAGTGCATGAGCGGAGCAGCACAGAGCACTCTACAGACACTCCATCAACCACTAACCCGTGAGTGGCCGTATGGGTAGGTCAGTATGACTGTCGACCTAGCTCACCCAAAAGGGGCCCCTGCTCGACAGTGTTGCACAGTGCAGTATGATGCATAACAACGGTCAAATAGCATCCACTATGTAGTCCACCTATATCAACATGATATGCAAGGATCGTGGAACATGCACCATATCCTAAATCCTACAGGTATAGGTATCACATATCAGTTGTGGCACAACCAGCATCGATAAAACAAATATAATAGTCATGCCACAATTCTATTACTCTATTGCTACACCAGCATATCAAATATATATATATCTGTGACAATTCTAAAAGAAGAGTCAGAGATACCCGCCTCCAAATGCAAAGTCCGTGAGCGATGAGAGCTCCTGTCCAAAATAATATCCGCAACAAGTGAAATCCAATCAGTGTCCTGCATCAAAATACTGCTCAGCTTAGTATATAATTAATAACTGACTATCAAGACTCCTAAACCGTATTAGGGATAGTCCTAAGTATCAAAATCACCTAATTAGCTCTAATTAAGTGATTTAGCTTAAATTGCTAAAACTGGATTCAATCCCTACTTTACAACGGTTAGGATAGAACATCCAACCACTAGATCCTACTTTAATCAAGATTCAAATCCAAAGAGAGCTCATGGTGGAAATCAGGCCCTCAAATCTGAAATCACAATTCATATCCCAGTGACTACTAGAATAGTTCAAGGTAAAATTCCTTAAACAATCTCTACTAAATCAAAAACCTACCCATAGCAATTGATACCGTTTCACATATTAGAAAAGAGCTCACAACAGGGATGGAAAATCCCATAACAGAGCATGTTCGTGAGCCAAGGATAACTGCAAATTGAATCCACCAATCCAAATCAACGGATCTAATCTAATACAATAACCCCTAAATCAAAATCTGATTTGCATCAAACCCAATCGGAGAGCATGGCAGGGATCAAAAATAGAGGAAACAATTACCAAAAAACCAACTCAAATCAACCACCAGAATCGAGAACAACAAACCAAACAGAAATCTGAACCAGATCTATCACCTACTTGCCTTCACCATCACAGATCTGTCTAAGAATCTTCCTCAAATTCAAATCAAGATCAACCTCCAAGTCCTTACCTGCGTTGGCACTGGAAATCTTCATAGCTCTAGACCCGGCGAGATCAACCACGGCAAGAAACCAACCGCAGCAATAGGGAACAGATAGGTCTGCCACCACCTCATATCTGCTCTACCCATTAGGAACCCCTAGGTCCGCTTCACTCGGTTGCGGTGGAGACCACTGGCGCAGACCTACCATGGCGAAGGTGGGAGGAGGAAAAGGTGAAGGTAAGCGTCGGCTCCGACCGAAGAAAGGAGGAGAACTGTGGTCGAAAATCGCCGGCGGATCGACTCTGCGTCGAGAGAGGAAGGAGAAAGGAGGCGCTTGTGGTTAGGGCTCGCGAGAAGAGTGAAAGGAGAAGATGAAGAATCGGCTTGGCTGCGGCGGGGATGAGGCCGTGATGTGGGGAGAGGAAAAGGAAAAAAGCAAATAAAAATGGCAGGGAAATCGTGGACTTTAATTAGGGAAATTAAAGGATGGGCGCTTTTGCGAAAAACCCCCTGTCACTTTAGCCATTCGCACAAAAGCCCCCAACGCTTGAGTTTATTGCCTTTTAGCCCCTTAAAATTTTCATATTCTAACATTCTATTGTAACGACCCGACCCCTTGGCCCCTTGGGCGGCCCAACTGGCGGCCCACTTGGCGGCCCTCGGCCCCTTGGACGGCCAAATCCCATTTGGCGGCCCCTTTGGCGACCTCTTAGGCGGTCGTTACTCACAAGTACTTCCCACCCCTGGCCAGTGGATTTTTTTTTTATGTAGCGGCCCCGCCTCTATAGTCCCCGCAGGCAACCCTCTAGGCCGGCGACCCTACGGTCTTCCCACTCCTGGCAGTGGGTTTTTGCCTTCCCCAGGATTCGAACTCTAGACCTCCAAGCTAAGTACTAAAGTTCCTGAATCCTGGTACCAAGTGAGCTACAGCTCACTTGGTACCAGGATTCAGGAACTTTAGTACTTAGCTTGGAGGTCTAGAGTTCGAATCCTGAGGAAGGCAAAAACCCACTGCCAGGAGTGGGAAGACCGTAGGGTCGCCGGCCTAGAGGGTTGCCTGTGGGGACCATAGAGGCGGGGCCGCTACATAAAAGGCGCCTTTTTATTGTAACGACCCGGCCCCTCGGTCCCTTGGGCGGCCAAATCTCTCATTTGGCGGCCCCTCTAGGCGACCCTCGACCCCTTTGGCGGCCAAATCTCATTTGGCGGCCCCTTTGGCGACCCTTGGCCGTGCCGTTACCAATACTAGGTCTTTCCGCTTCCTAGGCAGTGGATTTTTTGCCTTCCCAGGATTCGAACCCTAGACCCAGGCTTAAATCTAGTTCTTTATGAATCCTGAATACCAATTGAGCTACAGCTCACTTGGTATTCAGGATTCATAAAGAACTAGATTTAAGCCTGGGTCTAGGGTTTGAATCCTGGGAAGGCAAAAAATCCACTGCCCAGGAAGCGGAAAGACCTAGTATTGGTAACGGCACGGCCAAGGGTCGCCAAAGGGGCCGCCAAAGGGGCCGAGGATCGTCTAGAGGGGCCGCCAAATGAGAGATTTGGCCGCCCAAGGGGCCGAGGGGCCGGGTCGTTACAATAAAAAGGCGCCTTTTTATGTAGCGGCCCCGCCTCTATGGTCCCCGCAGGCAACCCTCTAGGCCGGCGACCCTACGGTCTTCCCACTCCTGGCAGTAGGTTTTTGCCTTCCCCAGGATTCGAACTCTAGACCTCCAGGCTAAATACTAAAGTTCCTGAATCCTGGTACCATGTGAGGCTCACTTGGTACCAGGATTCAGGAACTTTAGTACTTAGCCTGGAAGTCTAGAGTTCGAATCCTGGGGAAGGCAAAAACCTACTGCCAGGAGTGGGAAGACCGTAGGGTCGCCGGCCTAGAGGGTTGCCTGCGGGGACCATAGAGGCAGGGCCGCTACACATTTGACCATCAATAGTGATCATTTCAAATCGATGGTTATAAATTTTTCATTAATCATTGATTAATGTATCCGTTTCATGTATGCTACAAGCAAAGATTTGGTTGGCAAAATATTGATTTATTCGCTTGGGTAAATTTTACCCCAACTGGTCCAGCATTCGATGTGTGCAAATCATACTCACTTACGAGTCAACTTGGTTCAATGCAAATTTGGGCCCTAGAGTTACACCCCTTATAGGCGACACATGAGAGAGAGCTCTCCCCATACATTTACTCACAACTTTACCATGTTTGTGATATAATATAAACCAACAAAATTGTCATGAAACTTTTAATGTGAGACTAAAATATCATTCATAATGGAGTCTCTAAAGGATCGGGTTGGTCGGCTAGAGGGGGTGAATAACCCTACAAATAAAAATTTAATCTCTTGTTGTCTACTTTTGCAATGACACGCTATTAATAAAAAAAGAACACCAAGCATAAAAGAAAATAAAAGGCACAAAGAATTACTTAGTTTGCAACCTCGGTGGTTGTAATCCAAGGCCATAGAAGATCAACTAGCAAATTCTCCTTCGTTGGAGGCGGAGTAGCCTTTTATAATAGTTTGAAAGTTTAGAAACTAAAGAACGATTACAGAGTTGAAGTACCGAGTGTGTTATCTCAATTTCGAGCTCAAGGCGCACTATATATAGTCTTTTGAAAAACTAATCATTTGATGATGTGGCGTGTTCGAGGAGCCTGGAAGCAGTTTGGGCGCCTAGATTAGGTTAAAACTGATCCATGTGGCAACAGTCATCCAACGACTCCGGATGATTTTAGGTGATACGAGCACTTGGAAGCGATATGGGCGCCTGGAGTTGTTGACATGGCTCTGTGCTGATCCTCTTCAACAAACGATTCGCTGATGTGGCCGCTTATTCCGGACACCTGGATTGGGTCTGAGCGCCTAGAATCCGAGCGCCTGGAACTAATCCAGACCCTTGGAATTCGAGCGCCTGGAATAGTTCCAGGCACCTAGAATAGTCAACTCAAAATGATGATCATTCTTCATTCCGGTCATTTGAGTGATGTTCCAGTCATCCGAAGTTGAGCTCACCCCAACCCAACTCTGACCTTCTCCTCGAGTAGGCTTCCTTCCCGGCTTGTCGTCCCTTAGACATCGCACACTTCCTTCACGCACCACCAGTATACTCTCCCGCAGCGCTTCATCCCTTGGATGCACCAAGCCCGTCGACTCGATACCCGTGTCAACCTTCTCTCTCAGTGCGTCTTCCGCTCAACTTCCTGTATTCCTAATTAAGTTCCTACACACTTAGACACAAGGTATCAAAGACGACGTAGGACCTAACATGACTTGGTTGATCACATCAAAATTATCCCGAGATAATTATAATCTATCCTTTTTATGTACATTAACCCAAATTAAGTCAGGGTGAAAAAATAAAAAAACACAATATAAAATATTGTTATTAAGTGCAAGAGTTAAACATTAAATAAACATGCAATCTCTCCCTCAACTTAACACATTATTTCTACCCCTTAACACATTAATGCTCTTTGGTAATTTCCAATTCTTGCAAATGAAGCAAAAGCGTGTAACTCACCATACCAGCCCTCCATATTATGTGGGGTGGGGTTTGATGTAAATCAATTAGCTACTTGTTTTGTTATTTTTTTCTATGATTTAGTCCACTGACACTTCCTTTTTAATAAACATAGGAACTTTTTGAGGTGATTCACGCTCAGGCATTTGAACAAACTATTGCTATTGATACGGATAAGCCAATTAGATATATTATCTGTCCTCTAAATAATGCAGATGATCATTGGCATCTGATAATTATTGACCTCGAGGAAGGTAGTATCCATCATTATAATTCTCTCGGCGCCACAGAAGGGTACACTGCCAAATTAGAAAAAACTATAAGTTTTCTATTTCATATATATACCTCTATAAAAAGTTTCAGACCAATATAATTGTTACTAATGTAATATCTGTGTAGGTGATGTTTTTCAAAAATTTGAACTGGTCATATTACAAGATATGGAATAAAGGATTGCCTTCCATAGCTGGGACAGAGTTTAATAAAATTGTTGTAGAAGGACCCACCCAAAGCAGATCGTAAGAGGATGTTTATTTTTGTTAAAAATAATAATTGATTTCATGGTTGGATTTATAAGATGACAACAATGTGAATATTGGTTTTTCAAGTTGGATTGTGCTTTTTTCATTATGCGGTATGCTGAAAGTCTGGTCTTTCAAAGATCTACAGATTTTAGCCAAAAGTAAATGAAAAATTATCGATTTCATGTGGGATATAAAATAATGACAGACAAGTTCTGGAAGCTAAATCTGTAAATATTATTTTTGTTGATACTATGCATATGTAATTGTGATGACAAACATTGTATATTTGTAATTATACAATCTATGTACTCCTTTTAAAATCAATGAAACTTTGCTTTCGATCATTGTTTTTGTCTCATATATAATCTGTAATCTGTAATAGTTGTCGAACCCATCAGTAATATTGAACCTTGCTTTTGCTTGAATCATTTGAATTCAGGACCACGGTGGGCCTGAAATAAAAGCATTTTAGGAAACCCACTCAAGGCCCGAAACAAAATGATTCTGTTGTATAATGTAAGTGTAATGACAAACAATATATGTTTGTAGTTATAATGTATGTAAACCATTTTGATACTCCAATGGAGCATTGCTTTCGATCCTTGTTTTTGTGTAATCTCTAATCTATAATCTGTCCTCTTGTCGATACTATAATTTTGTGTAATATTGAACCTTACTTTTCCTCTATCCTTATTTGAATTCACAGCCCACGCTGGGCCTGAAACAATAATCTCATTTCAGATTTTAAATAATTCAATAAAAGAATGATTAAATATTTTATATAAATATACATGTTGTGAAAATATTTTTAATATGAAACAAGAAGGAGAGTACCTAAATAGACATTGCATACCACAATTTAATTCCATCCACATCATTACCTCATATTCTCAGAATTTGGCACAGTAGGAGGTTTGTATCATGGACCGATGATATTTTGATTTCTCAAAACTCATTACTAGTAGTTAGAGTTTAGCTAGCTAGGAGATAGTATTTTTGGTCTCCAAACATAGTCCTAATGATTATCAATTACGTATTAATACAGTATCAGTTGACACAGAACAATGAATCAACAAAGCAAACAAACATAGGGCCTCAAATGACAGATATTCACAACCCATAGGACTTCAGGACTTCAAGACCTGAAATAACATTATTGTGGGTTTAAAAATCAGAGGACTTCACTACTAATCTTTTCTGCTTACATAAAATTACACAAGAAGAAATGTATCATAATATTGAAATACTTCTTCAAGTCACAACATTAACAACAACTAGTTTTTTGACAATACTATGATTGTACAATATACAAAATATATACATTCAGTTCTCCTCCATACAAAATATACACTTCAATCAGAATATTGGGTCACTACATATACCAATTAACTCAAGACCTTGGGGCTGGCAGCATTCTATATGTCCTTTTATTATGACCAAGTTGTTTGCATCAGCTGCATTTTAGTTTCACCTTGCCATTGTGTCTAAACTCAATCCGTGTCTTCTTTCGTCTACCAGGCTGCACAAGGCTACGGGGACATAGAACTGTAATCTCGTTTACTCCAGTAGGCCAAAACTGCTTGCTTCTACAAGGGAAAATACGATCCATGTAAACCCACTTCCAAGTTTCAGAATAAAAATAATGCTCACAATATGGGAGTGTATCCATGTTCCTGTGAATGATTACGACAATAGCATGTGAGCAAGGAAGTCTTGAAATTTGAAACTCCCCACAATGACAAAACTTTCTTTCCAAATCAACAATGTATGAAGTGCTCCATGTTTCTACTTCCATTTCTAATTGAGAGTAAGGGTGAACCTTATAAGCTCTTGCTTTCTCTCTCCTTGAATCCATTTCTTTTGTAGCATAAGGTGTCAAAGCAACATGCCATTTAGAGACTTCCTCTCTACGGTTATAGAACCATTGAGCAACTTTTCTTCTTGTATTATCAATTAACCTGTTTATGGGAAGCTTACGTGTAGACTTGAACAAAGTATTTAAGCTCTCCACACAATTCGTGGTAAGCATTTTGTACATTCTCCCTGTAAAGTGTGCATTTGTCCATCTTTTATGGTCAATGTTCTGAAGCCACTTATGGGCAACTGGATGTTTTTCAAGCATTGTTTGCATTATCATATCATATTGGAGTGTTGTGTCGGCTCGTGTTGCAACCCAAAACAAACCTACAGCAGCTCTACTTCCAGTATCAGTTACCATATTACAACACATGTGGTGGCAACAAAAGGCATGATGCGCGTTTGTGTAGACTTTTCTAACTACTGATATAATGCCCCGATGTCTATCTGATACTATGGTGATTGAGTGATCATCGACAGCAAAGAACCTCTTTGTATGCTCCAAAAACCACTCCCATGCAGACCTACATTCAACTTCAGCTATTGCGAAGGCAACTGGGAGAACGTTGTCATTACCATCAATCGTCGTTGCAATCAACATTACTCCCGGATACTTTCCTCATAGGTGTGTGGCATCAATTCCGATAAGACTACGCAAATAAGACATGAACACCCTTCGGCAAGCACCAAAACCCCAAAAATACCGCTGGAACTGATTGTCACCATTCCTGCATAGTGCCACATACGTTTCAGGATCTCTAGCTCTTAACTCACGCAGATATTGTGGAAGATCTCTGTAAGCCTCATCATAATCTCCAACAACCTTTTTCAATGCTTTCTCCCTAGCTATGTATGTTTTTCTGTATGATATAGTCACTCAAAATCTAACTTTAATATCTGATATAATCATACTTGGTTTGTATTGTTCATTATGAAGAAATTGCTTTTGAACAAAAGAAGCAACAAATGATGAAGAGCATGCATGATGATCAGCACTTTCCCTAACAGTTCCACATTGATGTTCCTTTATATATTTTGTAACAGTGAACTCTACTTCCCCCCTTGCTACTACTCTCCATGTACATGGTTGGTTGAAGCACACTGCTTTAACTCTATTTTTTCGGGTGTGAACTGGGTTATATCTCATATGCTTAACCATGACATGTTTGACAAGTGCATTCTTGAATTCTTCTCTAGATGGAAATATCTGCCCCACAAAAAATGCATGCCCATCTCTTGCCTCTACTTCTCCAATTGGCCAGCAAACAATCGAGAATTCAAAATATAAGGATCTTCAGCTAATGGAAACTCCTCCTCTAAGTCACTGTACTGATCTGGGGGGAATTCATATTGCTCAATCTGCATATCATCGGCTTGGAATTCTAGTACACTTGTAATGGGTTCTAATTCATCTGCATTCCGGATTTCAATTTCTTCCTCCCCACTCCAGGTTGGCTCAAAGAATTCAACAACTCTTGTAGAAGAATTCAAACCCTCATCTTCTAGATTAGTTGCTTCTTCATTTAGATCAATTGTCAAATTCCTTATAATTTCTGATCCATTCCCCGTGACAGCATTATCATCAAGAGTATTCCATATCTCGGATAGAATTTCGTCAACAACATTATCATCCCTGAAAAATAAATTACAATTATATTTTGCAAACTTTGAAAATCATAATCAAGGACCTAGAAAGGCCTGAGGGCCTGAAATCATTATATTTCAGCCCCTTGGAGGGCCTAAAATCCTTTGATTCAGACCCTCCCAGGCCCTCAAATCAAATGATTTCAGCCCCTGAGAGGGCATGAAATATTTTCATATCATGCACTCCCAGAGACTGAAATCCTTTAATTTCACGCCCTCCTAGGGCCTAATATGGTAAGATATCACCCCTAGGTCGAATTCAAGCATTTATTTATCTTAACTTTAATAAATTTCAGAGAACCCTTATTATGTAATGCATATCACCCTTAGACTCCTCCAAACATAAAAATTGTAGAAAGAGTTTATAAGCATAAAACTAGGTCTGATACCATATCAAAGATAACAATCATACGTACATTACTATTTGTATTTGTTACCAATCTGTTGCTTACTTTTTCTCCTTCAACACCTATCTTCCTCAATTGCCTTGGTGGTGAATTGAGTAGTGCAAGGTCGAAATATATACGTACTGTCGTGATGATTCGACTTGTGCAAGGTAGTAATATATATATAGGCTAAGAAATTTTCGACTACCTGGCCATCCGAACCATAAATTATTACTTTACTGCAAAAGTGGTTCGGATGTCTCGTAAATGTGAATCGAAAAAGATATTTTGTGGCGGGAGGGATATAATAGGAAGTTCACTTAAAGGCCTGCGCCCTTTGGTAAAATAGAAACCATGGTACGCGAATTGGTAATTTCCAAATCTTAGGTACGCCCTTTGGTAAATTGTCGTTATCCTTTTTCTTTCTCCTTGTTTTTCAGTTTTGGATAGCTATCTTTTATGTATCTTTCTTCATCACAATTATAGCATATAACTCTTCTCTTTCTCCGTAGCAGCTTCTTTGCTTGTGTCTCATTAAATTTGTTAGTTTTAAATATTTTATTGAACTTCCTTATCATGTAGGTCTTTTATCTTCGTCAATAGATGAATCTGACTCTAAGTGATCCTCTTGGCTTGTAGTGCTAAATCCTTATTCGACTTCTTTTTCTTTCTTACGCCTGCACATATTGACTCATATAATTCCAGAGTTGAAAACAAATATTCTAAAGTATTTACCTCCAAATCTTTTGAGAGGTAGTAATCATCTACTATTGATATCCATTCTTAAGTTCTCAGAAAGGCGTTGAGTGTATATCAGAGTGAGTTCCAATTCCTTACCATTTCTTGAGGTTGGTGAGTCTGGTAATCAACTCCTTGATTTTTGCGTATAGTTAAGCCATCATTTCTCCTTTTTCCATCCTGAGGTTCGTAAGATGATTTCGGATGATATCTCATCTTGTCAGCTTGACCTCCGATGTCCCATCATGAAGCTTTAGAAATTTCTCCCAGAGTTCTTTAGCTGAGTTATAGGTGTCAATCTGGTTGACTTCTTGAGGTGGTAGTATGCTCAACAGATGAAACTCTACTTTGATGTTGGCCACAAAGATAATCTGCTCCTTTTTGCTTCATGGATGTTCTTCCTTTCTTCTCTGTGTTAATCGTTGGCTGCTTCCAAATCATATTTAATTGTAACAAAAATGTCAAAGTCGGTTTTAAAATATACTTTCATTTTTCGCTTCCAAAGTGGGAACTCCCTTTCGAACTTTAGTGGTTAGATCTAGATCCGACTATCATTTTTTTATTGTTTTGGTAGGCGGTTAGTCCTTTTGAAATGGTTCGACTCTGATACCAATTGAAGGATCGGGTGGACCGGTCAGAGAGGGTGAATAGTCCTGTGAATAAAAATTTAATTTCTTGCTTTATACTTTAGCAAGGGCACACTGTTAATTAAAAAGAAATAAAGAAAATAAGAGACCTAAAGAATTACTTAGTTTGCAACTTAGGCGATTGCTAATGCAATGAAAGCTCAACTAGCAATTTCTCCTTTGACAATGGTTTGTTGACGTTGATCATTCTTCATCTTGGTCGTTTGGGTGATGTTCCGATCATCCGAAGTTGAACTCATCCGAACTCAACTACGACTATCTCCTCAAGCAAACTTCTTTCCCAGCTCCTCATCCCTCAAACAGCGTGCATATCTTTCTCGCTCTATCAGTATACTCTTCTGCAGCTTCTCGTCTTTCGGATGCACCGAGCTTGTTGACTTGATTCCCGTGTCATCCTTCTCGCTCACTTTATCTTACGCTTGACTTTTTGTGTTTCAAAATTCCGCACATTTAGACATAATGTATCAAAGGCAACATAGTACCTATATATATATATATATATATATATAACACGACTATTTTATTAAAATGAATTTAATCGACTTAAGTGATTTTGATAAAAAAAATTTATTAAATTAGTAAAAAAAATATTGATATGATAATGTATTATATATAATTTTAATTTAAAAAAATTGAGCAATCGAGGTGGCAAAAGGTAATTCGTTCGCCCCAACGCCTCCAACCCATCTCAGAGCTAACACGGAGAAGGTAAATCACAGGAGCTACTAGCCCGGATACTATGACTAATACATGAGAAAAATAGACACACTAACTTTATCAAATTTTAACTACCAAACCTCAAAATAACAATACATACACTAACTATCAATCCATCCTATAAAAATCAAAATATAACAATAGGCTAATGTTAAACATTACAATAGGCAACGAGTTATTACTACAAAGTAACAACACTGAATAAAGGGCAATTTACCAAAGGGCGTACGTAACAATTCGAAATTACCAAAGGGCGTCCCATGGTTTCTATTTTACCAAAGGGCGCAGCCCTTTAAGTAAACTTCCTATTATACCCTTGGCGACACAAAAGACCTTTTCCATTCCTATTTTCGAGACATCCGAACCACTTTTGCAGTAAAATAAGAATATGTGGTTCGGATGGCAAGGTAGTAGAATTTTTGGTCATTCTCTCTCTCACCGCAACAACGTAAACTGTATTGTTGAAGGAGGACATTGTGCGTGCCCTAGTTGTGCTTTAGTCGCTTGCTACTCCCTCGAATCCCTCCGCCCAACCAAAACCTAGGCTCCTATACAGGAAAGTGGTAGTGTGTGATCCTGAGGCTGTTTGAAGTGTTAACGTTGAAGTTGATACTGCTCGGCACTATCAAAGTAGGATTTAGGGTTTCTGCAGGGATGATTTTCATCATAATGGTAGGAAAAAGGTCTGTGGGTGGTTCCTCATCGTCTTCTTCATTGGCATTAATCACCAAGGTATGTGATATTGTTTATACTTAATTTTGCTGAATAAACACTGCTTGTGATATTGTTTATACTTATTTTTGCTGAATAAACACTGCTTGTGATATTGTTTATACTTATTTTTGCTGAATAAATTTGTAATGTATAAAAACTGTAGGGTTCAGATGAGTTTGGGAAAAAATTACATTGGTGCAGTGTTTTAGGCCATTTTAAACATTTTGTTGAAGCATTTGAAATTTTAAATGATCAACACATTGCGAAGATCAAAGAGTCGCCCTTCAGTATTTTCTTGGACATTCAAGAATTGCAGCATATCCGGGGAATTTTGGTTAATATATTTGAAAGTTGGGATTCAACCTCGCAAGTTTTTAAATTCTCAGGTAATAGTTTTAATTATGAATTATAAACAGTATCTATAGTAAGATAAAACTTGGATATAGTTGGCCTTAAATGATTGATATTTGATCTATTTAAATGAGTAAATTTAAGGTGAAATTCACTTCAGGTCGGTAGGCCTGAAATGAAATAATTTAGGCCTACCGAGGGCCTGAAGTGAATTTACTTCAGGCCCTCGGTAGGCCTGAAATGAATTCATTTCAGGCCCACGTTGGGCCTGAAATGTATTCATTTCAGGCCCACGAATGATTCATTTCAGGCCCAACATGGGCCTGAATGATTCATTTCAGGCCCACGTTGGGCCTGAAATGAATTCATTTCAGGTCCAAAGAGAAATAAATTGAAGCCTATATTGTTGATGATAACTAAATATTTTAATTATTTCAGGTGTACCGATTGCGTTCACCAGACGAGATGTTGCTTTGGTACTGGGTATAGTGGACCGTGGAGTTTCGATCCCTATTAATTCAACTGAAGCATCGGGTGACCTCTATCGTACTTACTTCTCAAAAGAAAAACAACCTACCAGAACTAGAATTGAGGACTTACTTAAACATTATTCTAAAAGTGTTGAATCAGATGATGATGTGTTATTAGTTTGTAAATTTTATATTTTGTATATATTTGTTTGTGTTTTATTTTCGTCTAGTACATATAAGGTCCTCTAGGGCTTGTAGATATAGTAGATGATTACGACAATCATGGTAGATTCAACTGGGTGGAAGCTATCCATAAATTTTTGTCTCCCCAATTACCTAAGATTGGGGAATTATTTTCATCAAGTCAAGGAAACCAGAGGACCACAAACCTCCCTTACGTAAAGGGATTTGCTGGGCTTTTGGCAGTGAGTAGAATTTACCTAAATTATATTTTATAATATTTTGCTGTCATTAATGTAATTGTCTGAAAAACTTTGTGTAGGCATGGTTTTTGGAGCATATACCCATTCAAAAAATCATACAATATTGAAGGACCCCGAATAAATAAGTGGAGGAATATTCCTTCGCATATTAGTAGGGTGAGGGACCTTGTCAACCAAATCAGGTCCGAAGAGGTAATTATTGTAAACTGTGATCTATGTTAGTTTATCTATGTTAGTTTGATATAGAAGCAGTAAAATTTGTGTACTTGGTAATTGACAGGT
Organism: Boesenbergia rotunda; assembly: GCA_024364735.1. Lineage (NCBI taxonomy): Eukaryota > Viridiplantae > Streptophyta > Magnoliopsida > Zingiberales > Zingiberaceae > Boesenbergia > Boesenbergia rotunda. Next base: position 159,368 of record JAGFNQ010003136.1, read on the forward strand.
GATTGTTGAAATAATTCCTAACCTACATGAAAACACATTGTTTGAGAACCTTGAGATTGGGGATGATATTCCATGGCCAATTGATAAGCACCATTTTATTGATTATTTTAATTGCTTAAATCCATGTTTGACCCATGTTTTTATTGCTTAATTATGATTTTACCCTAGGTTTTAGAACTTACCTTCATTTTGGACTTAATTGCAAAATTGCATTAAATTGGATTAATTGGCCACTAAATTTTGGATCTATTTTTGTAGGCACCAAAAGTTCAAGGACTTAGGGCATACTGGGTCAAACCTGAGTCGGTTGTGAACCGGATCGAATTATCAAGCCTACGATTAATCCGGGCCGTCCGATTCAAGAGCGGCTAGATCTGAGCCATCCGGGACGATCTGAAGCAATCCGAGCTAGGGTTAGGGTTGATCAAGCTCTATGATCAAGATCTGAAGGTTTCATTCCAATCAGAGCTCAATCAACCGTTGGATCAAGCAAGGAGGGCTCTAGAGCGTCCATTCACAGATAGAGTTGATCTGGACCATCCGTTGCACATCTGGAGGATCCGAGCTACCACGAGGTAGATCCTGACCCCAGATCATCATCATAAAAGTTTGGCTCCAATCAGAGCAAGATCAGCCGTTGGATCTCCTCCAATCAATCTGAGCCGTCCAAATTTAATTACTTAAGCAAAAATTTCCCACAGCGCACAGTCGTCGCGTCTTCGCCGCAAAGCTCGAGTTCTTCGTTTCTTCTCGTTTTCTTCAGCAAATTCTTCATCTGAAGGCGTGACCACCTCAATTCGATGCTTATTCTTGGGTGACAGCAAGGATTTGGATTGGGGATTAGCTTAGTTTCGATTTTAGCTGTAATTTCAGTTTCGCACAGCAATTCTGTTCTGAAATTTCTGGGTTATTAACTTAGTTTCGATTTTGAATTGTCTTGCTGTAATTGAACCTCAGTTCTTCTAGTTAAGTAGTTTATGAACTTGTTTAGTGGATAATTGCTTTTAATTTCAATTTCCTTCTCGTTTTTAGCTTGTGTATCAAGTTCTTGTTTTCTGCAACTGCGTATCAGCAGTTTCTGAATGTTCAGATCGGTTAAGTAGATTTGAGAGGTGTTTCTGCTGAATTTGATTTAATTCTTCAGTCTAATTAGTTAAGGTACTTGTTAGTGAGTAGTTACACTTCATTTCAGTTTGTTTCAAGCTTACTTTCTGCAATTCGAATCCTTGGTTGCGTGCCATTCCATTCCTGCAATTTACATTTCAGTTACGAAATTTTCATGTTTATTTCAGTTTTAGTGAGATAATTTAGTTGGTTTAAGCTTGTCAAGACTTTAAGTTCAATCCTGAATTCTGTTTAGTTGTGATAATTCGAAATTCCAAGTTGTTTCCACTTTATGATTGAGCATCAAATCTGTCCTGTTTTTCAGTTTGTAGTTTGTGTCTGAAATTGCATTTCTTCCATTCTGATTAGGAAATCTGAGTTGTAGCTTTTCCAGCACATTGTTTCTAAAGTTTGAGTTGACTTGTTTGCCTCAGTTGTGTGTGCTTTACATCAGCTTATGGTGTTTCAATTGGTATGATTTTCAGCACATAGACTTCCTTGTTTACGTGCCAAATTAAAGGAATTCCTGCATTTTGTATCAAAAGGCTGCTGTTGCATTGCTTGGTATCAAATAGCTACGAGTTCTAGTGTGTTTTATAGCTTGAAATAACTTAGCATTGACTTTGTGTCAATTCGGAACAGCCTCTAGTCTTGCTTGTTTCCAAGTCTTTTTAGATAATTAATGTTTGTTGCTTGTGTGAAATTCGAATCCCCTTAGCCTTGACTTGTTGCAACCTTGTTTGATTCCGAAAATCCCATCACTGTTTTTCTTTACTTCATTGCTTGGCATTCCTTTTGGTTTGTTGCAAAAAGAAAACAATTTCCCATAATAAATTTGAAAGTGCTTGAGGAAGCTTCCATTAGGTCAAGTACTAAGTGCCATTTCTTTGTTTAGCTCTTTTGTTCACTTATCTTTATTTTCATTTCATTCTCATTCTCAATTGCAATTTCAATTTCGATTGTATCCCAAAACTAAAATCCAATTACTTAAGTGAAATCCCAAAAACGACACATAATCACAAGTTTGAATCAAACTAGACAACTATCCCCGAGAAAAATACGACCTGTGGCCCCTATATTACATTTTCATACTTTTGAGTTGTAAAAGGGTTTCCAGCTTTCATTTATAAATATCTAAATTTGAGACCCACATTCGTGACAGTCCATTTGGGTCCGTCAAATTTTTGGCGCCGTTGCCGGGGAACTGTTAGTTGACTTGTTTGATTTTTGCTTGTGCACTTATTTCATATCATTCTTGACTTACTTTTGTGCTTATTGTTATATCTTTGGATTTGATTTTATTTGATTTATCTTTTTATCCACTTTTACTGCGATTTGTTTTGTTTTTATGACCAGGTCTCTAGGTGCTGAATTAGAAGATTTCGATCCTGAGATTGAAAGGACTTTCAGAGTCAGGAGGAGCCAGGCTATTCTTTCTGAGACTGCAGATATCCCTCCTCTTCAGACTATCAGCACTCACTCAGGCATTGACATGGCAGACCACCAGAGAACCATGAAGGAGCTCGCAGCACCTGACCCTGCATTTCAGTACTCCAGCATAGCATATCCAGAGCTAGGAGAAAGTTTTGAGTTAAGATCTGGGCTTATTAATTTGTTGCCAAAATTTCAGGGTTTATCTGGGGAGGATCCAAACAGACACTTGCACGAATTCCATGTGGTGTGCTCTACTATGAAGCCTCAGGGCATTTCTGAAGAAGACATCAAGCTGAGAGCTTTCCCCTTCACATTGACAGGAGCAGCCAAGGACTGGTTCTATTATCTGCCTACAGGACATGTGTCTAGTTGGATCGCAATGAAGAAGGCATTTTTGGAGAAGTATTTCCCAGCTTCCCGCACAGCTATAATCAGAAAGAGTATCTGTGGGATTCAGCAAGTGGTGGGCGGGACACTATATGATTATTGGGAAAGATTTAACAAGTTGTGTTCAAGTTGCCCCCAGCATCAAATCAGTGAGCAATTATTGATTCAATATTTTTATGAAGGACTGCTGCAAATGGATAGAGTCCTGATAGATGCTGCAGCTGGAGGAGCCTTAGTGAACAAGTCACCAATGCAAGCTAGGGAGTTAATTTCTAACATGGCTGAGAATTCCCAACAATTTGGAGGCAGAGCCTTGAGCACCAGAGGAGTGGGTGAAGTTCAGGTAGTTCCCACTGATAACAAGGAGGTTAAGAATGCATTGATGGAGCTTACCTCAGCTTTTAAGCAAATGGAATTAAAAATGGACAGAATTAGTGCTATTCCTTCAGTACCTCCACCTTCTAGTCAAGTGATAAGTGTGTGTGGCATTTGCTCTAGTCTAGAGCACACTTCAGACTCATGCCCCAATCTCCAACAGGACGAGACAGTAGTTGCATTAGTGAGAGGACAATTGCCAGCCAGAAACAATCCATATTCCTCCACTTATAACCCCGGTCGGAGGAATCATCCTAACTTGAGATATGGGAATGCTTTCTGCCAACAAGAGCCTCAAAATCAATCTTCACAGCAGCATCAACCGAACTTACAGCAGTCACAGCAACCTCAGAACAATCAGCCAACTTTTCAGCAATCAAATCAAAATTTTCAGCCTCCGTTTCAACCTAATTCTCAACATTTTCAGCAACAATTCCAAGCATTTGAACCTCAATTCCAGCAACCTTATCAAGGGCAGCAAGGATGTCAGTCATTCCCAGCTTTTCCAGCTCAAAGCCAACACAATTTTCAGCCCACACAGCCCACATATCAGAATTTTCAGCCCTACAACCAAGGGTTTCAAGGTCAAAATTTTCAGCTCTCGCACCCTAATTTTCCTGCTCAAAATCAGAACTTTCAAGGCTACATGACACAGCAAAATTTCCCATCATATCAGCAAGCTAATCAGCCATTTAATCAGCCCAATCAGTCCTCTTATCAGCCCCAAAATCCATGTTTTCAAGGATCACAGCAAGCTCAAAATTTTCAGCCTACTTCATCCTTTCAAAATCAGTCAAGGAGCTATGCTAATCAAGGAGGATATGGGGGATCAAATGGAGGAAATGATCAGCAACAACAGATGATGGAGATGCGACAAATGTTCCAACAACAACAACAACATATTCACAACCTTGAGAGGCAATTGGGTCAATTGGCTAGTGGGATCAATCAGAATCAAGCTCAAGGATCCAGTCTACTACCTTCCCAAACTATTCCTAATCCCAAAGGAAACGTGAGTGCTATTTATTTGAGGAGTGGGAAGGTCACAACATCTCCGAAGAGTCCAAGAGCAGAATTTTCAGGAGACCGGACAGCTTCTCCAATTCCGGCCCAAAACAACACTGAAATGAGTCCAAATTCAGCTGATTCCAACCCTAGCCCGTTCCCAACCCTTTCCTCAAGCAACCCTCCAAATTTGGTGGCAAACAGAGAAGAAATCAGTGCCGAGACACAAGGGACAGCAGCCACTACACAAAGGGCAGCAGGGCAGAATTCAGCATCTTTACCTCCGGCCAAAATCGATGATTTTAGGGTTCCTTTGCCTTTTCCACAAGGGAGAACTCCAACCAAAAGACAAGGGGAGAAGGAGAAGGCTAAGGAATTTAATGAACTAGTGGAGCTTTTCAGCAAAGTGGAGGTCAATATACCTTTGTTGACCATGATCAAAAAAGTTCCAAAGTATGCTAAGTTTTTGAAGGATCTTTGTGTTAACAAGAGGAAGCTTAAGGAAAATGAATTGGTCAGCATTGGGAAAAATGTTTCTTCACTTATCCATGCCCTACCTCAGAAATGTGAAGACCCTGGGATGTTTACTGTTTCTTGTGAGATTGGGAGCACCATATTTCACGATGCTATGTTAGACTTAGGAGCTTCTATAAATGTGATGCCCAGGTCAGTCTTTCAGATGCTCGGCATAGGCCCTTTACAGCCCACTGGCGTGGTGATACAGCTAGCAGACAGGAGCCAGACACGCCCAGCAGGTATGATTGAAGATGTCTTGGTGAAGGTAAAGGAGCTGATATTTCCTGCTGATTTCTATATTTTGGATATGGAGGGAGATTACTTGGCACACCGTTCTCCACTGATTTTAGGCAGACCGTTTCTGAAGACGGCCAGAACAAAGATTGATGTATATGCCGGTACACTTTCTATGGAGATTGGAGATACGGTTATTCAGTTTAGCCTTTTCGATGCTAAGAAGCATCCAAGAGAGGATCACTCCATCAGGAGCATGGATATTATTGAGAAGCTGGAGCAGACAGAGTTAGAGGCTGAGAGATTTATAGAGGATTTTGCTGGAGGAGTTATAGATTCAGAGGAGGCTGAGAAAACACTTACTGCTGAGACTGAGGATTTTTCAGAAGACATTTCGGACACACTTCCAGTTGGAGAGTTTATTCTAGGTGTAGGGGATTGCACAGAGCCCCAAGGATCACCTATTTCTGTTGAGATTCAAATTGTAGGGGATTGCACAGAGCCCCAAGGATCACTTATACCAGTCGAGCGCCTATTAGAACTTGAACCTGATACGGACTCTATACTTGACCAGGAGGGAGCTATGGACACATCTATCATTGTGGAACCTCCAGGTATTTTTCAGCGCGATCAGGTAAGTATTTCTTTTATTTTGGAAACATCAAGACAAATACCAAAAGTTGATTTTATAGGCTGCGATACATTTCTTGTTTTTTCATGTGTGGGGAATAATTGGGAAAATTTCATGGGAACATCCAAAATAGATTGCATTGATTATGATAAGTGTCTTGATGCATCTTGGGTAGATATTCATTGTAAAAAATCCTTTGAGATGCCTAAACTTGATTTTATTGGATGTGATTCATTTTTGGATAAATTGTATGCAAAAACTAATGTTATTTTATTTCCTTCGTACCCTGCACGCTCTAGAGGGGTAGTACATTGTTTTGCAGGGTCCAGAAGACTGCTGGAGTCAAGGTTCGTAGAATCGCGATCCTACACAGGATCGATTTGGTGTCAGGATCGGATCAGTCAGGATCGGATCGTAAAATCGTACGATTCTATCAAAAACCCTTAAAATGAAAAAATATACAATTTTTATTAACACTATAATGAAAATAATCACGTTTAACTTCAAGAATATTCTATTTATTACAAGATGATCCAATTTAATTGTCAACCTATTAGATAATAGACATCTAAAGACTCATCATTTTAGAAAAAAGATATAACATAATATTATTAATCAAAAACTAACTAAAAAATAATTAAATAGATATTTAAATAATCTTAAAACACTAACACTAACGATGTAAAAGATAAAAAAAATAATAAAAAAGATTAATAATCTTCTGGGCCTCTGAAAAGGCTTTAAACAATATTTTTTGGGATTCAATCTTAAAACTAACTTGTAGATCTTTGAACGAGTTTCAATTTGATATATTATAGGTCACGTGGTTCAATCCGAGTCAAAAGTTATGACCTCTTAAAGCTTTCATCGATCCTGTTCCGATTCTGTTCCGATCCTGTCCGATCCTATACGATTCTGTCCGATTCTGTCCGATCCTACCGATCCTGCTGCGATCCTGCTACAAAAAACGATTCTGCGCGATTCTGGATCGTTTTCTGACGTAGGATCGTAGGATCGTACGATCCTACGATCCAGGATCGCGATTCTGCAAACTATGGCTGGAGTGGAAGCTTCATTTGAACAGACTGAAACCTCCTGAAATGAGTCCCACAAAGAATAAAGAGGGAGTTGCAGTTAAATCCAAGTGTGGGGGAGCGATGCACAGTGAAGTGGAACAAATGGAAGAAGCTCTTTCGCACACCCTGACTCCTCCACTACCGCGGTGGAGGCTTTTTCTTGACAGACTCCGACCACCAGAAATAAAAGGGAGTTTGATTTTTGTCGCCTTTTCCTTTATTGCATGTTTTCAATCTTAAAATGAGTTCTTGTTAATAAATAAGTGAGTAGAGTAGCATGACATGAATAAAATCATTGTGAATACCAGGTTTTGTGTTTTAGCACTTTATCTTGCATGATTAGGAAATAAATGTATCCCTTAGGTTTTCTCCATAGCATTTTAGAGCCTTTTGGAAAATAAATCAAATTTGGTTGTCAAAACTTAGGATTTAAGTTGATGGATGAAATCTTGGATGCTTGAGTACGATTTTGCTTTGGATTCTTAATTGAGAATTTGAGATGAATGGTTTTTACCTAGTGAGATTAGCCTTACTTTTGTGATACACATATGTCATTGTGCTCTAGAACTTGCTTAGGTTCTTTCAAAATCATATTTCAATGATTGGATCACATCTATAAAGACTAATCACTTTATTTCTTTTCCATATCAAATTTTGGCAAAAATCATGTTCATTCCATTTTTCTTCACTTATTTCTTACTCTTACCCTCACTTTTCTATGGACTTGTTTGCTTTGAATGTTTCTAACGCTATTTTGCCCGAGACGGACAAAGATTCAAGTGTGGGGGAGTGACTAGCTTTTTGGAAAGATTTGGTATCAAGGAGGCACTTCAATTCGAAAAAATTTTTCATGTGCCAAAGGAGTTGAGTTTGATACCAAAAATGAGCAAGAGGATGGAAATCAATTCAAGCACATAGAGTTTTCATCATATTCTGAAGATCAAAGTGGCATGGTGTGATTCTTGAAAATTTTTCTGCAATGAGAAACAATGGCACGCAAAAGCTTGTGCCAAGGTAAAGAGAAAAAAAAATCTGCTATTTCAGAGAAATTGGTTTGGCTCAATAGTTGGGAAGTCAAGATCAGCAACCTTTTGTTGGAAGTCTGAATTGAGAGGGCTGATGAATGAAGAAAACAAGCTCAGCTGTTCTTTGCAGAAAAGTCAGAAAGTTGAAGACAAAGCTGTGCCAAAGCTGTTTTGGACAGCTTGATTTGAATTGTAGCTGTACCGAAACTGAAAAGAATCTTAAAGGCTGTACAAAAGCTGAAAAGAAGCTAAAAATCTGAGCTGAAACTAATGTAAGGTTGCTGCCGAGTGCTGAAATCTGAAGACAAGCTGAACAAATCAGATTCAAGGCAGAAATCTGTGCCATGAAGAAAAATCTGAAATTAATGGAGTTGGTAGCACAAGAGGGTTTGGATCAAGTAGGAATTATGGAAGATGAAATCAGTAACTCTTTGTTTAATCTGGATTGAAGTTGTAAAGTTTGAATTGAAGCAGAAATCTGTGCAGAGTTGAGGAACCAAGGTGGAAACAAGTGAAGAGAAAAAAAAAAATCTGTGTAAAGGAAAAATCAGGAAATTTTGTGCCCAAGTGAAAAGAGTGCTATGAAATTGTTTTGGCTACTTTTCTAGGAGCTGAATTGCAGTTGGATATTTCTGAATCAATGCAGGGGTTGCTGGAATTTAAAGAAAAAAAAAAAGAAGAAACAAAACAGTTTGTATCCATTTGAAAGTGAGTGTGCCATGGATGGAACTTGAATAGGGAGCTGAAATTCAAGTGAACTTTCCACTGTTATTTGAGGCTAATTGTTCTGAGCAAGATCATTCGACAACAAGGTGAAGAAGTGAGCTGGAAATGCAGTTGGAAAAGAGAAAAATCAGAAATTAAATTGCCATGAGTCAGTTTGGTATCAAGAAGAGGTTGAAAATTGGGTTTTTGTATCATTTGATTGCAAGAATTAATTGATGCTACTGAATTTGGAGGAGCTGATCACATCATCAATAAAATAAGGAGAAGCTGCAGTAAAATCAGTGAGCTAGCAGCTGAAAAAAAAAACAGTTGAAAAAAAAAACAAAGTGATAAAGAAGCAAGTTGGCACATCCATGAGTTTCGGCACCTTGAATTCATTGGAGTTTTCTCATCCAAATTACAGCCTTGTATCAATACATTCTGAGCTCCACTAGAGAGAAAGAAAGAGAAAGAAAAAGATTTGATGAAAAGAGAATGAAGAAAGGAATTTGGCACACAATAGAAGAAAATGGCACATTGAAACCAAGAAAGCGTTTTTCATCCAAACCAAAGGAATTACTCAAGATTTACTTCACCCATACTTTTGATATCATTAGAGGACTGTCAAGAGGGGGCAAAGCACATTGGAAACATTTTTAGCACTCAAGTCTTCTACCTTTCACATTTTTCCATTTTCTTAGTCTTTTACTCCATTTCTTATCATTTTCCTTGTTCTTACTTGTTTTTATAGTTGTTGATCCTAATCATGATTAATGGTGGAGAGTAGATAATAAGCAAGCCTATGGTAGTGCAAGAATCATGAGTGTAAGAGTGAGCTCCACTTCCATCATCAACTTAGAACTTAAGGAGAGAGCCACCAAAATTTTCCTTGAAAGGCTTAGTGATTTAAATTCATCTCAATGACTCATGATAGATGAAAAGGCTAAGTTGTTGATTTAAGGATAAGATACTAATCCATAGAGCTTAGATTTATGAGAATTGACAACCTTAGGTAATTTCTTTTCATTTGTTTCTAATTATGCTTAAGAGAGCCTAAGGGATACTTATTTAGTTGTTTCGCGAGACGCTCAAGGTTAAGTGTGGGGGAGTTGATAAGCACCATTTTATTGATTATTTTAATTGCTTAAATCCATGTTTGACCCATGTTTTTATTGCTTAATTATGATTTTACCCTAGGTTTTAGAACTTACCTTCATTTTGGACTTAATTGCAAAATTGCATTAAATTGGATTAATTGGCCACTAAATTTTGGATCTATTTTTGTAGGCACCAAAAGTTCAAGGACTTAGGGCATACTGGGTCAAACCTGAGTCGGTTATGAACCGGATCGAATTATCAAGCCTACGATTAATCCGGGCCGTCCGATTCAAGAGCGGCTAGATCTGAGCCATCCGGGACGATCTGAAGCAATCCGAGCTAGGGTTAGGGTTGATCAAGCTCTATGATCAAGATCTGAAGGTTTCATTCCAATCAGAGCTCAATCAACCGTTGGATCAAGCAAGGAGGGCTCTAGAGCGTCCATTCACAGATAGAGTTGATCTGGACCATCCGTTGCACATCTGGAGGATCCGAGCTACCACGAGGTAGATCCTGACCCCAGATCATCATCATAAAAGTTTGGCTCCAATCAGAGCAAGATCAGCCGTTGGATCTCCTCCAATCAATCTGAGCCGTCCAAATTTAATTACTTAAGCAAAAATTTCCCACAGCGCACAGTCGTCGCGTCTTCGCCGCAAAGCTCGAGTTCTTCGTTTCTTCTCGTTTTCTTCAGCAAATTCTTCATCTGAAGGCGTGACCACCTCAATTCGATGCTTATTCTTGGGTGACAGCAAGGATTTGGATTGGGGATTAGCTTAGTTTCGATTTTAGCTGTAATTTCAGTTTCGCACAGCAATTCTGTTCTGAAATTTCTGGGTTATTAACTTAGTTTCGATTTTGAATTGTCTTGCTGTAATTGAACCTCAGTTCTTCTAGTTAAGTAGTTTATGAACTTGTTTAGTGGATAATTGCTTTTAATTTCAATTTCCTTCTCGTTTTTAGCTTGTGTATCAAGTTCTTGTTTTCTGCAACTGCGTATCAGCAGTTTCTGAATGTTCAGATCGGTTAAGTAGATTTGAGAGGTGTTTCTGCTGAATTTGATTTAATTCTTCAGTCTAATTAGTTAAGGTACTTGTTAGTGAGTAGTTACACTTCATTTCAGTTTGTTTCAAGCTTACTTTCTGCAATTCGAATCCTTGGTTGCGTGCCATTCCATTCCTACAATTTACATTTCAGTTACGAAATTTTCATGTTTATTTCAGTTTTAGTGAGATAATTTAGTTGGTTTAAGCTTGTCAAGACTTTAAGTTCAATCCTGAATTCTGTTTAGTTGTGATAATTCGAAATTCCAAGTTGTTTCCACTTTATGATTGAGCATCAAATCTGTCCTGTTTTTCAGTTTGTAGTTTGTGTCTGAAATTGCATTTCTTCCATTCTGATTAGGAAATCTGAGTTGTAGCTTTTCCAGCACATTGTTTCTAAAGTTTGAGTTGACTTGTTTGCCTCAGTTGTGTGTGCTTTACATCAGCTTATGGTGTTTCAATTGGTATGATTTTCAGCACATAGACTTCCTTGTTTACGTGCCAAATTAAAGGAATTCCTGCATTTTGTATCAAAAGGCTGCTGTTGCATTGCTTGGTATCAAATAGCTACGAGTTCTAGTGTGTTTTATAGCTTGAAATAACTTAGCATTGACTTTGTGTCAATTCGGAACAGCCTCTAGTCTTGCTTGTTTCCAAGTCTTTTTAGATAATTAATGTTTGTTGCTTGTGTGAAATTCGAATCCCCTTAGCCTTGACTTGTTGCAACCTTGTTTGATTCCGAAAATCCCATCACTGTTTTTCTTTACTTCATTGCTTGGCATTCCTTTTGGTTTGTTGCAAAAAGAAAACAATTTCCCATAATAAATTTGAAAGTGCTTGAGGAAGCTTCCATTAGGTCAAGTACTAAGTGCCATTTCTTTGTTTAGCTCTTTTGTTCACTTATCTTTATTTTCATTTCATTCTCATTCTCAATTGCAATTTCAATTTCGATTGTATCCCAAAACTAAAATCCAATTACTTAAGTGAAATCCCAAAAACGACACATAATCACAAGTTTGAATCAAACTAGACAACTATCCCCGAGAAAAATACGACCTGTGGCCCCTATATTACATTTTCATACTTTTGAGTTGTAAAAGGGTTTCCAGCTTTCATTTATAAATATCTAAATTTGAGACCCACATTCGTGACAGTCCATTTGGGTCCGTCAATGGCCTAGAAAGTACTTGTAGATGGAATCATGAGTCACTCCATCGAAGGGAACCGGGAGAGGATTAGGAGGGTAAGGATAGAGAACGAAATCATTGTCTGACCGGCGACAACCAAGAAAATCAATAAAAATGGATCGATTAAAGTCAAGGTCGACACTGGCGACACGAGTCCTCCACCCCGTTCCCTCCCCACTCACCATGTTATTATAGAATTCAGAGACCAAGTCAAGATTGATCGGCCTCTCAAGAAAAAGAATGGATTAAAGATTGTAATGTGTGATAATTTGTCGGATGGTCGGGCAATGTTCATAGATAAAGGATTGGTCTATAGTTCGACATGGCATTAATTTGAAATTGTGCCACTCAAAATTTAACGCAAGAGTGACACTCTGAAATCGAGTATGTAGAGGTGGTGGAGGCCTTGGAGAAGGTGTAGATACTGAAGGGCCTTTGCCCTTTGAGCTTTCCACCATAGGTTCCTTACCTTTAGAAGATTTTCTAGAAATCGGATTGATTGAATTGATCACGGAAAGAATTCAAACCAAAATAATCACGACACAAGATTAAGGGTAGATCAAAAGACAAGATCCAATCAGTGAATAAGAGATAAAATATTTGATCAAGAGAAGAACAATAATAGTCCGAAAAAGAGATTTAATCATAAGGTGAAGCATGGAAAGATAGAGTCACGACCAACACAAGAAGGTCACGACACAACAATAAGAGCAAACATCAAAACATGGTTAGCCTCACAACATAATCTATGAACTGATTTGAAAGAAAAACTGAGACAAACACTTACTTAGGTGTCATTTGTGAAGTTCTTGGAGGTTGGAAAAACAAGCTTGAGTAGGAGAAAACCCGGCCAAGAGAGAGATCGTAAGGCCCTTCTGCGAGAAAACGTCGCAAGAAACAGGAAGAAAACATAGCCCGGAAGAACTCCTTAGGATTGCACGCGCGGAGACTCTCTCGAGGAAGAAGAAAGCACTGGGAGAGCTTTCGCACGACACAAAGATTGCACAAGTGGGAGGTTTTTCGGCGCTAGGGTTCGACACTGAAGGGATTTTTCACGAAGTTAATCGGTTGGTGGATCGGTCTACCAACCGTAATTTAATGCGATTGAACGGATCACCGTTCGATCTGATAGCGCCCAGACCGATCAGGCTATAGCTTGATCGAACTGACCTGGGCCTGATCGGTCGGGTGACCAATCAGGTGCGCTCCTGATCGGTCGGCTGATCGATCAGGACACGAACAGTAGGGTTCGGAGAGAAACCTGTGAGCCCCCTGATCAGTCTGTGGACTGATCACCAGAGGGTGCCAGATCGGTCTGGGGACCGACCCAGGCTGGCTCAGTAAGGTTGATCAGAATTTTGTGAAGTCACTGAAGCCCCTCTGATCGGTCTGTGGACCGATCGTTGCAGATTGGAGCCAGATCGGTCCGGGGACCGATCAGCCTTATGCCTGATCGATCGGGTGACCGATCAGGGTTCCTGAAACTCCCAGATTCGATTAGAAACTTTCAGTTTCAGATTTTCAGAATTTTTCCAACGAGATTTGATGAAGTTTATCGAGCTTGGACATGATCTCATGACTAAAATTGATCCCTGAACAAGGATCAAAGATCCTTATAGGTTCAACAATCACTTTGCTCCACCCAAGTGGAGTCAAACTCAATCAACAATCATTCAAGCAAATTCAATCAAGTTTTGTTCCAAATTCAAGTTTCCAATCAAGTTTTCTTGATTGGAATGCCCAAGTGTGATCATGGAGCCAAATACACATGTGTTATGCATTGGTTTTCCCCACACTTGGTCACCGAAGTGATTATTATCTCGTCAACTTAATTTCTCAAGGGATGCATTGACATTTTGAGAAACCTAGTTGATCCTAACATCTCACCCCATATCTAGCAAACAAAAACGTTTTGTTAAACCTTATAGTTTGTGTGAGATGTCCCCAAAGTTACCCAATTGTTTCCCAACAATTTCGAAATAATCATGAAGGGTTTAAATGCAATTTGAAATTCACGAAGCGCGACACATTCCCAACTCCCGTCTTAGGAAACTAAATTCATTTTCGAGGAGTGGTTTAGTGAAAATGTCAGCTAGGTTTGATTTGGACTCTACATGCGAGAGTACAATATCTCCCCTAGCTACATGATCCTTAATGAAGTGGTGACGCACTTCAATGTGTTTGGTCCTAGAATGATGGACTGGATTCTTGGTTAGGTTAATTGTGCTAATGTTGTCACATAACACTTGCACACCCTTGTAACTCAAACCATAGTCCTCTAAAGTATGTATCATCCATAATAATTGTGATACGCTCTCTCCCATAGTAATATATTCTGCCTCGGTCGTGGAGAGAGCAACACAATGTTGCTTTCGACTTGACCAACTTACTAAAGACGAACCTAAGAATTGGCAGCCCCCACTTGTGCTCTTCCGGTCCAACTTACATCCAGCGTAGTCAGAATCCGTATAGCCAATTAAATCAAATGATTCAGTACGGGGGTACCAAAGACCGACTCCTATTGTGTCTTTGAGATACCTCAAAATTCGTTTAACAGCGGTTAAGTGAGATTCCTTGGCACAAACTTGGTACCTAGCGCACATACCCACAGCAAAAAGAATATCCGGTCGACTAGCTGTGAGGTATAGCAAACTACCTATCATACTTCGATATTGAGTCAAATCAACGGGTTTACCACTCTCATCATTGTCTAATCTTGTGTTTGTGGCCATGGGAGTGGTTACCTCTTTTGAATCACTTATATTGAATTTTTGAAGCATTACTTGTGTATACTTTGATTGGTGCACATGGATACCATCGCGAGTTTGCTTGATTTCAAGTCCAAGGAAGAAAGTCAACTCTCCCACTGACTCATTTCAAATTCACTCCATGTGTCCAATGAACTCATTTAAATAGCCCTTATTGTTTGAGCCACAAATTATGTCATCGACATATACTTGGGCTACAAAAATATTGTCACCATCTCTTCGTAGAAATAGTGTAGGGTCTATTTGGCCTCTAACGAAGCCCTTCTCAATTAAGAATGTCGACAACCACTCATACCAAGCCCGGGGTGCTTGTTTAAGGCCATAAAGTGCCTTTTTTGAGTTTGAACACGTGGTTTAGAAATTCGGAACACTCAAACCCTGGAGGTTGTTCGACGTAGACCTCTTCTCTTATTATACCATTTAGAAAAGTCGATTTGACGTCCATTTGGTATAGCTTGAAGCCACGATGTGCTGCAAATGCAAGCATCAATCGAATGGAATCTAATCGTGCCACAGGAGCATATGTCTCATCATAATCAAGGCCTTCAACTTGACTATAGCCCTTGGCTACCAAGCGTGCCTTGTTTCTAATGATTTCTCCCTTATGGTTCAATTTGTTCTTGAAGACCCATTTGGTTCCAATGATGGTGGTCTTCTTGGGTCTAGGGACTAAGTCCCAAACTTGACTCCTCTCGAATTGACCTAATTCATCTTGCATTGCAATGATCCAATCGGGATCATTTAATGCTTCATCAATTTTTCTAGGTTCAATTTTGGAAATCAGGGCAACTTCATTAGCCTCATTCCGGAAGAATGATCTAGTTCTATCCCCATGATGGATGTCTCCAACAATTTGGTCTTGGGGATGACTAGAGGCTAATCTAGTTTGCCTTGGTGTTGGTGGTGCTTCGTGAGTGGGCTCACTAGACACTAGTTCAGTCTCAGGATCCGGCTGATCTATGGATTGTTTAGGCTCACCGTCATCAGATTCATCACCATCAACAACATTTGGACTTTCATTCAAACTTAGTCTCCTAAGTTCGAATTGGACTCCATCTTCTGGTTGACCATTAACTTTTGGAATTTCTTCAAAAACCACATCAGAAGATTCTTCAACTAGTCTAGACTTCTTGTTGTAGACTCGATAGACTTTGCTAACAAGGGAGTACCCGACTAGTATCCCTTCATCAGCCTTTGCCGTGAACTTTCCAAGATGATCCTTGGTTTTTAGAATGAACACCTTACAACCAAACACCCGAAGGTGTTTAACCGTAGGTGGTTTTCCAAACCAAAGTTCATGGGGAGTCTTACCTAGAAATCTATGGATGAGGACTCGATTTTGCACATAGCAAGCTGTATTTACAGCTTCAGCCCATAAGTAGCTCGGGAGTGAGTACTCATTAAGCATGCTTTGTGCAGCCTCTTGTAGAACACGGTTCTTCCTTTCTACAACACCATTTTGTTGTGGTGTTCTAGGAGTAGAGAACTCATGTCTATAACCTCTATCTTGACAAAATTCTAAAAATCTCTGATTTTGAAATTCACCTCCATGATCACTTCTAATTGTCTTAATGGTTGATGATTTTTCATTTTCACCTCCATGTATATCTAGTGAAATCATCAATGATCACAAAGCAATATCTACTTCCATTCAATGATATGATAGTACTACAATCAAATAGATCCATGTGAAGTAAATCTAATGCATTAGAAGTACTTACAATGCTTTTATCTTTATGTGCAGATTTTGTTTGCTTACCTATTTGACATGCATCACAAAGTTTATCTTTCTCATACTTGATGCTTGGTAAGCCACGGACTAACCCCTTGTTGGCCAACTTTCAGATGTTCTTCATGTTCACATGTGCTAGCCTCCGGTGCCAAAGGGTGGACTCTTCTTCTTTTAACATGAAACACTTAGCAGAAACATTAGTAGCACTTTTAAATGAAACTTGATAAATATTGTCTACTCTTGTTCCTACTAGTACCGTGTCCAAGGTGTCATGTTGTCTAACTAGACATTGACTTGGTTGGAAATCAATTGTATAACCCGTGTCACACAATTGACTCACACTTAGGAGATTAAATTTCATCCCCTTGACTAGAAGGACATTTGAAATTCTAAGACATTCGGATATTTGAATGTCTCCTATTCCTATGACCTTAAGACTACTATTGTTACCAAATGAAACATTACCTCTACTTTTCTTGTGAAGTGTGGTAAACAATGATCTATCCCCGGTCATGTGTTTGGAGCATCCACTATCAACGAACCAAGTTGATAGATGCTCCCCCTCAATCATAACCTACACAATTCGAAAAATAGAAGTTTTAGGTACCCAAACCTTGGGACCTAAAGCATCAACTAAACAAGACTTAGGCACCCATGCCTTGACCACTTTCTTTTGACCCTTGGGTGTCCTAGATTGTCTCATATCAGTCCTAGACATAAGAGACACAAATGAGGGTTCTTTAGGACGGTAACCAATACCGGCCCTATTGTAGACCGCCCTTTGGGCATTCAAGATCATATATAGTGTCTTAGAGCTAGTTGAGAACTTCCCAAGAATATTCTTGAGTCTCTCAACTTCACTCTTTAATGATTGGTTTTCTTCTACTAGTAACTCATCATGCAAATCATCTACTTCCTCAACCGTAGAGGATTTCAAGTTTTCAACTTCAAGTTTCAATGATTTAATTTCATCCTCTAGCAATTCAACATGCAAATCATCAATGTTATCATCCCTAGATAATTTCAATTGATCAATTTCTAATTGCAATGCTTTAACCTTATTTTTTGACTTCTTAAGCATACTAGTTAAACATGCAATTGCTCTATAACATTTTTCTAACTTGGGAGAAGTTACCTCTTCATCATCCGAAGATGATGAAGCTGCGTTTGAGGAACTTGAAGATTCATCACAGCTTTCCTCTCCTAGAGCCATGAGTGCCACATGCCTTGTGCTCTTCTCCTCCTTCTCTTCATCGGATGAGCTAGAGGATGACTCATCCCAAGTGGCCTTCAAGGCCTTCTTCTTCTTCTTGAATTTTTCTTCTTTCTTTTTGGATTTCTCCTCCTTCGTCTTTAGTTTCAGACATTCATTCTTGAAATGCCCTTTCCTACCACACTCAAAGCAAGAGGCATTAGTCTTATCAAGTTTAGCTTCACTAGAGTTACCTCTACTCTTGAAGCGTCGACCCCTTTTCATCATTCTTCGCACAAAGTTTGTCATCTCGGAGGATGAGGAGCCGCTGCCATCTTCTTCGGAATCGGACTCGGATTCGGAAGAGGATGAAGACGAAGAGACCTCCTTCTCCTTCTTCTTCTTGTTGGATCGGTCCCCTGCAACTAAAGCAATCCCCTTCTCCTTGGGGCCTTTGTTAGCCATTTCATGCAATTCCATCTCACAAAATAAGTCATCTAACTTTACAATAGATAGATCCTTCGAAACTTTGTAGGCATCCACCATGGATAACCACAAAGCATTCCTTGGAAAGGCTTTCAAGACATACCTCACAAGGTCGCGATTCTCAACCTTTTCATCAATCGAATAAAGCCCATTGAGGACTTCCTTGAACCGACTATGAAGCTCACTTACCGATTCATTCTCCTTCATGGAGAGATTTTGGAGTTGATTGAGGAACAAATCCCTCTTTGCGATTCTTGAGTCTCGGGTGCCCTCGTGAAGCTCAATGAGTTTGTTCCACAAGTCCTTTGCACTTGTGAAAGGACCAACCTTGATGAGTTGGTCTTTGTTCATGCCACATTGTAGAGTGACAACCGCCTTCGCGTCGGCTTCACTCTTCCGAGTTTGTTCGGCAGTCCATCTCCACGACTCAAGTTCTTTGCCTTCATCATCCTTAGGAGGGGTGAATCCCTCCTTCACCGCGAACCAAGTATTGATGTCCATCTTCAAGTAATACTCCATCTTTGATCTCCAATATTGAAAATCAGCGCCATCAAAGAAAGGAGGTCGGGTGGTGGAAAATCCTTCTCTCAACGCCATCTTGTTGATAGCTCTCGGATGTTATGCCGTGAACAGAGCCCCAAGCTCTGATACCACTTGTTAGAACCTGGATGGCTAGAGAGGGGGGGGGTGAATATAGTCAATCACTTTGACTTAGACACAAATCGAATTTCTGCACTTCACTTTGTTAGTAGCACAACGGAAGTATGAACACAGAAAATGCAGAAACAGAAAATGAAGGGAAACAACTACAACTAGCAAGATCGCTAACAAGGAGGGTTTACAAGTTTCGGGGATAACTTGCCCCTACTCCTTGGCGTGCCCTTAAGGTGGGCGATCCCTTGATCGTCGACAGATCAAGCCCCGGTGTTCACCGGATATAAAGCAACCTCCTTCTCGGTGGAGAAACCTCTCCATAGCGTTTCAAACAAGGATATAGATTTAAGCTTAATGAAACACAAAGAAAACTCTTACTCAGCACTTAGCAAGGACAAGAACACAGCAAGCTTATTCCGAGCTCCACCCAGCGACGATCTCACGCAAGGACTCCCTCCTTCGTGTCTTCTCACTGTTGGACTCCAAGCTCCTTGTTCCTTCCTCCAAGCACTCACGTAAGAGTTGGTTGCTCCTCAGATCTCAATGACTTGCTCAAAGAATCAATAGCACACGCACACAGCAAGTTAAGTGTGGAGAACACAAAATCGCAGCAAGAACTTCAGCAAGCTCGAACAATTGGAACTCTCGAACTCTGCTTCAACCGAAGTCTTCTTCTCTCTTTTGTTTCTCCACCAAGCATCAGATGACACCATCCCTGCAGCTCCCAGCTGCTCATCTGCCAACGCCAGCTACCACTGAGCTATCCCTGGACTCCCTGAGCTTCCCTCAGCCAAGCTCCAGTCTCAGCTCCAGTTTGCAGCTCGGCCGTTGCAACCTGAGATGGAAAAACGGAAAAACCTGCTCCAAGGAAAGCCTCCATTGACTTCTCCTTGAGTGTTTGAATCCTCCCCTGTCACCTGCAGCTTAATCAGAGTGTTAGAGCAGCATATCAAACAGCATATCATGTATCAGATGTTAAGCGCAGAGAATCGGATACGTTCAGACGCGATTAGAGTGTCTGACAGTGCAATTTGAATTAAAGTGATCGGTCACCGGACCGATCAGAGAGCCTCCTGATCGGTCACCAGACCGATCAGGCTCCGTCCTGATCGGTCCCCAACGCTCGATTAGAAATCGCGATTTCTTTGAGACTCTCCTGGATCGGTCACCAGACCGATCCCAGGTTGTGGATCGATCACCGGACCGATCCACCCCTTTATTGGGCAATTTCTGAGCTTCGCAGTCCAGACCTCCTGATCGATCACCGGACCGATCAGGAAACATCCTGATCGGTCACCAGACCGATCAGGCTGGGTCCAGACCGATCAGGCTCCGTCCTGATTGATCATAGAGAGGAACCTGCGACACTGGACCATTTTCCCGAATGATCTGCACAGTGATCCTGATCGGTCACCAGACCGATCAGGAGCAGTTCAGCAAGGGAACTCAACCTCACTGTTTGCTCCCTGATCGGTCACCAGACCGATCAGGTGCCAAGCAATGGGTGAAACTCATACTCCCTGATCGGTCACCAGACCAATCAGTCATCGCTGGATCGGTCACCAGACCGATTCACGAAGGAGCACCGTGCCAACTCCCTGATCGGTCACCAGACCGATCCAGGGGCTCCAACCACCTTAGCCCTCCAAGCTAAGGGTTTTTCACCTAACCCTCCAAGTTGGGAATTTGCACCTAACCCTCCAAGCTAGGACTTTTCACCTAGCCCTCCAAGCTAGGACTTTTCACCTAGCCCTCCAAGCTAGGACTTTTCACCCAACTCTTCCGGATTAGGACTTTTCCAAACCTAGCCCTCCAAGCTAGGACCTGACCCTCCAAGCCAGGACTTTTTCACCTAATTCTCCAAGATGGGAATTTGCACCTAACCCTCCAAGTTAGGACTTTTCACCTAGCCCTCCAAGCTAGGACTTTTCATCCACCTCTTCCGAATTAGGACTTTTCACACACCTATCCCTCCAAGCTAAGATTTTTAACATCCAACCCTCCAGGTTAGGATTTTCCAACACCTAGCCCTCCAAGCTAGGATTTTTCATACCATGCCTGATCCCCGATCAGGACTTAATCATAATCAATAATCATCCACCTAAACTAAAATCGGTGTCAACACCAAAACAACAATCAGGGCCAGACTGCATCAACAGGGTGCGCACACAAGCCTCCAGCTTGCCTCCATGCCACCCTTCACCTGAAGACATCAACCAAGTCCATGTGTACCTGTACACCTGCACACTCATGCACACATATTAGTCCAACAATAAATCCTAACTTAACCATATTGACCAACATACATCAAAACCCCATGATCCTCCAGATTATCTTAGGGCCGATTGCCCCAACAGTGGCATGTTCTCTATAAGAACGAAGTAGAAAACCAACTTACTAAGAATATTAAGGTGGTTTGAAGCGACCGAGACAGTTGACAAGATTCTTGAGAAATTCAATAAGGGTGATATTGCATTGGCACAAATGTCGATACAAGCCAATATCTATCAAAGAATCGAGGAGAAAGTATCTCTTATATAGAGTACTCTCCAGTGATTAGAAGTCTAATGTGCCTAATGAGTTGTAGGCAACCAAACTTATCCTATATAGTAAATAAATTGGGTAGATACACGAGTAATCTCTGTGTTAAGCACTGGAAAGAGATAACAAGAGTACTGAGATACTTGAGGTTACTCGTGACAATGAACTACACTATACGAGATATCCCACTATGATCGAAGGATACAACGATGAAAGTTGGATATCTAACATAAAAGATTCTAAGTCTACGAGTGGAAATGTATTCCCTCTAAGAGGTGCAGTCATTTCATGGAAATTTTCTTAACAAACTATAATAATCAAATCCACCATAGAATTTGAGTTTGTAGCTCTTGACAGATGTGGTGAAGAGGTTGAATGACTATGATAATTCTTAGAAGATGTTTTGAGATGGCTGAAACTTGTGCTGATAATTTGCATACATTGCGATAATTAGCAATTGGTCGGGCATAGAGCCATCTGTACAATACCATTAGACAACTACTCTTAATAGGAGTTATCACTATTAACTATGTGAAGTCAAAGGATAACCTAGCGGATCCACTAACCACAGGGTTAAATTGAGAGTTAGTTGCAAGCTCATCGAGAGGGATGAGTTTGATGTTGATGAGAAATATTGGTGCAAAGGAATCCCAACTTATGTAAAATGGAGATCTCAAGAATTAGGTTTAAAGGGATAACCTAACTGCATCGACAAAGTTGCTTACTGTGGGAAATGATCCAATGGAATAGTGAAGGATAGAGGTTAAGTACGCGACTATTAATGATCCAATAGAATTATGTGAAACACTATTAAGAGATCACTTATGTGAGAAACAAGTGGGGTCACTTTGAAGAGAATTGGAGACACAATTCTTAGGACTTCTCATAGAACCAAACGTATTCATAGTCAAGAATGAACACACTCATAAGAACTGAGTTATATCAGGTATAAGTCTCGGTAACCCAGCTAGAGAAGGGGAGGATGGTAAATAACCCTACAAATAAAGTTAGAAAATATCTCTTACTTTTGCTTAATAAGGATACACAATTAATTAAACAATTAAATTAATCATAAACAATTAAAAAGGAAAGAGACTCCATATTTTACTTGGTTAAAAATGGAAAGGTTGCTAATCCAAGATGTTGTAAAAGCTTAACTAAGATTCTCCTTTGTTGAAGGCCGAAAAACCTCTTATAGATTTTGATAGATCAGAAAAAGACTAGAAAAAATAAGTACAAGTTGTTATTTTCTAATCCTAGATCTAGGGGCTATTTATAGCTCAATGGTCAAAGTGACTATTTGTTGACATGACATTTAGGGCGCCTTAGATGTGACCTAGGACGCCTCCAATGGATAAAGGTTTATCCATGCAGCAACTGTAGCCTAACGGCTACCGTTCATCTAGGGCGCCTTGGTTCTGACCGAGAGTGCCTTAGTTACAAATTAGGGCACCTTCAGTCACAACTGAGACCCCTCGAGTCTTCAAGGTCAACACTGAGTTGACCTTTTTTGGACTCCGCTTGCTTGGGTGATGCTTTGGCTGTCCGGAGTTGAGTTTACCTAAACCCAACTTCGACCTTCTCCTCAAACGAGCTTCCTCTATGGCGTGTCGTTTCTCATATGTCGTGTACATCCTTCTTGTTTATCAGTGTACTCTTCCATAACTTCTCGTCCCTCGGATGCACCGAGCTTGTCGGCTGCCTTTCTTGTGCTATCATTCTCGCTCGCTACATCTTTCGTTAAACTTCTTGTGCTCATAAGTGTTGGTGCAATCTTGGTTAGGTCAAGATTGACCTAGTTTGACTAGGCTCGGGTGAGCATATGTCTGGTAAGCTTGGTAAGCTTAAGGTTAGATGTTTCAATGTTTGATAATGATGTTTGAATATCACATGATGTTTGAATATCGTGTGAGTCAAGTGGGTTAAGGTTGACTGGAGACTTGATTGGAAAAGACCTAGTGGGACTAGGTAAAGTCCAGGTGGATCAGGGAGATCGCACGCAGGCATGGGAAAAGGCCTAGTGGGACTAGGCACACCTAGTGGGACTAGGTGAAGTCCAGGTGGATCGGGGAGATCGCACGTTGGTAAGGTGGAAGTCTACCGAGAGACTAGACTTAACTCGAGGGTTAGACAAACCTGGTTGGGAATCAGATTAAGTCCTAGTTGGGAGCTAGGCAGGAGAAATCCATGTTGGTAAAGAGTTGATCGGACACTTGGTAGAGAAGTCCTAACAGGTCACGGTTGACCAAGGTTAGGCAAGGGAACCTTAAACTTGTGCACACAAGTTAGGGTTGGACTCAATCGATTGGGTAATCGATTTAGGTTTGGTTTCTCGCCAATAGAAGCCTTCTTGATCGATTGGGTGATCGATTAAGGAAGGTGTGAATCGATTGGGCAATCGATTGGACAATCGATTGGGAGAAATAAGTTGTGAGAACAGAATATGGATGGATCGATTGGGCAATCGATTCAACCTTCTCTTAATCGATTGATCAATCGATTAAGAGGTCCGGTAATCAATTGGGTGATTGATTAATGTAGTATTGCGCGAGAGCACAGAGAGGTGCTGAATCGATTTAGCAATCGATTAAGGTTGTTCTTAATTGATTGACTAATCGATTAAGCTTCAAAAAATAGCTATTGAACGGGTAAGTCTGACGTGGTAATTGATTGGGCAATCAATTAAGGAACCCTAGGCATCGGGTATATAGGGGTTTCATGGATGTTTGAAGCACAACGCTCGCACGGTTCTTCTCCTCCTTCTTTGCCATTTCAAGAGAAGTATTGGGGCATAGTATTGCTGCACTTCCAAGGTTCTAAAGGTGATCTCAAGCTTGAACAAAAGCAAGGAAAGCAAAGAGAGCTCATTTGTTGTAAATCTTGTAAGATTTTCTATTGTATTTGCTTCCTTTTGTTGTATTCTTCTTGTAAGCTTGTAAGAGGTTTCTCTACCTCAAGAAGGAGATCTTTCATAGTGTATGAGAGAGTGAGGAGAGCGGATCCTTGGATTAGTCACCTCAAGGAGGTGGATACCAAGTAAATCCTTGAGCGTTAGCATTGCTTGAAGTCTTCCGCGACGATAAATCTTCTACAAGCAAATTGGAGTTAATCACCTTCCTCTAGCTCTCCTATCGGTCCTAACAGTAAGCTTCTCTTGCACACTTAGGCATAAGGATCAAATACCACAAGACCTAACTTGACTTGGTTGACCACATCAAAATCAATCCGGGGGACTTACAATTTCTCTATTTTTGATGTGTATCAACCCGAGTTAAGTTAGGGTTAAAAAAAATAACATTGTCTATGAAAAAAATAAAAAGTATTTTGAAATTTTATATATAAAATTTTGCAAGCATAATCTCCCCGTAACTTAACTATCATGATTCTCTCCTTTGATCATATAAGAAAATATGGTTAAGAGAAAAAAATCACAAGAATTTAGAACTAATTCAAAAAAATTCCAAGGAGACATTTGTTAAAAATTTCTTAAATTTGAAAAAAATATTGTAAAATTTTGTTTATCATTAAGAGTGATTGTTCTGTTAAAAAAAGTTCTTTTTCAAAAACAATAATTATTTTTAACAAAAAATAGTTAATTTTTTTAAAAGTATTTCTTTTAAAAATAGTTTTTTTTCATTAAAACTAGTTACTGATTTTTTAAATAGGAAACTTATAACAGAAAATCAACAAAAAAAATTTGATTCATAAAATGTTTATATTCGAGATTTTTAATATTTATTTTTTAAAAAGAAATTTGTATAAAATTATTTATTAGTTAGAAAATTTTCAAATTGTTTTTGAAGGTGTCAAAATTGTAAATCTAACTCTGTAAAATATTTTAATAAAAAATAAATTTTCTAAATATAAAAAAATTCATTATATAGAATTGAGAAGTTTTGTAAAATAAAATTTAAATTAAGAGTTTTACTTCAAAAAATTCTCATAATTTTTGTAAATAATCAAAATACAATGTCTAATTGTTTTTGGAAAATATGGTTTTCAAAAAATAATTTCGAAGTAATTTTTAAATTAAAAATTTAATTTTTGATAAAAAATTCATAAAATTTGTCTTACAATCACAAAATTTTGAAAAAAATTTTACATGTAGATAGCAATAGTTTCTATTGCAGAAATTTTTTTAAACAATTTAAAACTAGGAAAAAATATCAAAAAGATTTTTCAAGTTAGTATCAAATTTTGAGACAAATTATTCAAATAAATACTATGTTCTAGCAAGTAAAAAAATATTGAAAAAAAATCTAACAATTTAAGATAGATTTAGGAATCTAATAAAAATTTCTACCTATTGGGTTTATTAAAATTTTGGATGGAACATAATGTTTAGGTACATTTATAATTTATGATTTCTAATATATCAGTTTAATCCTTCATTATATTTAACATTTTTTTAGAGTAAAAATATTTGAGCATACTGATTTTTTTTTAACCGTTTTATTTGATATTTTAGTTTTGTATTCTCAATGCCAACTTGATCAAATTCTTCTTTTAATATTTCGAGTTGTTCAGATAAGTATGCAAACTGTTTCTTTGATTTAAAAAAATTAGTCCTATTTTTACATATTGATCTACTTAACATTTTAATGCAATCATATAGTTGATCTGGAGGAAGCTTACATATCTCATTTACCATTTCATCAATGGATGCTTCTCCTTCACCATTACTTTCTTCTGAAGTATCTCCCCGTTCATCGATGGTCATTTCAGACGAATTTTCGTAGTCTTCTGGTAGGTAGTTGGATAATAGTGCTAGTCCGACAGTCTCTTTGCTTTTAAACTAATATGAAGATGAGTCGGTATCCATCGAGGAGTTGGATTCTACTTCTTTTAGTTCTTTGTGGAGTTCTATCACCTTAGCCAGAGGTCTTTAGCATATGTGTAAGAGTCAATCCTTTCGAGTTCCTCAATTGGTAGTACGCTCAAAAGTTAGAACTTGGCATTCCTGTTTGCCATGAACTCGTCACCCTGTTTCTCAGTCTAGCGGTGCTTTTCGAGTTTTTCATTCTTGTCCTTGGGTGTTTCAAAACCATATTTAATTAATAAAATATTGAAATCAATTTTCAAAAATACCTCCATACGACCTTTCCAAAACATGAATTCTCCCTTGAACTTCAGTGGGTAGATGCAAATTCTTGCTATCGTCTTGTTGCTTTAGGCGGCGGTTAATCCTTCTGAAGCGGCTGAGCTTTGATACCACTTGTAGGTCTGTGTAAGCCGGCTAGACGGTGTGAATAGCCCCGCAAATAAAATTAGAAAATATCTCTTGTTTTTGCTTAACAAGGATGCACAATTAATTAAGCAATTAAATTAATCATAAACAAATAAAAAGGAGAGAAGCTCCAAATATTACTTTGTTGCGACCGGGAATGTTTTAATTCAAGGCATTGAAAAAGCTCTACTAAGATTTTCCTTTGTTAAAGGTGGAGATACCTCTTATAGAATTTGACAGCTCAGAAAAAGACTAGGAAAAATGAGTACAAGCTGTTGTTTCTTAATCCTAACTCTAGAGACTATTTATAGCCCAATAGTCAAAGTGATCGTTTGCTAACATGGTATTTAGGGTGTCTTAGATGTGACCTAGAGCACCTCCAATGGATAAAAGTTTATCTACATAGCAACAGTAACATAACGGCTATAGTTCATCTAAGGCTCCTTGGTTCTGACCAAGGGCGCCTTAGTTACAAACTAGGGCGCCTTCAGTCGGAACAAAGGCACCCTCATGCCTTTCTGTAGTAGTTCCAAACTTTACAGCCGAGGCACCCTCAGTTGCAACCTAGGTGCCTTGGGTCTTTAAGGTCTGCCTCTGAGTTAACTTGTTTTAGACTCCGCTTGCTTGGGTGATGTTTCGTCTATCTAGAATTGAGCTCACCCGAATCCAACTCCGACCTTTTCCTCGAATGGGCTTCATCCCGTACTTCTCATCCCTCAGATATCGTGCACACTATTCTTGTCCACTGATGTACTATTCCGTAGCTTCTCATCCCTCAGATGCACTGAGCCCTTTGGCTCTCTTCCTCGTGTCATCTTTCTTGCTTGCTATGTCTTCCACTTGATTTCTTGTGCTCCTAAGCTCCTGCTACTTAGACATAAGGATCAAATACCATAGGACCTAACTCGACTCATTTGACCACATCAAAATCAACCCGGGGTACTTACATCAGGGAGAGTCATGGGTGAGATATGTTAATGCTTACACAATTGGCAAAACAATTCAAGGATATCGTGTCTACTGTCAGCTAGTAAGCAAACAAATGGATCATTTAGTATTTAGAGAGAGAGAGAGAGGGGAGGGGGGGGGTGAATCTCGTTCGTTCAAAAAAGTCTTTTCTTTTCATCTTCATAAAACTAAATCAAAGTAATGCAGCGGAAATCAAATAGACAATTCAAAAGACACTTTTCTTTTACTTGGTTCGGAGTCTTCGTCGACTTCTACTCCAAGGCATGCAATCCTCAATCACTTCATTGGCCAATCCACTATAATTTCTTTCTCCAAAATATTTTAAAGAAAGCAAATCGTACAATATGTAAGGAATGATAGTATCACCCTATTATCTTCCTTTTGAATCAATGAAAGTACAAGTATAGGTATAAGTACAAGTATACTGACACGAAGGATTAGATTTGCACGTGTAGTGTCTGAGATCCTTCCGATGTCGTAATAGCAGTGCTTGAGCAGTTAGTTGACATAGAAAGGAATGAAAAGCGAGAAGAAGTAATTCAACAGCTGAGTGCTTGAGGTCCTTTATATGGTAGTTGTTCGGTCGACTGATAAGCCGTTCGGTCGACGGATCCTTTTGGTCGACGGAACCCTCCATTGGACGACGGAACTCTGGGCCCTTCCTTATTTTCATTACTGTCTGGCATTGTAATAAATGTGATCCATCAACCTATCCTTCTGATCCCGATGATCAATCGATGGAACCTCTGAGTTTCTTCATTGATTTGACTGACTGGATCAGTCGACTGATCCAATATATTAGTCAATTGAACCTTGAGCAAAATATGTTTTCTTCTCTGCAAAATAGGGTTAGAACAAATAGTATACACTAAAAACTTTACCATGCAAAACAAAGGTTAGCACAGATATAATATGCATGAGTAGTAGACAGTAAAACCTGTCTTGATCTCAACTTAGAAACCACTCTGGTTTCTTCTAGTTGGATCAACACCTAAGGCTTGTTCCAACAGAACATGACCTCACTGCACTATTCTCTAGAACTTACTTCAACTCACCTCCCGAACATCGGGTCGTCCATACCTATTTAGACTTCACTGCTTGGCATCGGATCGTCCTGCTAGGGATTTCACTTGCTTGATATTGGGCCCTCTAGACCTATCGAGACTTCCTGCCAGATGTTAACCCATCTGGTCTTTCTACCTGGTTTTCACGATTTGCCAATACTTCACATGCCTAGTATCGAGTCTACCTGACCTACTAGGGTTTCCTGAGTTGATTTCTTGCATACTTGATCAATATATCAGATCACAATAAGACTTAACATGAATCTTTAGACAATATCAAAACATAGGTTCGAATATGGTGTTCCCTACACCAACAAGTTCAAAGGGTACAACCTACCTATCCTATATTAGACTCATCTGCTGAATGTTATCACATAATATGTTTCCATTCATATGAGGGATTGTTGGATATATGTAAATGAAAAATACTTGGAGGAAGGAGACTCCATTGTGCATGAGTTTAGTCCCACATCTGGAGTCTCATGGATTTATGATTGGTTTATATTGTTACACATGCATATATAATGTGAACAAATGCATAGGAAGAGACTCTCTCTCGTCTGTGGGTCGCCCGGGGGGGGGGGGGTGGTGCAACTTCAGGGCACAGATTGCATTGACCTAAGATGACTCATGTGTGAGAATGATTTGCATACATCGAATGTCAGACCGGTTGGAGCAAAATTTGCCTAAGCTAATGAACCAACATTTTGTCACCTGAATCTCCTTTTACTACCCGCTCAAGAATGTAAGGGAAACATTAATATTGAATTAATGGTGATTCCATAACATCTCGGTATTAATGGAGTTATTAAACACATTAATCATGATTCCGTAACGTCTCAACATTAATGGCGACATTAAATCAATAAATGGTGTTTCTGTATTGTTTCGACATTAATGGAGTTATTAAACACATTAATGGTGATTCTATAACGGTTTGGCATTAATGGCGATATTAAACCCATTAATGGTGATTTGTAACATCTCAACATTAATAGTGACGTTAAACTCATTAATGGTGACATTAAACCCAACATTATGTTCTATTCCGGAAGCGAACGACGGGGATGGCGAGTCACCAAAGCGCAACCCAAGACGACGATGACGAGGAGAGGATGTCCATGCCCTGCGAGATTAACACGAGTGTCAAAGGGGATGCACCGAAAGATTTTCCGGTGGAGCCCTCTCCAACGCTCAAGTCAGAATTCTCCCTTTTTTTCGGAGGATAACGAGAAATTGAATTGCTATAGTCTTGGAAAGCCTACCCCTTTACCTTGATGCCGAAATATCTTATATACCTGAGGTCTTTATCACGTGTCCTCACGTTCTCCTCCATGTTCCTTAATCATCGGTTATTTGATAGATATCCCTTCTTTTGTTAACGACCACTGCGATCATTAAGGCCTTAATTACCGTGCATTGTGAATAATAATTATCCGATGACTTTCCTGTTCTGGAAGGAGAAACGAATACTTAAAGTCTGGTTTTCTAATCCCTATGTTGATCTTTGTGCTCCACTCTCCCGAATAAGTCTCAGAGTCTCATCTCCCAAGCTGACCTCGGGGTCTTTATCCACTTTCCCGAGATAGTCTCGGGAGCTTGATTCCTGGCCTGACCCCGGGGGTTTTCTTCCATTCTCCCGAGGTAGTCTCGGGAGCCCTATTGCTGATCTGACCTCAGGGCACTAGTTCTGTGGGCCCTACCACGAATCTTCCCCATGCCACGTGTCCACTCCGGGATGCTCATCCCTATCATGTCCATTCTATAAGGAGGTCATGAACAAGAGCAAAGACAAGAAGAGAAGAGAAAGCAAAAGAAATCTCCATTCACCTGTGTTCCCCCTTACTCTCATCGTCTCTGTCGTGCGTCTTTAACTTGACAGAATACCAGTGATAACATTCAGGTACCACTTAGTTCGTCACGACCACTAGTGCTTGGTGGAGATCAATATTCATCGTTGTATCTTGGGAAATAGATGACCTGAAAAAACCTTGAAGCACAGTTGAAGCTGGGATGAATTGTTTCAAGGAAACTGCATTACGTTGAGCGCAGGCCTCAACTTCTTCGTTTACCAACTCGATGCTTCACTCGGGAATCTTCCTGATTCAGGAATTGGACGACTTCATGTTTCATATGGCGTTCCACTCGTGGATGCTCAGCTTCTGCTCGCTAGCCATATAAGACCAAGTTAGACAAGTCACTGATCAAGCAATCGAGTGGCATCACGACTTGGATTGGAAGCAACATTCCAACCACCGGAAGCTTGACAAAACTAGCTCCTACTAGCAACCTGAAATTATCAGTTCAGGTTATTTCGACAGATAAGTTGAATTTGATTTGATATAATTTTAATTTAGCTAAGTCCCTAAACATCTCTTACAAATTGTCCAACAATCACACATAACAATTAACCAAGTTCAATAAAACAATACCATATCACAACATAAGCAATAAAAAAAATTCAACTCATAAGAAAAATCACAAAATATCCCAAAATATCTGATAAGTCTCAACACGAGGCAAAGATACAAAAGGAGATCATCCTTTTCTTCTGTGGCAGACAGTTCCTTCTCCTTCCATACTTCCTATACTTTTTTTTTCTGTATCAGAAAACAAACAAATAAACAAACAAACAAAAAGTATCATTTTTAACAAGAAAGAAAATCCTATAAACTAGCACAAAACTTAATATTTAAAGACTTACTTCTTCACCACCTTCCTTGGCCTCATTAACCCTATTCGAAACAAATTAATAGTATTAATCAAAAATACAAAAATGAAGGGTTCATAATCATATAACAAATGCTCAAAATTACTAATTTTGAGAAAAATAACATTCATACATAACAAAGTTATGAAGAACCATCATCGCCACCTCCACCATCATCATCATCATCACCATCACCATCACCATCATCGCTAGAAACGAGAGGAATTTGACTTGGAGCGGAGTCTAACTGAAGACGTCACATTATGAGGTCCTGTTGTCAACCCATTTTTTGTTGGGGCAATCTATAGTCCAAAATGACCATGTGTTTTGATGATTGGGCAAAGGGATTAAGTTAGGTTTACCTTTGTAGTTTGATATGTGTGATTGAGTTTGCAGGACTTGGTGAGTCACACATGGAGTACGCATCCGAGGGACGAGAGCCAAGGGAAGAGGACTCCAAGGGCAAGCCGGGGGAAGTGGACTTCAAAGGGCATACGTGAAGGATGGCATGGAGGCAAGCCAAGGGCTTGCGTGCGCATCTGAGGGACGACAGCCGGTGGAAGAGGACTTCAAGGGGCGAGCCAAGGGAGTGGACTTGAAGGCATACGTGAAGGAGGGTCTTCGGAGTGAGGGAGAGTGAATATGTAAGCCGGGCAGTCGACTGGGAATGGATCAGTCAACTGCCAGCGGGGAACTTGAACTCACAGAAAGATCAGTCGACTGGTCTGGGACCAGTCGACTGATCAGGTCAAAAATCTAGCCGTTGAGGTAGCCGTTGGCTAGCTCTTGGAGTGGGATCAGTCGACTTCCCTGGGGGCAGTCGACAGGCAGTGGCTAGTTCAGCCTTAGGCTCTATTTAAGAGAGTTTCATTTTGGCTGAGATCTCTTGACGATTTTGGCTTTGGTTAAAGGCCAAATAGTAGTCTAAGAGCTCATAAGTGAAGTTTGGTTTGTGGCGAGGTTTCTCCACCCATAAGGAGTTACACGAGCTAACCGGAGGACATCCGGGGAGTCATCCACCGACGGATCGGGATCGTCCACCTTACGGACAGCTGTGGAGTAGGAGTGTCATCTCCGAACCACGTAAAGGTGACGTGTTAGCGTTTGTTTGATTTTTATTATTATTGTTTCAACTTGCGCACGCTAACATTGTAGGAAGAACGAATCGAA
The DNA here is from genome assembly GCA_024364735.1 of Boesenbergia rotunda. NCBI lineage: Eukaryota > Viridiplantae > Streptophyta > Magnoliopsida > Zingiberales > Zingiberaceae > Boesenbergia > Boesenbergia rotunda. The sequence goes on from JAGFNQ010003136.1 coordinate 191,701, forward strand.
AAAGCTATTCACCCCCCCTCTAGCTTAACGGTAAGATCCTAACAAGTGGTATCAGAGCGAAGGTCGCTCATCTACGGACTAACCGCCGAGAGAGCACAAAAGCTAGAGGAAGATGGACCCGGAAGGTCCACTAGGATGGGATATTCGAATTCCACCTTCGTACGACCGAGATGACTTTGATTATTGGAGGAAGCGATTGGAGACGTGGTTCCAAATGGATTGGGATCATTGGACCGCATTAGAAGTGTCATTCGAAGCTCCAACGGACAAGAAGGGAAAACGCCTTCAACCTCGGTATTGGACCAAGAGTCAAACGGAAGAAGCGGAGGCGGATAAGGAGGTAACTAGAATTGTATTAAATTTATTACCTTCATATATTGTGTCAAATGTAGGAGAATACAAGAATACATATGAGCTATGGAGAAAGGTGATAGCTCTACATGAAAATTCGACACAAGGACAAGGAGAAGAAGAGTCCAAGGAAAAGGAGTCATTGGTCCAAGAGAAGGAGAAGGACCAATCGGAAGTTGAGTCGAGTTCAACATCCGTAGAGGAGGAGAAAATTGCATCGTCCACATCCTCAAGTGAGGAAGAAATAGAAGAAGTCTCCACTTCAAGGATTGAGGGGGAGGAGATACCATCCTCAATACCGGAGCAAGAAGAAGTTCCACCTCCACCAAAACAAAGTCAAAGGAGCACATAATTTGCTTTGGATGCAATCAAAAGGGACACTACAAGGACAAGTATCCATTGGGTAAGAAAAAGGAGGTAAACCCTAAACTCAATTCAAGTAATTTGAAAACTAACACGAGTTGTAGGGATGGAGCAAAGAAAAATAAGAAGCATATAATTTGCTTCACGTGTGGTGAGCGTGGACACTACCACACCAAGTGTCCAAAGAAAGGAGAAGTCAAGAAATTGGCACACTTGAAGAAATTGGAAAAGAAGAAAAGGTCACATCAAGGGGGAGCCTCAAAGGTAAAAGGAAAGGTAATTTCTTGTTTAAAATTAAATCCAATTTCAAATTCTTATATACTTGTTAAGAATAATAATGAATTTAGGTATAATGATAGAAATAGGGGTAATATTGTAGATCAAAATCATAGGAAAATCATGCTCATGATAAATCCAAGACCTTTGGACCTAGAGATCAAGGCACAAATCCCAAGAAGGGGAGACATATGCCTAGGAAGGTGGGTAGGTCTAGGAATGTCCAAGGAGGACATGTTGATTCTAGGTTTAAAACTCTAGAAAGGGAAAATTAAGCCTTGAGGGCAAAGCTTGATAGGTTAGAAAAAATCCTAGATAGATTACTATTGGATCTAAGGGTTTAGGTATGGTGTTAGGTGGTCTAAAACCCAACAATGATAGATCGGGTCTAGGATACCGATCTAAGGTCTCCAATGCCAATGAAAAGAAATATGATAGGATAGCATATAATTATGGCAAGGAGAAAAAAAAATTCAAGAATGGCAAGGGGATGCCATTAAAATGAAAGAAAAAGGTCTTCACTAAGGACAAGGGGTCCAAAGTTAAGAAGGTTAAGTTTGTAGGTCAAGAATTACTGGAGGTACACTGGTGTGACCTTGTGTTTGTGAATGAGTCACCTAGGGAGGTGGCTAAGACTAAGAGCTCAAGGGGGAGCTCTAGGAGCCAAGTTGGGACCCATGGTTTATGGATCCCGGGAGGATTCCTCTCAGAAGTCTAGATGGGTCATGAAGTGTGCCAAGGGAGTTGGAGACGAATTTGAGTCTCAATTCATGGGTTTTGACACATTGAATTTGTGTATCATGCATGGAAATATGACATTGGGGCCATATTGCATGAAAATTGGTTTTTTATGTGTAAATACCATATAAATCAATGCTAGGGATGCATTGTGGTTTGGTATGGGCAGAGACATCAAGAGGAGGTCAAAACTAGGACTTTAAGTCAAGGTTCAATTGAACCATTTAGCTAGTTTTGGGTTTTATGTCAATCTTGGGATTGGTGATAGATACATGGTTGGGTGTATTTTTCCCAAGTAGATATGGGTACCACAAACCTCTCCACAAAATTTGAGAATTTTTGGAGATTTATAGAATTTTTGGTGCATTTCTGAATTTGGGTCAGAAATGCTGAAATTGGGTTTTTCAGGGTGTCAGTAGACTGGGACAGAGGGCAGTCGACTGGTAAAGGTTAATTTTTGTATTTCAGCAGTCGAAAAGTGTCTTAATGATGTAAAACAAGTGTGTAATCTTATGGGGGGTTAGTACACTGTGTTTATGATCGTTTGGGGTTAAAAGATCCAATAAGAGGGAAATTGTTGGAGTCTTTTTGATGTGTGGCAAAGGGGGAGAAGTGTTGGGTTTAAGTTGGAAACCAAACACGCCTTTGCAAGAAATCTTAGGTCTAGGGGGAGCTTAGGTAAAGGAGCATTGTTGCTCATTTGTGGCGTAAGGGGGACCTTGGAGAGGTTCTTAAAAAGCCTTTGTAAGTCCAATGTAGGGGGAGCCTTGGAGAGGTTTTAAAAATCTTGTTTTGGTAAAAGTCCTAACTCTTGGGAAGGTTAGGTGTGGGGATGCTTTGTGATAGGATCCATGCATATTTGCTATTTGTTTTCCCTAACTTAAACGTATTGCCAAACATCAAAAAGAGGGAGATTGTTGGGGAAATCTATGGTCCGGAGTGACCATGTGTTTTGATGTTTGGGCAAAAGGTTTAAGTTAGGTTTACCTTTGTGGTTTGATATGTGTGATTGAGTTTGCAGGATTTGGTGAGTCACACATGGAGTACGCATCCAAGGGATGAGAGCCGAGGGAAGAGGACTCCAAGGGCAAGCTGGGGGAAGTGGACTTCAAAGGGCATATGTGAAGGATGGCATGGAGGCAAGCCGAGGGCTTGCGTGTGCATCTGAGGGACGACAGTCGGTGCAAGAGGACTTCAAGGGGCGAGCTAAGGGAATGGACTTGAAGGCATACGTGAAGGAGGGTCTTCGGAGTGAGGGAGAGTGAATATATAAGCTTGGCAGTCGACTGGGAATGGATCAGTCGACTGCCAACAGGGAACTTGAACTCACAGAAAGATCAGTCGACTGGTCTGGGACCAGTCGACTGATCAGGTCAAAAATCTAGCCGTTGAGGTAGCCGTTGGCTAGCTCTTGGAGTGGGATCAGTCGATTGCCCTGGGGGCAGTCTACTGACAGTGGCTAGTTCAACCTTAGGCTCTATTTAAGAGAGCTTCGTTTTAGTTGAGATCTCTTGATGATTTTGGCTTTGGTTAAAGGCCAAATAGTAGTCTAAGAGCTCAGAAGTGAAGTTTGGTTTGTGGCGAGGTTTCTCCACCCACAAGGAGCTACACGAGTTAGCCGGAGGACATCTGGGGAGTCATCCACCGACGGATCAGGATCGTCCACCTTACGGACAGTCATGAAGTAGGAGTGTCATCTCCGAACCACGTAAAGGTGACGTGTTAGCGTTTGTTTGATTTTGATTATTATTGTTTCTGCTTGCGCACGCTAATATTGTAGGAAGAACGAATCGAAAAAGCTATTCACCCCCTTTAGCTTAACCGTAAGATCCTAACATTTTTCTCATTTCCTGATCCTTTTGCAATATTATCCCCTTCAAATTGTTAATCTCTTTAGTTATGTTATTTATTTGTGCCTTACTGCTGGTGGGGTGGACAAAAATGTATCATCAACTCTATGGGTTCTACTCAAATAACTCATTTCCAATATTCTTCCCCCTTTCAGTTCCTCACTCATCTCCAGTCATAAACTCATATTTATCAACAATGGGCTCAGATCCATCAGTATCATCACTAGCTTGCGAACTTTTCTATGTTAACTCTAGCTCATCATATTTCTCTTATATTATAATGGTAGCTGAGTGTTTGGTTGAAGGGACATGTGTGGGTATTAGTGAATGTACTGGTGACGGTAAATGGGAAGGTGCTAGCGAAGGTGCATGTGAAGGTCCTGCACCTGAAGGGGGGCCATAGGTCCAATGCTTGGTGACGAAGCAAACTAGCCAAGAGTATTTCGTCTATGCCCACCACTTCAAGACTGCCAACCAAAATTGTTAGGATAAAGTAAATAAAATTTTGATGTATAATAAAAAACATGAAAATACTTTCTATATTTGCTATTAAATTAGAGAGTGTGCAAAATAAAATACCAAGATATCACTTGTAATGACCTATATATGAAAAAAAATATAATGCATTAACAGATAAAATATATAAATTTAAGAATGAGATAGTATATAAACAACTAACTGAGTTATGAGTTTTATAAATTTATAGATTAAACTAAATTTACTCATAAATTAAACATTATCATATATGAAAATAAAATATTATATTTTTGTTATATTAAGATAATAAAAGTTACCCATCATCAAAAATCAAAGCCCTCATTGTCATTATCATTGACATTCTCATCCTTATCATCATCATTTGATTTATCATTATTATCATCATTCTCATGAATTCACTTGCTTCCATGTTTATCACTGCTCTGTGGAGATCTCGTAACATTGGAATAATATTTTCTTCGGTATGAAATGTGTACACAACTTTCCCTTATTGATATGCAATGCCCTCCCAACGATCCTCAATTTTTTTTTGTTCATTTTACAAATAGTCAACCAATCAATCTTGTTAAGTTTGAACCTTGGATATCAAGATTAGAATACTTGAATCACTTGTTGTGTTAACATAGATAGTTCATATCTCTTATACAATCTATTACGATTTATTTCAACCAAATGATATCATGGATACACCTTCATCCCTCTGACAGGATCAAACTAGTGGCACATAAATAAGATAATAACTCACATTTCTGTGTCATGGTAATCTACCTGTATCATTTCATCCAGCAAACACATAAAAATCATTACTTGTACCTCCATCATTGGATGACCGAACACAAATCCCACTATTCATTATAGTCTTCCCCATTCCATATTCTTGAGTATGAAAATTATATCAATTTATGAAATATGCTAGTCAAGTGCGTACCAATAATTTTGGACCCCATGATAGATGGAATAGCAATTCCTGCTCCAGATGAGTTTGATTATCATGAACTAAAGTCAAATAAATATGTTCATATCTCTTATACAATTTATTACGATTTATTTCAACCAAATTATACCATAGATACACTTTTATCCTTCTAACAGGATTAAGCCAGTGACACATAAATAAGATAATAACTCGCATTTCTGGGCTATGGTATTCTACCTCTATAATTTTATCTAGCAAACCATAAATATCATTGCTTGCATCTTCATAATTGGATGATTGAACACAAATCCCACTAATCATTATATTCTTTCCCCTTTCATATTTTTGAGTATGAAAATTTTATCCATTTATGAAATATGTTGACCAAGTATGTACCAATGCTTTTCGACCCTATGACAGATAGTCTGTATATATGTAAACCAAATTTAGATTGTCTACTTACAGACTATTTGAACCAGGGTGCAAATTCTACTTTGCAGAAGTGATTAAACTCTCATGTCGACATTTTAGAATATAAGTTTCGGAAAATCCTACTATTAAAAAAAATAAATTATAATACAAACAATATATGATATAAGAAATACAAAAAATAAGAAATATATACTAACTCGTAATATGATGATATTTCTAGATAATTTAGTAAAATATATGTTTGGGTTGCCCTTCATTCTTGACCAATTAAGTATCTCTGCTTACTTGGTCCACTTAGTCGACCATGGTAGTTAAAAATTGAGAATGAGCTCAAATTGGGATCAATAGGACCCTTATCAATTCTTCTCGTTCACTACTTTTTGCTCTGAACGTAATGCTCAAAATAATATAATATAAAAGTTATTATTTTCTCCATAATGTATGCACATTAACAATAGATGTTTTAACCCGTGCCTTATTTTCACTTTTTTCTTTAAATGATATAGGTATTTGATTATAATATAATAAAGTGTATTAGATATTAATATATAATAAAATCTGTCAATTTTTATGCATAAATAATGAAGTATAGAAGATGAAAATTTTACTTGTTAAATGAATACATCTATCAAAAATGGACAAGACCTTCAACTTTGGCCTTATATGATAAGTGAACCAAAAGATGTTCTAGGAAATCAAAAAATGAGAGTGGAAAGATCTTTTCTAAATTACACATAATGATTGGAATATTTCACTCTAACATCTCTATGTGTGAATGTCTCAAAATTGTTGAGCAAATATTTGGAAGGAAAATACTTAACTTTGAAATGACACCTCATAAAAAAATTGGTAAGAGTTCCTTAAAAGCAATAGGAATGAGTCTTTCTATGAATATATGATAATCATGACTTTTTAAACCAATCAATTTGCATTCCTTTAAATCACCACATCTCCCAAGATTAGAGACATAACCATCCTGAAATCTCAATGATTTCAACTATTCACAAATAATACGTCTCTAATTCTTATTCAATGTATAAACTGCCTTTGACTTTAGTCCCTTATTATTTTTGTCGATATTAAGAGTGAGTCTTTTACAAAGGAGTCGTGTATATCTTTTCTTACACTCAGACTGTATGTTATTTTTTCGACGATATCCATCATTGTATTTATCATATTATCAAAAGCATTCTTCTCAATATGCATTACATCGAGATTATGATGAATCAAATGACTCTTCTAATACGGTAAATCCCAAAATATACTGCATTTGTGTGTACTTTTATATTCATATGTTGTACTATGTGGCTCTTTAATAATAGATGAAAAGTTAAGCACTCTATACCAAATCTATTCACCTATTAATCTTAATGGCGAAGGTGTTCTTTCAATTCTATTATTAGTGAATTCATGAAATTATGATTTGGTGGTAAAAATTATTTATGATAATCAAAATAACTGGACTTCTTCCTATATTTCAATCTGATTGAATTTGATCTCTCCATGCATATTGAACATCCTAAAATTCTAGTGATATTCCATTCAGATGGCATACCATAAATTGGAAAGTCATTTATGGTCCAATGAAGAGTTGCCTTCATTACAAACATCTGATTAGTATGTTAGATGTTGGAAATCTTTCATCCCATAGTTGTTTCTAAGTACCCTAGACTAGTTTTGATCCAGTCAACCTAGTTAAGTTAGTCCTATGTATTTGATGTATTGTGTCTGAGTGTGTAGAGACTTAGGAACACAAGAAGTTAAGCGAAAGACGCAACAAACGAAAAAGATAACACGCGAAGGGAGTCGACGAGCATAGTGTATTCAAGGGACGAGGAGCTGCAAAAGAGTACACCGATGGAGCGAAAAGGACACGCGTGGCACATTCGAGGGACAAGAAATTTGGAGGAAGCCTGCTCGACGAGAAGGTCGGAGTTGGATTCGGGTAAGCTCAACTCTGGACGATTGGATTATCACCTAGCTGAGCAAAGAGTGATTGTCAACTCGAAAGGTGACCATCCAAAGCACCTCCAATCCAGTTGATTTGAAGACCTGAGACATCTCAATTGATTGGAGATTCCTTGGATGAACAGTAACTGAGGCTCTTCCAGTTGATCCATGGCGCCTCCAAATGCTTGGAGATGTTGTGGCGCAGATAAGAGTGGGAATCCACATCTACATACTTAAGGCGCTTCCGATGAACTGATGTATCTCCAATGCCGCCATATTAGAAAATTATCATTGAGTGTGGATCAGATTCAACACAACGGAGGTGCCTCCGATGGAACTGAGGCGCCTCAGTTGCCACGTGTGCCAATGGTCAATTTCGACCAGAGGCTATAAAAAGAGTTCTTGAGCTTGAAATGGAACTAACACACTTGTTCTTAAACTTCTATACTTTGTATTGAGAGTTCAATTGTTGTAAGGGGCTTCTCCGCCTCTAACTTTGTCGAACAAGGAGTTTCTTTAGTGCTTTCAACTGGCTTGGACTAACAATCACCCAGGTTGTAACCAAGTACACTTCTACCTCTTTTTCATCTTTTATGTTTTCTATTTCTATTTAATTAAGTGTGTCCTTGATAGTTAGTTAGCAAGAAAAGTGTTAATTTCATTGCAGGCTATTCAACCCCTCTAGTTGATCCACCTGATCTAATTGTTTTAGCTTTGCAATTAGTGGCTACATATAAACATCTATTAACTTTTTCGAATTTTGTAGGCTAGACATAACTTGTAGGATGATGTACATGAGAGGTGGGGGGGGGGGGGGGGTGGGGGCGGAGGTGAATAACTAGTGTTTAAAATCATTCTTTTTTGGATTTTTAAGTGCATAGTGGGAAAAAGACTAAGTAAAGAAAAATCCAAAAGAAATCAAAACACAATGATTTACCTGGTTCGGAGCCTTCGACGACTCATACTCCAAAATCAGGCCCTTTGGACCTTTCTCAACGGGTAATCCACTAAATTTTTCTTCCAAAAAACCTTCGGATGAGCAATCTAATATGCAATTAAGAAAGTGTAATAAGCCTACACTTTCTTAAATAGTAACTAAATTAAACTAAATTCGTTACCCAACACGTGAAGATGAAGACTGGATTAAGCTAGTGTGTTGTGTCAATCTGATTGTAGCAGTCGGGCGTAGTAAGGTTGCAGTACAGTAGCAGCGTGAAGACGAAGAAGTAGAATAATCAAGGAAGCTTGTATAGAAGTTATTTAACAAGACAATAGGACAAGGTTGCAGTACAGTAGCAGCCAGATGACCTTAGGATTGTCTTGTTCTCAATCAGGACTGGCTCTGATACCACCTGTAGCGACCCGCCTTCTCCTACCTTAGACGGATCGTTACTTTTCTCTACTTCTCAACTTTTATACACGACTAAAAATTGCGGAAATCTTTTTTTTTCTTTTTAATTCATCTAAGAATGATATTCTGATTTAAGTAGTCATGCATGATACCGTATCACACTTTCCTTCTCAAAACTCGTAGTTGATACTTATTGATCAAGCCTCACCCAACTTAAACTGCCCGTACCAGTCGACTGGTGACGTAGCAGTCGACTGGTACGCCTGTAATCAGAATTACAGGTTTTCGGCTCTTGCTTCTTAAGTCCACCATTCATTCAGTTTCGAGCCATATCAAACTACGACAACATTTCTATACTCTATGTCAGTTTCCTAAACAATTTAGCCAATCAAACGAATCCATAAACTTGAATTTAGGACTTTTATGGAAGAAAATAAACTAAACAAGTTTATATCAACTTTAACAATAGAGTTTGTACCAATCTTGACTCCTATGCATTCATAACGCCAAATACATGTTCTACAACCTTGCTAATGCATTATGAAATGTGATTGCAACTTTTCTAAACATTTTTAAGCAATAAAAACTTGATTCAAAGGGAAATTGATACTATCTTGGCACAAACACCTTTTTCTCTAACAAAGTATCAATATCTCTAACTACTTACACTTCTACTCATCCAATGCAATCATAAGGATATGTATGCTAAATGAAATGACATGGAATCTTTACTCTAAGAAATTGAGCATGTAAAACTATCCAAAACTCAAATACTCTATAATCTCCATAAGCAAGAACTTGAAATTTGAATAAACTTAAACATTGCAATTCAAATAACTAAATTGTCTCGTCTCAAAGATCTCTCCATAATCAGCCACCACACACACTCTACTTAGCACCGCCTCGTCGCCTTCCTTCAGAATTGCTTGCCTTTACCTTTATCTGCAATAAGAGGAAATGCATCTAGTAAGCAAAAAGCTTAGTAAGTACTATCTAGCTCACAAAATCTCGAAATGTGCAAACATGCTTCTAGGACAATATGAAAATCATATGAGATACTTATATGCTTGAAAGAAAACTAAGAACATGTATAACTCAAAGCATGCATACTCAAGCATTAATAAATCTCAATTTACTTTTCTTGGCTCAACTTGAAACTTTAGCTATCCTTTAACTTTTTGAAAACTCTTTAAACTTTAGAAACTTTGCTAAAGCATATACTTGAAAATAATAATCACTTGGATCCACTGAAGACGTAAGTACCATCTCATGCGCGTTCCCTAAAAGGTTGGGGTAGCGAGCCACCAATCCTAATAGAGCAGACCTTGGTCTACCAGGGCCAAGACCTTGGAATTGGACACCTGGATTTCTTTAACGACGCCCTTGGACGCCGGGTACTGGCCTTAGAAAATAAAATAGCTTTTCTTTCTTTTCTTTCTCATCTGTAAATGCCTTGGCATTTTCTCGAGCACTTTGCGTGCTAAAATCCCTAAGTCTTGACTTTTGGGGATTTCTTAAGGCCTTGACCTTTTCTTTTTTTATCTTTATCTTCTCTTTTCTTATCTCATAGCTTTTCTTGGACCCTAATCTCATATAGGGCACTCAATAACATATATAAGCATATAATGAACTAAGATCACATGCAAAAATCTTAACAAGAAGTAAATATCTCTTTTAAAAACTTTTAAAGGAAATTCTCGCGGAAAAACCGCCTCTTACTGCAGGTGAGCAGTACTTACATTGATATCTTGGACTTACAACCAAGATTGACGTCTAGAGCTCGGGAGAAACTTGAAATCTCGGAGAATTCTTCGCGCCTACGCGTTCCTCTCGTCGCGGGGATCCCGAATATAGAATTATCTCTTGTAGAAGAGTCTTGGCCGGCCCTCTTGGCTTTGATGTTGGTCGGCGTCGCCCAAGAGAGGAGAGGGAGAGGGGTCGGCGGATGGTGAGGGTTTGGAGAGGAGAGGAATGCGTAGGCGCGAAGAATTCTCCGAGATTTCAAGTTTCTCCCGAGCTCTAGACGTCAATCTTGGTTGTAAGTCCAAGATATCAATGTAAGTACTGCTCACCTGTCCTGATTGAGAACAAGGTTGTAGAGTAGACCGACGACTGATTATTTTGGGTCTGATTGTAACGCCCCAAAATTCCCATTTTTAGTTCTTAAAGTCCTTAGAATTATTTAAAAATAGTTTAGAAATATTCTAGATATTTTTAGGAATTTTTAGAATATTTTTATGGAATTTTCCGAGTCCGTTTGGTATTTTAAAAAAAAAAAAAGAAAGAAAGCCAAAAAAGGAAAAACCATTAAAGGGCAGCCGGAGCTCGAACCCACGACCACCGCGAGACCAAGGGAGCGCGCGACCAGTTGGGCTAGGGTATCAAGCACAGAAAAGGGTGGAGAGACAGGTATTTAAGTAGTAGTTAGGTCAATCCGCCCCATAAGTATAAATAGATAATTAAAGAGAGAAGTTTTATTTTCTCTCAAACCCTCTCCCTCTCCCAAGGTTGCGCCGACCCCTCTCCCTCTCCTCTCTTGTGCGCACGCCACACCAAGGCCTAGAGGGCCGGCCAAAGCTTTTCTCCAAGAGATATTCCTATATTCGGGATCCCCGCGACGAGAGGAACGCGTAGGCGCGAAGAATTCTCCGAGATCTCAAGTTTCTCCCGAGCTCTAGACGTTAATCTTAGTTGTAAGTCTAAGATATCAATGTAAGTACTGCTCACCTGCAGTAAGAGGCGGTTTTTCCGCAAGAATTTCCTTTAAAAGTTTTTAAAAGTGATATTTACTTCTTGTTAAGATTTTTGCATGTGATCTTAGTTCATTATATGCTTATATATTTTATTGAGTGCCCTATATGAGATTAGGGACCAAGAAAAGCTATGAGAAAAGAAAAGAGAAGATAAAGAAAAGAAAAGAAAAGGCCAAGGCCTTAAGAAATCCCGAAAAGTCAAGACTTAGGGATTTTAGCACGCAAGGTGCTCCAGAAAATGCCAAGGCATTTACAGATAAGAAAGAAAAGAAAGAAAAGCTATTTTATTTTCTAAGGCCAGTACCCGGCATCCAAGGGCATCGTTAAAGAAATCCAGGTGTCCAATTTCAAGGTCTTGGCCCTGGTAGACCAAGGTCTGCTCTATTAAGATTGGTGGCTCGCTACCCCAACCTTTTAGGGAACGCGCATGAGATGGTACTTACGTCTTCAGTGGATCCAAGTGATTATTATTTTTAAGTATATGCTTTAGCAAAGTTTCTAAAGTTTAAAGAGTTTTCAAAAGTTAAAGAATAGCTAAAGTTTCAAGTTGAGCCAAGAAAAGTAATTGAGATATTATTGCTTGAGTATGCATGTTTTGAGCTATACATGTTCTTAGTTTTTCTTTCAAGCATATTAGTATCTCATATGATGTTCAGTTTGATCTAGAAGCATGTTTGCATATTTAGAGTTTTTTGTGAGCTAGATAGTACTTACTAAGCTTTATGCTTATAGATGCATTTCCTCTTATTGCAGATAAAGGTAAAGGCAAGCAATTCTGAAGGAAGACGACGAGGCGGTGCTGAGTAGAGTGTGTGTGGTGGCTGATTATGGAGAGATCTTTGAGACGAGACAATTTAGTTATTTGAATTGCAATGTTTAAGATTATTCAAATTTCAAGTTCTTGCTTTATGGAGATTATAGAGTATTTGAGTTTTGGATAGTTTTACATGCTCAATTTCTTAGAGTAAAGATTCCATGTCATTTCGTTTAGCATACATATCCTTATGATTGCATTGGATGAGTAGAAGTGTGAGTAGTTAGAGATATTGATACTTGTTAGAGAAAAAGGTGTTTGTGCCA
>JAGFNQ010003136.1:210485-261482 GCA_024364735.1 Boesenbergia rotunda
CTAGTACCTAAATGCATGTTAACTCAGTTAGAACAATCAAACCTCTGGCATAGGATATTAGGTCACACTAATCTGAGAATCATTTCAAAAATCACCCAACTTGGCCTAATTAAAGGTATCCCTAAAATTAAGAATCATGAAAACATAATATGTAAATCATGTAATCAAGGTAAACAAACCAGGTCTAATCACAAACTAATTCAGTCTGATCTAACTCAAACCACACTTGAGCTCCTGCACCTTGACCTATTTGATTCACATGGAGCCAAGTCACTAAGCGGAAACCGGTACTGCTTAGTAATAGTTGATGATTACTCTAGGTTTACCTGGGTTAGGTTTCTAAAGACCAAAGAGGAAACCCTAAAACTATTCAATGATTTTTGTAAGTTAATTGAAAATCAAAACAATACCAAAATTCAAAGACTTAGGAGTGACCATGAGGGAGAGTTTGAAAATCAACGGTTCGAGGAATTTTGTAAGGTAAATGGGTATGGACTCGAATTTTCATGTCCTAGAACCCCCCAGTAAAATGGGATAGTAGAAAGAAAAAATAGAACCCTACAGGAAGCCGCTAGGGCTATGCACAACGAATTCAACCTAGCTAACCAATATTGGGCAGAAGCAATTAGTACGGCTTGCTACATCCAAAATAGGGTCCTAATCAACAAACGACACAATAAAACACCCTATGAATTATACTACCATAGACTTCCTAACCTACACTACCTAAGGGTCTTTGGGTGCAAAGTCCATATCCTAAACACCAAGGACTATCTAGGTAAATTCCAATCTAAGTCAACCCCAGACATTTTCCTAAGATATTCAACAACAAGCAGAGCCTATAGGGTTTACAACAAACAAACTAAGAAAATTGAAGAAACAACAAATCTAATATTTGATGAAGAAATCAACTCAAAATCTGATAATCCAGATCTAACTTCATCAAATACTGATCAAGAAGATGAGCAAACTGTTGAACCTGTAATTGAACCATTAGATGAACCAACTATTGAACCAACTACTGAGCCAATTGAACCAATAATTGAACCAACCCAAGTAGTTGAATCAAATATTGAACCAAATCGACCAGCCGGACCTGAGGCTGAACCAAGTTCCAGAAAAAACAAGAAACCCAGACTCAATCACCCAACTGATCAAATTATGGGTGATCCAACTTTAGGAGTCAGAACTAGGTCTTCCTATAGGAACCTTAGTCAGATAGCAATGATTTCAAAAATTGAACCTAAGACTATAGAGGAAGCCTTACCTGATCCTGATTGGATCATAGCTATGCAAGAAGAGTTAGCCCAATTTGAGAGGAACCAAGTCTGGGAACTAGTACCTAAACCTGAGGGCAAATTCATCATTGACACTAAGTGGGTTTTTAGGAATAAGCTAAATTATCAAGGAGAAATAGTCAGAAATAAAGCCCGCTTAGTAGCGAAAGGATTCAGTCAAGTAGAAGGGTTAGATTATGACGAAACCTATGGCCCGATAGCTAGACTTGAGTCCATTAGGATGTTATTAGCCTTTGCATCCCATAAAGGATTTAAACTCTATCAAATGGATGTAAAGTTAGCTTTTCTAAATGGGTTCATTAAGGAAGAAGTCTATGTAGGACAACCCCCTGGTTTTGAGGACTTAGAAAGACCTGACCATGTTTACAAACTCACTAAAGCACTTTATGGACTAAAACAAGCACCTAGGGCCTGGTATGAACACTTATCAACCTACCTAATTTCTAAAGAATTTAAACAAGGACAAATTGACTCAACCCTACTTATTGAAACCTTAGGAAAAGAAATCTTTATTGCCCAAATCTACGTTGATGACATAATCTTTGGGTCCACCAACTCAAACTTCCTAAATGAATTTGTTAAAATAATGGAAAATGAATTTGAAATGAGTTTAGTTGGTGAGCTCAACTTCTTTTTAGGGTTACAAATTAAACAAACTAGGGATGGAAACTATGTCCATCAATCTAAATATGCTAAGGAGTTAATAATGAAATTTAAAATGGATAACTCCAAAAGCATAAGTACCCCCATGGCCACAAATGTAAAAATAGATAATGACCCTGATAGTAAACCAGTAGACCTTAAACTCTATAGGAGTATGATTGGAAGTCTACTGTACCTTACAGCCAGCAGACTTGATATCCTTTTTGCTGTAGGAATATGTGCTAGATACCAAACCTGTGCTAAGGAAACATACTTAGCAGCCCTAAAAAGAATACTAAGATATGTTAAGGGCACCCTAAATGTAGGGATTTGGTATCCTAGGACCTCAACCTTTGACTTTCAGGATACTCGGATTCTGACTACGCTGGTTGTAAATTAGATAGACAAAGCACAAGTGGAAGCTGCCAACTGTTAGGAAATAGTCTAATAAGTTGGTGCAGCAGAAAACAACACTGTGTAGCTCTATCCACAACTGAAGCTGAGTATGTAGCTTTAGGAGAATGTGTAGCACAACTCTTATGGATGATGCACACTCTTAAAGACTTCCAGCTTAACTACACTCAAACTCAGGTCTACATTGATAATATAAGCTTAATTAATCTGACTAAAAATCCAATCTAACACTCCAGAACCAAACACATAGAAGTCAAACACCACTTTATAAGAGATCACGTAGCCAGGGGTGAGATAGTCCTTAAGCATGTAGATTCTAAATCTAACTTAGTTGACATATTCACCAAACCCCTACCTAAATCTGAGTTCAGCTCACTAAGAAGGCAGTTAGGATTATGCTTGGTAGAATAGGTTTACTCTACTTTTAGTTTTCTTACTGTTTTACTTGATTTGAAAATCAGTTTCTAAAATAATTTTAAAACTGCTTTACTTGATTTCAAAATTAGCTTTTAATTAGTTTGAAAAATCTTTTTAGCATTTCTTTTTAATAATTTTTCGACTTAGTTTTATTTTCAAAAACTACCCCCTTCAAAACTAGGGCTTTTTCGCAAATGGACTTAGCCTAGGCCCTAACCCTAGAACTGCATGCACCTATAGATTTAGAAGCCAGCATCTCACAAGCACCTTAGGGTACTCTTGATTGATAACCTAGAAATGGTTGAGATGCTTAGATCTTTGCCTTAATTCAAGATGCTTTAAGTCAGTGCATCGGCAGTAATTAGGGCACTAAATACAAACTAAACAGCAATCAAGTTAAGTGTCAAGCTTAGACAATCTAACTTGAACAAAACACTTAACTTGACTAACCCTAGCGAAAACTACTGTTAATAACAGTTAGTAAGTAGCTAATTGGGTTAGACAGGACCCTAAAAGAGAAAAACCAAATTGATTTGGCTCAGTTTATATCTTGAATTGGTTCAGTACAGCACATTGTTGTTTTGCTATATTCTTATGCAATTCTGTTTCATATATTGCTTTGTTTTTTTTATATATGGCAAAGGGGGAGAGATTGGAAAGGAGAGAAGACTTAAATTTTTTTTTCAAAATTTTTCTTTATCCTTTCTTCAAAAAGTACTTAAAGTTGCCTTCAAAATTTTTTTTCCAAAACTGTTTCTAAGTACTTAGTCAAAGTTACTTTCAAATTTTTTTTAAGTACTTGACCTAAACTGTTTTTCAAAAAAGTATTTCTAAGTACTCAAACTTGAGCTATATTCAAAATTTTTTTTCTAAAGCACTTATTTCAAAAATCAAAAATTTCTTGAGTAATAAAAACCTTAGAAGATGTGTAGAAAATTTCCTACTAACTTAAAAAAAATTTTCAAAGTACCCAACGAAAATCTTCTTTGGAAAATATTTTCTAAAACATCGTTTGAAAAATGTTCTAAGTGTTGAAAAATTAATTCCATCTTTAGACTTAGAAATTTTCAAACCCCACGAACCTTTAAAAAACCTAGGGGGATATTCTTTCCAGGGGGAGGAAACTAAACTAGTGTTTTACCTGTTTCGATTAACTTAACTTTTTGAATCAGGTTGCCATAAATCAAAAAGGGGGAGATTGTTGGTGCAGGTAGCACCTAAGTCGAACCTGGATTTTGATAATGGCAAAGGGTTCAAAAGTTAAGATGTTATGTTGATCTAAAATGTTCACTAAGTGTACAGGAAAAGAAGCCCTAGGTACACTAGGCACGAAGTCCTGGTCGAGGACTGGGGACGAAGCCCTGGCAAGGAGCTGGGCACCGAAGTCCTGCTCGGAAGGTGGGCACGAAGTCCTAGTCGAGGACTGGGCACGAAGTCCTAGCAAGGAGCTGGGCACCGAAGACCTGCTCGGAAGGTGGGCACGAAGACCTGGTCAGGTGCATCGGGCAAAAGTCCAACCGGAGGAGCCGATTGGCAAAAGGTAAACTCTCCTGAGAGGAGTAGGTGAGGACGCGTTCCCCGTCGAGGGAACAGTAGGCGTCGGCTCGACCTAGGGCTCCATTTGGAGACCCAAAGTTAGAACCAAGACAGCTACGGCTGTAAAACTCACTAACATTCTTGCTTTGTTTTGTGTGGCACTAACCCTGGATGTAGGACCGAAGGAACGAGTTTCTGCAGCTCAGAACGCCCCAAAGGAGAGGGGCAGCAGCTGGGCAGGGCGCCCCGGAGGTCCCGGGCGCCCCCAAGGTGAAGGCAAGACAAGCTGAGTATGTAACGCTTCGGAAGCTCACTGGGCGGGGCGCCCCCAAGCTCCCAGGTGCCCTCGTGCTCCCGGGTGCCCTGGATTCCTTGGGTGCCCTGGGCTCAAGCCAACGAACCGGATAGAGTTTATCCAGCCGAGAAGCCAGCTGATTGAGTCAACCCGGGCGCCCCCTGCTTCCCGGGCGCCCCCGTCAAACCTCGAGCCCGATCTTGGAGGGATAAAGGCTGACCGAGAGTTTGTCAGATCGTGTGACACGTGGAGGGCGCCCCCAACGTCCCGGGCACCCCCAGGTGCACTATATAAGGGGCTCGACCCCCATGGCTTCTCAAGACAACTTTCCAACGCCAATACGCTCTTCTACTCAAGCGCTCTGCTCCAGAATCCTCCCATCTCGAGATTGAAGCACCGACGACGACCCTTTGCTCCGAAGTACAATCCACACCGGGCGTCGGTAACGAAAGAGCTTAATTTTCTGATTACTGTACTACAACTATAAAATTTCTCTGTAAACATTTGCGCACATATAGAATTGCCCGTAGTAAATGGTCAACGACCGTGGGCCTTAGAGTACGATCCGACCGTGACTCCGAACCAAGTAAAATCGCTTGAGTTCGCGTGTGTGTTTCTCTATTTTCCGCTGCTTATTCTCTTTACGAATCCGAAAATGTTTTACGATATTCCCCCCCCTCTATCGTTCTTCTCGATCCAACACTCACAACATCTGAACAATCACAAAATAGAATCCAATTCCAAAACTAAGCAAAATGGAATCATACTGATCCACACCTAACACATTAGCAATTGCTTCCAAGACCAAAGAAACACCAACGACCTCTTACCTATTTGATGGTATGCAGGGATCCTCTCTGCTCCAAATCCGGCAAGAACAAATCCCGCAGAAAGATCAACCGCAATCAACTCTAAATCTGAGCTAGCCCCCTCCCCAAGCCTTGTGTCACCGAATTCCTCAAGGACAACTATGATGAAGGGAGGAATCACATCAAGGTCAGGGAGATATGGATCACACACCACCAAATTAGATCAATTAGCTCCACAAAGATCAAATGCGAGATTAAAGGGCAACACCAAGATTATCCTTATGGATGGTACGATCCAGGTGCTAGAGCGCTCTAAGATGGATTGCTAATAGTCTCTAAGATGGTTTTTATAAACATTTTAAATATATTTTCTTGTTTCTTTTAGTATATACTCGAAAGCAAATTTCATACTCAATTTTAATAAGATAGTGAAGCCACCTAATAGGCGTAAGATTTGATCAGAATGAAACTACTCCTGATCAAGTCCCCGGGGGGTGCTCGGTCGGTTGGACAAGCATGTAGGAGAAGTGGTCATGGTGGAACATTCAAAGGACATGGGTTGATGCGCGAGGAGTGGCTGGGGTACAAGGTAAGAACTATAGGGATTTCTATGCGAAAATAACAAAATCGCAGTAGAAAAATAGGATCCCTTCGAGCGATCCATATGAAAAATCTATATAAAGTTCTATCTAAAAGGCTATACCATTGATGTGTGCCCTTAGTTTATCCTGGTAGTTCTTGATTTATCATATCTCTACACGATTAGGATGACAATGTCTCTAGTAGTAAGCACACAAACACGAACACGATCTCAGTCTCGGAGATGAACCACCTTAGTTATGCTACCAACTTGGGATGGTTCACAAAACAAGAGAACCAAAAACACACTTGTATGTTTCAGCCAAGAAGAAGGAGAGGAGGAAGAGGAACGATCAAGTTCAACAACCTCTTCATTCTACCCACCCTTTTATAGTCAAGCTTTAGAATACAAAAGGTCTTTGACTTTTGATCTTTTCAACCTATTAATGTTCATTAATCTCAATGAATACCAAAGTCTCTTGGTATTTTTTTAATTTTATGTACTTATCTAATGAATACAAAGGGTTTTAGTCTCTTGGTCTTCCTCTTTAATAATGTTCATTAGACCCTTTTAATGAACATCAACCTCTTTTAAGTGGTTGAGTCTAATCTAAATAAGTCTAACTCAGATTATACTCAATCCCATAATCCAATTGGATTCATTTGAGTCTAACTAAATTAATCCAATTTCGGATCATATTTTAGTCAAACTAAAAACTAAGTTATCTCGAAACATCATGCTCTTTGTGTTCGACCCAATAGGTTCTCATAACGTTGGCAATGTATCTAAACCGCTTTAGACATATAAACAGTGAGCAGCATCTAGCAATGCATTATTGCTACCTAAGAAACGAGAAAGTCAAAATCCGACCTAACCTTTCCGTGTCTATTATAATGTATGACTTTGTCATTCTATCCTCGATATCTAGATTGATCAATAACGCATAGACTGTGTCATCCTCTTATCAATCTTTGTGTTTTTTGATCTCCAAGTAGACTCAGCTCAATATCTCATATTGACTCATTTGAGCATGATCATGCGTTTTATTGGTCTTACTTGATCAAGGGGCCCACAAATATCACTCCCATCATATGGGAGGGATAGATCTCATCTACATTACTCATATCCCTTTGCATAATTCATTCTATACCCAATGATCGACTTTATAGTCTACCTTGTTATAGGTGACATTTGATGATACCTAAGTATATAACTCCTGTAGGAAACCGTAGTGACTTTGAGTCTAAGAACTATTCATACCAATAGTCACTCTAAGAAAATTTATGATACTCATATAACGATTTATAAAACATTCTCATGGAGGGTCAATTTAGTACGTATTCTCTAATATATACCCATATGTCAACTTGGCATCTCATATCCATGACTTATGAGATCAAGTCATCAATTGATCTACATGTAGTCTCAACTCATTAATATTGTCCTTGTATATTAATGCTTGACTTAGAATATTTAAGATTAGTGTTCTCGAGAACCTCTCATAATCAATTCAACCAATTGATGTGTTGTAGATTAGAACCTATTATTCTAGGACATTATTATATTTATTCAGCTAGCACAAATATGAAGTAAATATTATAACCAAACCATTACCTTTTTATTCATAAGATATGATACTTTATGATCTAAGCCAATCAACTCTTGATTGGCTCTTAGGGCTAACACCAACAATCTCCCACTAGCACTAGAGTCAATCACTGAGATATCTAATACCAGGTGACATAGTGTGACCATCACGCTTTCTCTGCGCTAAAATCATGGTCGGTGGTTCTACTACATTAGCATCTATTGGTTCCTTTCCTAGTCTCATATTTCTTCTAAATGTCAATCAATAATCTATAGTTCATCTCACGCACATAAGAATATTTTTAATAGCAATCCAATGACATTCACCTAAATTCGATTGGTATCTATTTGTTATGCTCAATGCATATGAGCCATTAGGGTAAGTACAAACCATGATATACATGATAGACCGTATAGCAGATGCATATGGAATCTAAACCATGTAGTCTCTCTCCTCCTTAGAAGAGGGACATTAAGTCTTTGAATGACTCACACTATATGACATCGGCAGAAATCCTTTCTTGGAATCTATTATCAATTTATAAAGTGAAAGCGCTCCATGAAAGAGACCCAATTAATGCAATTCAATGGACCTCAGCCCTAGGCCCGCGGAAGCGTACTGAAAGGAGAAGCTGTATGGCAAAACAATTAAGCACCTTGTCAATATATGTACTTTGGCTTAGACTAAGCAATCTGTTAGATCTATCTCTATAGATCTTAATGCCTAAAATGTAGTATGCTTCACCTAAGTCCATCATTGAGAAATAATTTTCAAAGCATGTCCATAGGATCGGTGCCGTCGATAGAGGGGGGTGAATATCGACTTAAAGAAATTCTTTGAAAATACATCGGAAACCTCCCGTTAATCATCTTTCTATTAGGTTAGTACGCAGTGAAAAAATAGAGTAAAAGAAAGATAGCAGAACAATAGACAAGCGGGTTTTACTTGGTTCCCAACCCCTCAGGGTCAGTACATCCAAGGCCTAAGCACTCAATCGTGAGTCAACTAATGGTCTCCTTTCTAGACTTTTCGGAGGTGGAGAAACCCATCTTACAGTTCAAATTTACAAGCAAAAAGATAATAAATGAAATGCAATTCGTAAATAAAACACAAACCAAAAAATAACTCGACCAACTCTGGAAGTCCGAAGTGCCACGCACTTCTTCCTGGAGCCTCCTTAGTCTCAGAACTTCATCTTGAGTGTGTTTACATTGCACAGAATGACTTGGCGGATGTGGAAAGTGATATCTGAGTTGAGGGGCCGAAGCCCCTTTTATAATAGCTTCTCGAGCACCCTAGAGGCCTCTGAGGCACCTTAGTATGGTCAAACTTGATCTGTAATTGTGAATTTTGCTGATGGGATAAAGGCACCTTTCCCAGGCGCCTGGGAAGGCACAGGCGCCAGGCGCCTGGGAATGAGTTGCCCCAACTGGGGCACCCTACAAGCCTGGGGCACCTGATTCAAGTCAAGCACCCTGGATGACCTTCGCAGGCAGCTTTGCTTTGTGATTCGTTCTCCTATCTTGCCTCCAACTCTAGGTACCTGCAAGACAACAAAACACACAACAAAACAAATATTCTTAGTGTTGGAACTTGGATGCCTAGAGAGGGGGGGGGGTGAATATAGCCAGACACTTGAAACTTAGCACTTTTCGAATTTCTGCACTCAGAGTTTAGTAGCACAGCGGAAGAATTGCAAAAGCAGAGTAATGCAGAGATTAAACCTTAGGCTAAGTACAAGTACAAAATGCTAACAAAGAGGATTTACAAGATTCGGGGATAACCTGCCCCTACTCCTTGGCGCGCCCTTAAGGTGGGCGATCCCTTGATCGTCGGTAGATCAAGCCCCGAAAAATCCGGATAAAATGCAACCTCCTTCTCTGTGGAGTAACCTCTCCACAGCGTTTCAAGATGATGAAGTATTAAGTACAGGAAACATAAGAAGGATCTTACTGAGCACAAAGAACCACAAGAACACAAGCAAACTCCTCACCGAGCTCCACTCAGCGTAGATCTCACGCAAGAACTCCCTTCTTCGTGTCTTCTCGCTGATGGACTCGCCAAGCTTATTGTTTCTTCTTCCCAAGTGCTCAAGTATCACAAGGTTGCTCAGTAGAGTAATCGCACAAGTGTAGAGCAAAAGCTTTTCGATGTAGAGAACAAGAACTCTAGCACTTCATCAAAAACTCTGCTCAGCTCTTCTCTGCTACCCAGCTTAACCAGCTTCCATCGCCAGGTCACACGCTCCTCTGCAGCAGCTTCCAGCTGCTCACCTGCAGCAGGAAGCTACCCCTGACCTCATCTGGACTCACTGAAACCCTTCCAGTTGAGCCCCAGGTCATCAGCTCCTCAGCCACTGCAGCTCGCGCCAGAGGACGTTACAACTTGTGGAAGCAAACGAACAAACCTGCTGTAGCAAAAACCTTCGTTTGACTTCCCTTGGATGATCTCTAAGTCACCTACACACTTAGCAGCACATTAGAGCAGCAAATCAACAGAAGATTAAATATCAGAGGGCTCAGAACAAGTATCAGTAGTGTATCAATAGAAATCAGAGTGCGATCAGACGCGATCAGAGCGCCTGACAGCGCGTTTGAATTAAAGTAATCGATCACCGGACCGATCAGAGATCCTCCTGATCGGTCACCAGACCGATCAGGGTGGGTTCAGACCGATCAAGCTCCATCCTGATCGGTCCCCAACGCTTAATCAGAAATCGCGACTTCTTCGGGATCCGATTACCAGACCGATCCCAAGTCGTGGATCGGTCACCAGACCGATCCACCCCTTTGCAGGGTGATTTCCCAGCTTCGCAGTCCAAACCCCCTGATCGGTCACCAGACTGATCAGGGCATGCCTAGACCAATCAAGCTCCATCCTGATCGGTCATAGTGACGAACTCGTGACACTTGATCATTCACCAGAACGATCTAAATAGTATCCCTGATCGGTCACCGGACCGATCAGGAGCCAAGCAGTAAGGTTCCCAAAATCCACTATATGCTCCCTGATCGGTCACCAGACCGATCAGGAGCTGAGCAAGAAGTGAACTCTAAGCTCCCTAATCAGTCACCAGACCGATCAGGAGCTGAGTAGTGAGTGAACTCTATGCTCCCTGATCGGTCACCAGACCGATCAGGAGCCGAGCAGTAAGTTCCCAAACTCACTGTATGCTTCCTGATCGATCACCAGACCGATCAGTCATCGCTGGATCGGTCACCAGACCGATCCATAAGGGAACTTTGTGCCACCAGACCGATCCAGGCTAGGCCAAACCCACTCTAAGTCAAGAGAACTGGCTCCCAGCCTCCCCTGACTCGTGCTCATTCCCTCGGACCAAGACTCTGTGCCCAGCTTCACGCACCAGGACTTCAGTCAACCTGGCTTCACTCACCAGGACCCGGCTTCACTCACCGGGATTTCCAATCACCTAACCCTCCGAGTTAGAAATTTTCACACCTAGCCCTCCACGCTAGGACTTTTCACACCTAACCCTCCAAGTTAGGATTTCATCCACCTAGCCCTCCAAGCTAGGACTTTTCCACACCTAACCCTCCAGGCTAGGACTTTTCACACCTAGCCCTCCAAGCTAGGACTTTTCCACACCTAACCCTTCAGGTTAGGACTTTTCACACCTAGCCCTCCAAGCTAGGACTTTTCACCAACCTAGCTTCTCAAGCTAGGACCTGACCCTCCAAGCCAGGCTTTCAACAAACCTAGTCCCACTAGGTATGCCTAGTCCACGACCAGGACTTTATCATAATCATCTAATCAACCTAAACTAAAATCGGTGTCAACACCAAAATAATAATCAAGGTCAGACTGCATCAACACTTAGCCTTAACGAATGGTTTTTGTTGGTGCAAGATGCATCAGTGATGTCCTCCTCTAAGTGTTTCAATGTGTGATAATATGCTTAAGTCAGTGATACTGTAACGCCCCAAAATTCCCATTTTTAGTTCTTAAAGTCCTTAGAATTATTTAAAAATGGTTTAGAAATATTCTAGATATTTTTAGGAATTTTTAGAATATTTTTATGGAATTTTCCGAGTCCGTTTGGTATTTTAAAAAAAGGAGAAAGAAATAAAAAAAGGGAAAAACGTTTAAAGGGGCAGCCGGAGTTCGAACCCGCGACCACCACGAGACCAAGGGAGCGCGCGACCAGCTGGGCTAGGGTATCAAGCACAACAAGGGACGGAGAGAAGGGTATTTACGGTATAGTTAGGTTGATCCGACCCTTAAGTATAAATATCTAATTAAAGAGAGAAGTTTTATTTCTCTCCTCTCCAAACCCTCACGCCGACCTCCTCTCCTCTCTTGGGGCGACGCCGACCAACACCAAGCTCTAGAGGGCCGGCCAAGACTCTTCTCCAAGAGATAATCCTATATTTGGGATCCCCGCGACGAGAGGAACGCGTAGACGTGAAGAATTCTCCGAGATCTCAAGTTTCTCCCGAGCTCTAGACGTCAATCTTGGTTGTAAGTCCAAGATATCAATGTAAGTACTGCTCACCTGCAGTAAGAGGCGGTTTTTCCACGAGAATTTCCTTTAAAAGTTTTTAAAAGTGATATTTCCTTTTTGTTTCAGTTCTTGCATGTAATCTTAGTTCCTTATATGCTTGTATATGTTTGATAAGCACCCTATATGAGATTAGGGACCAAGAAAAGCTATGAGAAAAGGAAAGAGAAGATAAAGATAAGAAAAGAAAAGGCCAAGGCCTTAAGAAATCCCGAAAAGTCAAGACTTAGGGATTTTAGCACGCAAGGTGCTCCAGAAAATGCCAAGGCATTTACAGATAAGAAAGAAAAGAAAGAAAAGCTATTTTATTTTCTAAGACCAGTACCCGGCGTCCAAGGGCGTCGTTAAAGAAATCCAGGTGTCCAATTCCAAGGTCTTGGCCCTGGTAGACCAAGGTCTGCTCTATTAGGATTGGTGGCTCGCTACCCCAACCTTTTAGGGAACGCGCATGAGATGGTACTTACGTCTTCAGTGGATCCAAGTGATTAGTATTTTTAAGTATATGCTTTAGCAAAGTTTTCTAAAGTTTCAGAAAGTTTTCAAAAGTTAAAGAATAGCTAAAGTTTCAAGTTGAGCCAAGAAAAGTAAATTGAGATTATCTATTGCTTGAGTATGCATGTTTTGAGCTATACATGTTCGTAGTTTTCTTTCAAGCATATTAGTATCTCATATGATGTTCAGTTTGATCTAGAAGCATGTTTGCATATTTCGAGTTTTTGTGAGCTAGATAGTACTTACTAAGCTTTATGCTTATAGATGCATTTCCTCTTATTGCAGATAAAGGTAAAGGCAAGCAATTCTGAAGGAAGATGACGAGGCGGTGCTGAGTAGAGTGTGTGTGGTGGCTGATTTTGGAGAGATCTTTGAGACGAAACAATTTAGTTAATTAATTCACAATGTTATAGTACATTTGAATTTCAAGTTCTTGCTTATGGAGATTATAGAGTATTTGAGTTTTGGATAGTTTTACATGCTCAATTGCTTAGAGTAAAGATTCCATGTCATTTCATTTAGCTTATATATTCTTATGTTTGCATTGGATAAGTAGAAATGTGAGTAGTTGAGAATATTGATACTTTGTTGGAGAAATAGATGTTTGTGCCAAGATAGTACTAGTTCCTCTTTAAATCAAGTTTTTATTGCTTAGATATGTTTAGAAAAGTCGCATTCATATTCCATAATGCTTTAGCAATGTTATAGAATCTTGCATGATGAGTTTAAATGGTTAGAAGCAAAGTTTGGTACAAACTCTAGACTAAAGTTTTTGATAGTTTTTCCTAACTTGCTAAATCTCGTAAAAGTCCTAATTTTAAGTTTATGGATTCATTTTGATTGGCTAAACTGTTTAGAAAATTGGTATAAAGTATAGAAATGGTGTCATGATCCTATTTGGCTCGAAAGTATAGGTTTGGTGGAGCTTTGAAGCAAGTGCCGAAACCTGAAAAACCAGATTTCAGGCTATCAGTCGACTGATACAGTATCAGTCGACTGATACCCGACAGTTCAGTTGGGTGAGGCAGGTTTCAATAAGTGTCCTTTTGCGAGTTTTTGAGAAAGGAAGTGTGACATGGTATCATGCATGATTACTTAAGTTAGAATATCATTCTTAGATGAATTTAAAAGAAAAAAAAAAGATTTTCGCATTTCTTTTAGTCATGTATTAGAGTCGAGAAGTAGAGGAAAGTAACGATCCGTCTAAGGTAGAAGAAGGCGGGTCGCTACAGTTGGTATCAGAGCAGTTCCCATTCTTCAGCATCACACACACATCAGCATCAGCCTTGCCGTCTTCAAGTAAGAAAGCTTTAAGTTTCAGTTTTTCTATTGCTCCTTTATTTAATTGCAGTATAGAGAAATGCTTAAGTACTACTCACATGTGCATAGAACAAGGAAGCATGTTTAATCCCTTAGTATCACGGAATCATGTTTAATCCCTAGAATGGATATTAGATTTCTAAGTAAGAAGACAAGTTTATACCTAGAGATGTAATAGTGATTTCTTGTTCCTTTATGCATTATTAGATGGCAAGAAGAGGCCGAGCTCCTAATGCTAATAACAGAACTCCAGTTCAAGATAACAATGAGCCTGGCACAGAACAGCCAAACCTGATGGCAGTCATTGCTCAAATGCAAGCTCAGATTTCAGAACAACAGAAGACCATTGCCACACTGATGGCAAATCAGCACCCAGTGCCCCCTACACCACCCACAGCAGGAGTGGAGGACGTCCTTCATGTCGTGATCTTAGTATAGCAAGACCAAGGTCTTGATTTGCCCAAACACAAGGTTTGGAGGATTTCGGCATGTAAGGTGTCCGATAAAAGTTCTGAGTAAGACCAAGGTCTTACTAAGCCCAAGAACGAGCTATAGGACTAAGAAATGAGATAAGAAACAAGACCAAGGTCTTGTTATATCCTAAAGCAAGTTTGGGAACATTACCATTAAGTGTTAAGTTATACATTTGAGGACGCCCTAGAAAGGGCCAAACGAGGAGCAAGTTCCCAGAGGGCAAGAGGTAACAGAGTCAATACCACCACCAAATCTCTTAGAGGTGGTGGCTCGGGAGAGTAAGGCAAGAAGCATACCTCATTCAGTAGAAGAAACTGAAGCCAGGGAATTTCCCAGGCACAAGTAAACCATGGGATGCTTAAGCATGGTTCAAAACGTTGGAAAGAATAGTAGGACTACTGGACTGGCATGAGGTAGAGAAGATAAAGTGTGCATCTTTCTGCCTTACGGGAGATGCTAGAATATAGTGGAAGAGAGTCAAGGCCAAGAGAAATGTCAACCAGATGACATGGGCCGACTTCGAGACTGAGTTCTTCGAAGAATACTTTCACATGCAAGTAACCAACAAGCATTATGATGAATTCACGGAGTTCAGACAAGGAGAACTATCCGTGGATGAAGCAGTGAAGATGTTTAAGCGGCTAGCTCATCTGTGCCAGAGCTAGTTAGCACAGGAAATGAAATGGCCTCTACTCAGAGGCTAAGGGCAATACCAATCTGGATTTCCAACCGAGAGCTCTATAGTGACTAGATAGTCCTTGAGATGAAGGATTACGATGTCATGTTAGGGATGGATTTCTTCAGTAAGTACAGCGCTTCAGTGGACTGCCGTAGAAGGAAGGTGGTTTTCAGCCCAGAAGGAGAATCACCATTCGAGTTCCAAGGAGTCCCAAAGAGGAAGACTCAGAAATTCCTCTCAGCCTTGGCAGCCCACCAGATGCTAGAGCGAGGGTGTGCTGGTTTTCTTACACACGTAGTGGACTCAGAAGCAAAGAAAGAACTCAAGCAGGAGGAGGTACGGGTAGTCTGCGAATATCCAGAAGTGTTCCCAGAAGAATTACCTGGACTACCTCCCAATCGAGAAGTGGAATTCGAGATCGAGCTAGTGCCCGATACCGGTCCGGTCTCGAAGGCCCCATATCGTATGTCTCCAGCAGAGTTGAAGGAATTACAAGAGCAACTCCAGGAGCTACTAGACAAGGGCTTCATTCGCCCGAGTCATTCACCCTGGGGAGCTCCTGTACTATTCGTCAAGAAGAAGGATGGATCTATGCGTCTGTGCATAGACTACAGAGCTCTGAACAAGGTGACCATCAAGAACAAGTACCCCCTTCCTAGAATAGATGATTTATTTGATCAACTCAAAGGGGCTACAGTGTTCTCGAAGATAGACCTGCGTTCTGGGTATCATCAGCTAAAGGTTAAAGAAAGTGACATCCCCAGGACGGCCTTCAGGACAAGATACGGCCACTACGAATTTGTAGTAATGCCTTTTGGAGTAACCAATGCTCCAGCAGTCTTCATGGAGCTGATGAACCACATCTTCAGGGAGTATCTCGATAAATTCGTCATTGTATTTATTGATGATATTCTCATATACTCACAGACTCCAGAGGACCATGCTACGCACTTGAGGATAGTGCTGCAGATCCTTCAGCAGGAGAAGCTCTATGCAAAATTCTCAAAGTGTGAGTTTTGGCTAGATCAGGTGACCTTCCTAGGTCACATTGTATCCAAAGAAGGCATTCAAGTTGATCCAGCCAAGATAGAAGCAATCAGCAATTGGTGTAGACCCAAGAATGCCAGTGAGATCAGAAGCTTCTTAGGCCTGGCAGGATATTACAGAAAATTTGTGGAGGACTTTTCCAGGATAGCCTCTCCACTCACAGCCTTGACCAGAAAGAACAAGAAGTTTGAATGGTCAGATAAATGCGAGCACAGTTTTCTAGAGCTGAAGAAGAGACTGACCAGTGCTCCCATCCTGACTGTTCCAGAGAGTGACAAGGCCTTTGACATCTACAGTGATGCATCCAAGATGGGCCTTGGAGCTGTCCTCATGCAAGATGGTAAAGTAATAGCATATGCCTCCAGACAGCTCAAGGACTATGAGAAGAATTACCCTACCCACGACCTTGAGCTAGCAGCTGTGGTTTTTGCACTGAAGCTCTGGAGACACTACCTGTATAGAGTGCAGTGCAGGATCTTCACAGACCATCAGAGTTTGAAGTACTTCTTCACTCAGAAGGACCTGAATATGAGGCAGCGCAGGTGGCTAGAGTTGGTCAAGGATTATGACTGTGAAATCCTCTACCACCCAGGTAAAGCTAATAAAGTGGCAGATGCACTGAGCAGAAAATCCTGTGCGGCACTGATGTCCTTATCATCACTGTCTCTACCACTTCAGAAAGAAATAAAAGATTTTGGAGTCGAAGTAATAGTTGGGCAATTTTCTGCATTGACCCTAGAGTCAACCCTGCTTAAAGATATACAAGAAAAGCAAGGTCAAGACCCAGAGATCCAGAAGATCAAGCAGGGGATCCAAGAGGCAGAAAATTCAGAGTTTCGAGTATCAGACAGTGGCATACTCTACCTTGGAGACCGCCTTTGCGTCCCCAATGATGAGGAACTAAGGAAGAATATTCTAGAAGAGGCCCACAGTACCCCGTACTCTATGCATCCTGGTTCTACCAAGATGTACCAAGATTTAAAGCAAAGGTTCTGGTGGTCTGGACTCAAGCGAGACGTGGCCAGATATATCAGTACCTGCTTGACCTGCCAGAGAGTCAAAGCAGAGCACCAGAGACCAGGAGGAGTTCTACAGCCACTTCCCATTCTAGAGTGGAAGTGGGAAGAAATATCCATGGACTTTATCACAGGTCTTCCAAGAACCACCCATGGACACGATGCAATTTGGGTGATAGTGGACAGATTGACCAAGTCTGCCCACTTCCTAGCCATCAAGTTATCACATTCGGTAGAGCAGTTAGCACAGCTGTACGTGAAAGAAGTGATCAGGCTTCACGGAGTTCCGAAGTCGATCGTGTCTGACAGAGATGGGCGATTCACCTCCCATTTTTGGAAGTGTGTTCAGGACGCCTTAGGCACCAGACTTCAGTTCAGCACAGCTTTCCATCCCCAGACAGATGGACAGACAGAGAGAGTAAATCAGATTTTAGAAGACATGCTCAGGGCTTGTGCATTGGACTTTAAAGGTAGTTGGTGCAAATTTCTGTGCTTAGCTGAGTTTGCCTACAACAATAGCTATCAGGCCACCATCAGGATGGCACCTTATGAGGCATTGTATGACAGGAAATACAGATCACCCATATGTTGGCAAGAAGCTGGTGAGAAGAAAGAGATGGAGTCAGGATTAGGCAGCCAGACTGAGCTTATAGATGAGACCGCTCAGGCTATCCAGACGATCCGCCAGAGGATTGAGACTGCCCAGAGTAGACAGAAAAGTTATGCTGACACACGCCGTAGGCCACTTGAATTCCAAGTCGGAGATTCAGTATTTCTCAAGGTCGCTCCCATGAAGGGAGTGGTGAGATTTGGCAAGAAGGGCAAGCTAAGTCCTCGCTACATAGGACCCTACAAGATCATAAAGAGGGTTGGTAAGGTAGCATATGAGCTGGACCTACCAGAGGATATGTCAGCTATCCACAGTACCTTTCATGTCTCTATGCTAAAGAAGTGTATTCACGACCCTAGCCAAGTGATTCAGCCTCAGTCAGTACAGATCCAAGAAGATCTTAGCTATGAGAGTAGACCGACACAAATAGTGGACAAAGCAGTTAAAAGATTAAGAAACAAAGAAGTGCCACTAGTGAAGGTCATCTGGCAGAATCAAAAGCATGAAGAGGCTACTTGGGAACGTGAGGACAACATGAGAGAACGATATCCAGAGTTATTCTAAGTTCGAGGACGAACTTTTTATAAGGTATGGGGGATTGTAACGCACCAAAATTCCCATTTTTAGTTCTTAGAGTCCTTAGAATTATTTAAAAATAGTTTAGAAATATTCTAGATATTTTTAGGAATTTTTAGAATATTTTTATGGAATTTTCCGAGTCCGTTTGGTATTTTAAAAAAAAAAAGAAAGAAAGCCAAAAAAGGAAAAACCATTAAAGCGCAGCCGGAGCTCGAACCCGCGACCACCGAGAGACCAAGGGAGCGCGCGACCAGCTGGGCTAGGGTATCAAGCACAGAAAAGGGTGGAGAGACAGGTATTTAAGTAGTAGTTAGGTCAATCCGCCCCATAAGTATAAATAGATAATTAAAGAGAGAAGTTTTATTTTCTCTCAAACCCTCTCCCTCTCCCAAGGTTGCGCCGACCCCTCTCCCTCTCCTCTCTTGTGCGCACGCCACACCAAGGCCTAGAGGGCCGGCCAAAGCTTTTCTCCAAGAGATATTCCTATATTCGGGATCCCCGCGACGAGAGGAACGCGTAGGCGCGAAGAATTCTCCGAGATCTCAAGTTTCTCTCGAGCTCTAGACGTTAATCTTGGTTGTAAGTCCAAGATATCAATGTAAGTACTGCTCACCTGCAGTAAGAGGCGGTTTTTCCGCGAAAATTTCCTTTAAAAGTTTTTTAAAAGTGATATTTACTTCTTGTTAAGATTTTGCATGTGATCTAGTTCATTATATGCTTATATATTTTATTGAGTGCCCTATATGAGATTAGGGACCAAGAAAAGCTATGAGAAAAGAAAAGAGAAGATAAAGAAAAGAAAAGAAAAGGCCAAGGCCTTAAGAAATCCCGAAAAGTCAAGACTTAGGGATTTTAGCACGCAAGGTGCTCCAGAAAATGCCAAGGCATTTACAGATAAGAAAGAAAAGAAAGAAAAGCTATTTTATTTTCTAAGGCCAGTACCCGGCGTCCAAGGGCGTCGTTAAAGAAATCCAGGTGTCCAATTCCAAGGTCTTGGCCCTGGTAGACCAAGGTCTGCTCTATTAAGATTGGTGGCTCGCTACCCCAACCTTTTAGGGAACGCGCATGAGATGGTACTTACGTCTTCAGTGGATCCAAGTGATTATTATTTTTAAGTATATGCTTTAGCAAAGTTTCTAAAGTTTAAAGAGTTTTCAAAAGTTAAAGAATAGCTAAAGTTTCAAGTTGAGCCAAGAAAAGTAAATTGAGATTATTTATTGCTTGAGTATGCATGTTTTGAGCTATACATGTTCTTAGTTTTTCTTTCAAGCATATTAGTATCTCATATGATGTTCAGTTTGATCTAGAAGCATGTTTGCATATTTAGAGTTTTTTGTGAGCTAGATAGTACTTACTAAGCTTTATGCTT
This sequence comes from Boesenbergia rotunda, assembly GCA_024364735.1. Classification (NCBI taxonomy): domain Eukaryota; kingdom Viridiplantae; phylum Streptophyta; class Magnoliopsida; order Zingiberales; family Zingiberaceae; genus Boesenbergia; species Boesenbergia rotunda. The sequence continues at coordinate 230,170 of JAGFNQ010003136.1, forward strand.
ATAGATGCATTTCCTCTTATTGCAGATAAAGGTAAAGGCAAGCAATTCTGAAGGAAGACGACGAGGCGGTGCTGAGTAGAGTGTGTGTGGTGGCTGATTATGGAGAGATCTTTGAGACGAGACAATTTAGTTATTTGAATTGCAATGTTTAAGATTATTCAAATTTCAAGTTCTTGCTTTATGGAGATTATAGAGTATTTGAGTTTTGGATAGTTTTACATGCTCAATTTCTTAGAGTAAAGATTCCATGTCATTTCGTTTAGCATACATATCCTTATGATTGCATTGGATGAGTAGAAGTGTGAGTAGTTAGAGATATTGATACTTTGTTAGAGAAAAAGGTGTTTGTGCCAAGATAGTATCAATTTCCCTTTGAATCAAGTTTTTATTGCTTAAAAATGTTTAGAAAAGTTGCAATCACATTTCATAATGCTTTAGCAAGGTCGTAGAACATGTATTTGGTGTTATGAATGCATAGGAGTCAAGATTGATACAAACTCTATTGTTTAAGTTCATATAAACTTGTTGAGTTTATTTTCTTCCATAAAAGTCTTAAATTCAAGTTATGGATTCGTTTGATTGGCTAAATTGTTTAGGAAACTGACATAGAGTATAGAAGTGGTGTCATAGTTTGATATGACTCGAAACTGAATGAATGGTGGGCTTAAGAAGCAAGAGCCGAAACCTGTAATTCTGATTACAGGCGTACCAGTCGACTGCCACGTCACCAGTCGACTGGTACGGGCAGTTTGAGTTGGGCGAGGCTTGTTTCAATAAGTATCAACTACGAGTTTTGAGAAGGAAAGTGTGATATGGTATCATGCATGACTACTTAAGTTAGAATATAATTGTTAGAAGAATTTAAAAGAAAAAAAAGATTTCCGCATTTTACTTTTAGTCGTGCATTAGAGTTGAGAAGTAGAGGAAAGTAACGATCCGTCTAAGGAAGAAGAAGGCGGGTCGCTACAAGTCGGGCGTAGTAAGGTTGCAGTACAGTAGCAGCGTGAAGACGAAGAAGTAGAATAATCAAGGAAGCTTGTATAGAAGTTATATTTTCAAACCTGGTCGAACCCTCCTTAGAAAGCTCATTAGAGGCACTTCCAACAACCCAAGGCGCCTCTAACAATTCTGATCTGATTCAAATTTGTCAACCATTATCCTCTTGAAGGTGGCTTCAAGCCCCATCTTAGGCGCCTCTAGTCCTCATCCAAGGCAGCTCTAATCAACTCGAGGGGCCTCCAATGGCTAAAACATCATCCGTGAAGTTTATCTCTATGGAGTAGTCTCCATCCATCCAGGGTGGCTCCATGCCTTTCTCAAGGCGCATCCAATCATCCAAGGCCTCGAGCATTATTTATCTGAGACTTATTTTTGCTCTAACTCCCACAAAACATGTTAGTCCAACATAATAAAACTAACTACAAAATAAAGTTAGCATATAAAATAGAATAAAGTAAAATTACATTTTGAGTTAGATCCTGTCTTACCAAGATCAGGATCTAGTCTTGATCTCAACTTAGACATTCAAAATGGATCTAAGTTGGACCAGCGCCTATAGTTCTATTGGGACTCATCCTCACTGGATCTCTCTCCTTCAATGCTTATATGCACTTTGCATTTGCATACTTACTTGACTCTAATCTCTTGACGCACCTGGTTTTCCTGCCAGATGCCTCATCTGAACTTCAGCCAGTTATCAGGTCCCACAGACCCAATTAGACTTCCTGCCAGATATCAACCTATCTAGGCTTCTTGTCAGTTATCAGGTCCTTTAGACCTAATTGGACTTCAACCTGATATTAGGTCTCATAAGTCTTTTAGCCTTATACACTTAGTAAAGAAATTTAGAATACACAACATATCTAACTATAACCTTTTGTCATATATCAAACCTGAGTTTGATTATTAGTATTAACTGTACCAACACAACCAATGTTAAAAACATATATGGTGTTTTCATGCACATCTCAGGTAGAAGATTATATGGAGTTAAGATAACTAGCCAATAAGAATAATTTCTTCTTGATTTGCCAAATAGATCAAATCAATCAGTATAGAGACCTAGCCTAATGTTTTGAGTCTCCTTTGTAAATTTAGGATATGTTCTATCAAAATTTTTCTACACCTTTGCATTTGATCGATGACATATTAGCCCCTCTTTTGTTTGATTATTTGTATGTCAAATCATGTGTTCAGTAGTATCTTTTGATGTATAAAGATTTTGTAACTTAGGAGTTAAAGGTAAATAAAAAAATTGATTATAATCAACCGTATAAGAAGAAGTAGATGGATTGACTTCTTAATAGAATAATTATTATTTTGTTCAGCGTAGATGGATTGACTTCTTGAAATATTTAAGGTCGAGCACCTTTGGAAGATCAGTAGTGTGTTAAATCAACTGTTGTCGGGTCAACATCCATCGGGTTAGTTTCTGTAGGGTTGGTGGTTGCTGTATCTTGCAACTCAAGGACTTGAGCGAGGCTTTCAGGCAACCATGACGGTAAAGTAGAAAAAGGTTTGGAAGAAAGGTGTAGATGGTGGTAAACGATGACTCGTTCGTCCTCAGCATCTTTGTCAATCTATTCCAGAGTCAACACGGAGGAGATAAATCTCGAGGGCTATTAGCCCGGATGCTGTGGCTAGTGCATGGGGAAGACGGACATACTGACTTTGTCGGGTTGTAATCCTAGATGAAAGAAAGGTGTAGATGGACCTTGATAAGATTGCCTCCGATGTCAAATCAAATCTCATGGAAAAATTAGAGAAAAAAATAGCTAAGGAGTAAAACAATAATCTCTCCCTTAGTATGATCATCATTATCTTTATAGAGGGAGTGGAAAGGTGGCTTGGGTTCTATTTTGCCCCTTTTCGCCAAAGGGCGTGCCCTCTCCATGACCATTGTTAACTGCTGTGCCACATCCAAATCTTGAACTCAACTGACTTGACTTGAGCTCTAATGTGATCTGGATTGACTCGACTTGAGTTTGAATGTGACTTGGTCTGTCTCAACTTGAGCTGGAGTTTACTGACTTGACCCGAGCTTTGACTGAGTCAGTCCAGTCTAGAATTGGACTTCCTCTTGAGAGTTGACGCGGACTTGTAATTGACAGAGTATGAAAGAGGCCAAGGTCGCCACATCAGACAGTGGTAACACTTAGTTTTAGCATTTCAACATTCCATTTGCTGTTGTTTGCTTAGGATCAAGCAAGAGACGTCTCTAGTAAATTCGGAGCAACAGTTTAAGCAAGTCAAAGTTATCAAAATATGGTAGCTCGAGGCGTTGGCTTTGGTAATAAGTTCTTCAAACTTCGACCATATTAATCTTGTCGAAGAGCGAAGAAGATAACCTTGATGACAAGAGTTGGTATTGAATGCAAGAGGATCACAAGGATGCCGATTGAATAATGGGTGGCCGATAAGAAGCTCCGGTGAATTGTGATAATCAAGGGGTCCTAGCGTAAATATTTCGACGATCAAGTCATACCAATAGTGGAAAAAACATGAGATGGAGAAGCAGAAGAAGAAGGAAAAAGGAATTACCTGCCATGGGGAGGGGACCTTTATATAGACGTCTCCCCAAACCTCATTATATGGAGACATCTTATCACATTTTAGTGAGTTACATCATGAGATCTGGGTTATTTATTAAGCTCGCTATCGTAATCTTTTGAGTTGCACTTCTATCTCATTGTTGTAATTAACCTGTCTCATGAGTCACATCGCATATCTTTGATTATTACAGTGCATTTAAACTATATTCGTGGCAGGATCCGTTGCAGGATATTGCCCACATGCCTTTGACACATGGGCCATGAGCTTAGTCGGTCGGTTTGCCAATCAACCGCACAACCTGCTTCAGGGAGGTCCATCCAATCGGCCAACTGACTTGGCAAATTCGATCGAATAGAACGGATATTCCTCCCACCAGACATCCAAGCCGGCTATAGCCTTTACCAGCTCATTTATAGGTCTTAGACGAGGGAGACCATTAACGAGCCTCAGGGTAGGGACGCGCTCCCGTCGACCGGCCAGGTTCCCGAACTAACTGTCAGAGGTTAGTCGGTCGACAGACGGACTGGCTGTCCTAACACACGGTAAGCCATTGACTATCTATGTCCTTGATTCCACGTCAGTCGCAATCTATTGACCAGATCATAAGTCTCCCAATCAAGTCTAGTCGAAGGAGGCGCTGAGTCTCATTGACTGGATTGCCCAATTAGGCGTCTTGTCGTGGCTGACATCGAAGGTCATTGTTGCAGTACAACCACCATTTAACGAGGGATGGCGTGCATGCGCGCAGAGATACGAAAATGATAGCGCTTATTCCCCTGATCCCATCAACTATTAATGCTATCTCCTTGACTGCCGTGTTTTAGCTACCAACAGGGAGATACAGTTTCAAAACATCACTCGTTAGACGAGTGTACACCTTTTGTCAAGGGGAAGTTTCCAGACGCTGCTCGGTTGGCTAGGGCTTAACAACTGAGAACTAATCTCGCCTCTTCTCGAGATAAAGTAAACGATGGATAGAGGCCGGGATTTCATATGAATAGTCCCCCTAGGGTTCTTCGCCCCATTTCTGCTCTCGCTTCCTCTTGCTCCCCTCACAACTTTGCATCTTTTGGTGACCCTTGTACTCCAACGATCGATGTTTTTCGACAACCGCGGCGTGAGTTTCGATCGCTTCCTTCAGGGTTAGTCCTCCAAATGATTGATTTTTCTTTTTAGTTTTGTCTTTCATGGCTCGAGCAATCCCCACAACCATTCTCGGTGGTTGGTACATCACGACCATCTCCACCATAGGTAGCAATGACTTTGAAACCATACGATCGGATTATAGAGTCTCTAGTTGTAGAAGATCGAAGGCTTGGCTAGAGGGGAAGGGGGGGGGGGGTGAATAGCTCGTCACCCAAAACGTTTGTTCTTCCTACAAGGTTAGTAGCGTAGCGGAAATACAAACTAAACAATAAAGAACAAACACTAACACAAAATCTTTACGTGGTCCGGAGATTGCTTGCTTCTACTCTACAGTGTATCCTTAAGGTGGATGACCTCTCAATCCATCGGTAGATTAGTCATCGACAATCTCTGGCTAAGCTTTCTCCTTCTCGGTGGAAAACAACCTCTCACAAGGATCTCTCTTCCCTTTACAAGATTGAGCTTAGGGTTAGGGAAAAGAGATTGAGCGTTGGAGCTTTGAGCACTTGATCAAGAAGGTTTTTAACAGAACATCTCACCCTTCTCAAACCTCAAAACTTCCCCTTAAGTAGAGGAAAGAGCTGTTGACAAAATAGCTCACTCGTTACCAGTCGACTGGTTCAGACCCCAGTCAACTGGTCCTCTTCATTCAACACAGCCAACGGCTAGCCAACGACTAGTTTTTTTCAAAGCATTAGTCAACTGGTTCCAATCCCAGTCGATTGATCTTTCTGTGAGTTTCACCCAATGCTGCTAGTCGACTGATTCGTCCTCCAGTCGACTGCCCAACTTATAAACTCAGTCTCAACCTCTCCGGAGTCCCCTTTGAAGCTCTCTTCCTTTGGCTCTCGTCCCTCGGATGCATACAAGCCTGCGGCTCGTCCCCATGCCATCCTTCGCGTATGACTTGAAGTCCGCTTCCCTTGGCTCCACTTCGTTTCTCCTTGTCCATTGGTCCCTCGGATGCACCATCCTTCACCAACACAAGGACCCGAGCAGCAGGATGAGATCTCACACACTTGGCCACGCCAAGCTCCTCATATGTATTTCAAAGTCCTGCATGACTCAAACACACATCAAACCAATATGAAATCCTTAATCATATTGACACACATATCAAAACCCTGATCGAACCGATCAAACTTGGGTCGATTGCACCAATAATCTCCCCCTTATTAATGTGTGATAATATGTTTAAGTTAGGCTTAAAGCAATTTTGAAAATACAAAGTATAGTATAACATGAAGCATTAAAAATATCCAAGCTCCCCCTTAACCTATGCTCTATCACATCATTTTTAAAATTTGCACAAACACATGAAGAAATAAGTTTCTAACTTAAACTCTTCTATTCTCCCCCTTTGACACCATTAAAAAGATTGTACCAAACAATCATACATACTATAGCATCAAGTGTGATCAATTTTGATCAAGTTCAAATTCTGAAAAAAAACATGCACCAATCGACTGACGCAAATCTGATCTGAATTTCAGCTTTTTGAGCTGAATTTCAAAAATGCATATATAACTCCAAAAAATTTAAAAAATTATGAAATTTTATAAACATATTTCTTGAACTATTCTTCAATATGGAAAAATATTTTTTCATGATAAGTCAAAATTTTTTGAGTTTTTGACCAAAATCCAAAATGTTGAAAAATATTCAACTTTTTATCAAGTTTAAACCCTTAATTTGAAATCATATATTTGTCAAAGTTATACCATACCAAGTAAAATATGAAATTATTTTTAAAATATTAGAAATATTCAATTATGATCTATGGACAAGATATCCATTAATTAAATATTTACTTTCTCCATAGTTGGTCTATTATTACTAAAATGATACATATAATAACTCATCAAAATGCCATAAGCATAAGTGAATCATGAGTATCATCTTAACATCTCATATAAATCAAGTCATTATGAAACATAGTAAAGGTAATCCTTACTTAGCACATTTGATTAGAAATGGGGCGCGAACCCTGGGACGCTGGACTTCTAGACTGGCCACCGTGAGCGCTTCCCGATTTACCCTGGTGACCGGTGGGAAACTTCCGTGGGGCCGGGCCGGTCACCCCAGGTTCAATTTGTCTGCTGCCTGGTTCATCATCATCAAGTCAACCAATTTTTTCAAAAATTAGATTTTAGCTCACATAGTTGGCTTGTCCCTAAATCCTCTAGCCCTTGAGGATTGATTTTAGCATCCAATAGAAATGCTTCTTAATTGGATTAACTAAATACTCCTTAGGGATCCATTTTCTATCTAGGATTTTAGTTTACGGTTGACTCCTAGCAAGTACATAATGATACAATGTATCATTATTTGATTCATTGTATCCTAATCCTTTTTTCTTGAAAATTACCCTTTGGCTCCCAATGATCATGTCTGGGGTTTTGAGCCAATTTTAAATTTTCTAAGGGCTTGTGTAAGGTGATCTATCTTTTCCCTTAAGTTCGTATTCTCTTCTATTTTTGTAGTAGAGGAAGCATGCATATCATCTTTAAGGGTCATGTATTCTAATCTTTCTTCAAGCAAGCAAATGCCATTTTTCAAGGTCTTAATTTTCTTCTTAGCTTTAAATAAGTCATCATTGGTGCTAGAAATAATTTTAACTAAAGTAATAGTGGGATGATTATATACCTCACTTATCGAGATGTTCGAGTTCGAGAGATGACCTCCCCTTCACTTGAGTTCCCTTCTTCATCTTTACTTGATGTGGAGTCCAAGTCATCAACTCCCATAAAAGCAATGTGGGAGATAATGTGCTCCTCTTCATCCGATAATGATGTATCATCCCATGTTTTTTTTTGATAAAAGGAATATTTTATTCCAGAAAAGAAAATCCATATTAGAAGGGGGACTAGACCTGACCTTCTAATATAGCATTACAATGACTCCAAATGATTTACAAGTAAAGCAAAGAAATATTCACCCTGGCTGTCTATATAAATCTATACAAGTATGAGCCAGTTTTATTAACTCAATCTAGTTTTAGAGCCCCCTTCCAATAGCATCTCTTTTCCTTTTGGGAGTATTATCAGATTCCCAAATTCCACAGCTCAACACCAAACAGTCTTGATATTCAGATACCGCACAGGGCCAACCTCCTTCACAAAAAACTGCAGCCTTTGGCACGTAGTTGGCACGCAATGAAAGCTCTCAATGACCATTTTGCTTCATCTGTCCCATTGTGCACTCCCAGACTGCTCCCTTGAAAAGAACTTACTCAAACCTCAAAAAACAGCAGGAATCGGTGTCGAGACCATCAGCCCACTTCCAGATCCCGAATCCACAACTTCCACTACTTCACAGCTCCTATGCATTCGAAAGACTATCAGTCCTGGCACGCAAATGATAGTTTCAGTCCCTATCCTCTCTCTTTGGCACGCTCACCAGCAGCTTGGCACACCATTACATTTACTGATCTTCTCCATCCCTCTACAAACAGACATAGCATTTCTTTCACTAAGCTCCAATCTGCCGAGCAAATCTGAACAGAAATGTGCCTCCTTTCCTCCACTTTCCATCAGCAATTCCATCTTTTCTTGACCTATTTGGCTCGATGGCACCCTATCTGACAGTCTCCAAAAGCAGCAACAGCAGCAGAAATCAGACCACCATCTCATCTCCATCCCTCTACCTTCGCAGCTCATCTGTCAGCACCTACAAATCCATTTTCGACTCAACAAATTTGCATGCCACAATCCGAGTTTCCCATATTCTGACCACGGCAGACAAGCAGCCTTTTGAGCCAGCAATTAGGACTTCAGAATCAACCTTGCTTTTAATCTCATCCTTCAGTTCCAAACCAAACTAATCAGGTTTTCATACAGCAGTTTATTGTAGTCAGCGTTCAGATATAGGAAACCCATTGGTTGGCACGTTTGGCACGCAGATATCTGCCATTCAGCCTTCAGCCTGATTCCCTTTTCCGTACTTTTAGCCCTGCAGCCCCAACTGAACATCTATCAACTTCAGGTTCTAACTGCCACTTTGCAGCAAAAGCACTGCCGCAATGCTCCTTTAGCACGTTTGGCACGCATCCAGTATCATGCAAGATCGGCACAACTTCCTCTATACTTACTGTAACTGCAAAACCCAATCCCTGTCATAGGAATCCAGTTCAGTATCAATATCCATTAGCATCCACTGCTTCATTCACTTGTTTTTGCTATATCCCACCTTCATGACAGAGATCAGTTACTGATTTCTGTCAGTCTCACTACTTTCCCATCCAACACAATTCAAAGCCACCTGATTTCCCAAAAATCGCCAACTGTTCGTAACCTTTCAGAGTCAAATCCACAATTTTCCTTTTTGTGTAGCAGATCTATATGCTTTGGCACAAGACTGCAATTCCTGCACTCCCTCTTCAGATACTGGCTGCCAAAAAACCACTATGTGTTTTCCATCCTCTTGTATCCCTGCAGTTGGCACTTTTGTGAATTTTCAGCAACTGACATCTGCTCGTCCAACTCAAGGAAATTCCAGCTGGGCCACAGGATCAAATCAGCTTCGAAGACTTCAACACGCACTTGGCACGCACTTGGCACCCTACGCAATCAATTCTGAATTTCTGAATTCTGGATATGTGACAAGCTTCCTCTCGCAGTTATCCCTCTCCTTCTGAAAGATCTGATCAGGCTCGCTACTCTCAGTATCAAATGACAGCAAAATACAATAAGCTAATCAACTTCAGACAGCAGAATTAATTGACACATTTGGCACACTTTCAACTTCTCCACTTCCGTATCAAGTCCTTCCAAATCTTAGTTTCTTCCACCACATCCAAGCTGACAGCAAAATACTACATCAGACAAATAATTTTCGAAGCCTAAACCCTTGATTGCTCAGCCTCATGTTTCATTGGTTCTTCTCTGCTGGCATTTTGGCACGCTGAAGCTATTCAGTAATTCAGATCATCAGTTTCTTCTAACAGTCAGGATACCCCCTCTCACTTTCCACTATCTGAGCTTTAAATTCTGACCACTACCATCTGTGTAAATGTAACTATTTCATGAACAATTGTATCCAAAGCCATTCCTAATTGTGCCAGATAGTTGGCACGTTTGGCACATTAGACATCCAGCTCCTAGATCCCATGAAATCACTATCTCTAAACTAGATCCCTTTTCCCAAATACAGACCCTGTCTCCTGCACAAGAATCAAACTGCCAAAACAAACCAAAACAAAACCCGCAAATTGTTGCCACCTTCTATATCTGAAGATCAATGTCACCCTCGGTAATGGCTGGGAGCAAGCTGCAGTTCCATTTTATCTGATTTGGTGCAAATAATTTCATGGCCAGTGCAAAATTCAGCCAGCAGAATTCATTGGCACACTTGGCACGCAAAATTCCGACATCCCGAAACCCACTTTACAGCCATCCATCATTACATTACAATATCATTTGGCAGGTCTTTGAAAACTGATAAGAAATTGAATAAAAACCAATGCAGCCATTCAAAGCCGAAGATAGAAAAGCTAACCCATTCACCAGCCCGATTATTGTAGTCAAATCTCTTAGCCGATCAAACCTGGTGTGCCCACTCCTTAGCCCTTCATGCTCCCAGAAAGTCCTCCATCGCACCCGATGTTCACTTTTGGCAAGTGACCAGCCATCAACGGATTTAGTGTGTCCTTACCGCAGCCGTTTGCTACGGACTAGGTAGGCCAATGGTGGACCTACTCACCCTACTTGGCTTTTTAGCAAAGCCACAGCTATCAACGGATTTTGGATGCCTTTACCACAGCCGTTTGCTGCGGGCTAGCTAGACCTTAGGTGGGTCTAGTCACCCTATCTGGCTTTTAGGCAAAGCCACAGCCATCAACGGATTTAAAGTGCCTTTACCACAGCCGTTTGCTGTGGGCTAGATAGCTCTAAGGTGGAGCTATTCACCATCCATCAAGTGTACTATCCTGGCTTGCAAGAGCTCCTGATATACGGCAAGCCCACTCTATCCATCCTGCAAATACCAAGCAACAGACCATCAATCTCCTGCCCCTCCATCACCCTCTCTCCCTCCAGCTGATACGCCTGGTTGGCGAGGAAATCTGCAGCAGCATTCCCCTCTCTATATATGTGTGTACATCTAACCCCATGCTGTCGTATCAGCCTCCTGATCCGTAAGATCTCCTCCCGAAACTCCCATGAGATGCCAAAAGACCTGATGATATGCAGTGCCACCAGGGAATCAGACTCCAGCCAAATAGGGGAAAGCTGCCTCTCTACACACAACTCCAAGCCTCTCAGGATCGCCATAAGTTCCGCTCTGATATTGGAGCCCTCTCCAAGGACTCCTTGCCTAGTCACCACCACCTGCCCATTATGATCACGAACAATAGCACCGTAAGAAGACTCCCCTGGGTTCCCTCTAGAACTGCCATCTGTGTTGAGCTTGAACCCTCCAGCATCAGGCCTCCTCCAGTGTACTACTGAGATCGTGTGTAATGTCCGTATCCTCACCTTGATCACCATAGCCTGAGCTGCCGAGATAGATCCCCTCCAATGCCTGGGCTTGATGATACCTGATGCCATCCCGACCCTCAAATACTGTGTAATCTATCTTATAATCTTCTGCCCCTCTGGCCTCAGACCCCGGTGCTTGGAGTCGTTCCTGGCCGTCCACAAGAACCAACAAATCAATATGGGGATGATCTCCCTCACCGAACCAGTGCTGCTCCAAGCTGTGCCTACTCTCCAACTCTCCATCACTCTCCAGCTGTCAACCCCAAATACATGTCCAAAGTATCCCCAGACCTCCCCTGCCACCGGGCTCCCATAGAACAGATGCTCCCAAGACTCCTCTGCCTCACAGCACTGACATCGGGACACTAAGCATATCCCTCGCTGCTGTAAAATCTCATCCACTGGCAGTCGTCTCCTAAAAAACCTCCAAATGAACACAGAAATGGTGGGGAGTAGCAGTCTGCTCCAGATCACAGTCGCTACCTCCTCCCTCTGGTGCGCCGTCCTGTAAGCCTCCCAAGCAGACCTCGTAGTAAATCGCCCATCTCTGGTGGGTCGCCACAACATAACATCCTCCTCCTCGGGCCTCAGCTGAACCTCGGTCACCTCCTCAGCCACCGATGAGGGCAACACCCTCTGAAGTAGCTCCTGGCTCTAGCTGCTATCCGCTAAGAACCGGTCCACTCTAACATCTGGAGGCCCCTGCACTATACACCACTCCGACAGCGGTCCCCTCTCCATCCACCTGTCGTGCCAAAAGCTGAGGTGACCCTGCCCAATAACCCATCCAATCTGTCTCTCTGCCACAGCTCTGGTCTGAATCATCCTTCGCCAACTGGGGGAAGCATTCCTCCTCAGAGTCACCACACCTGGATCCACCGGCCCACAATAAGATCTCCTCAAATATCTGGCCCACTGTGTACTCTGCTCCCTGAATCTGAACCACAGCTTCATGGATAAAGCCGCCCCCACCTCTGACAACCTTCTGATCCCCAACCCTCCCTCCTGCTTCGGCCTGCAGATGTCTCTCCAGGCTACCCAATGCACCTTCCTATCCTGCCCCACTGAGCTCCAGAAAAAAGATGCAAAAACCCCCTCCAGCTTCTTCAGGACCTCCAAAGGAGGCTGGATCACCTGGAGGAGATAAACAGGCAGAGAACTCAAAACGCTCTGGATCAACATCAGGCGACCCCCATGTGAAAGGCGTGAGAGGTTCCAACCCTGAAACTTCCTCTGAATCTTCGCCAACAGCGGCGCAAAGTGGACTGTCCTCTTGTTCCCTGAGATGATTGGAACCCCCAAATAAGTCATAGGCCTCTCCCCCAAGCCAAAACCTGTAACAGCTGCAATCTGCTGCCTCCTCCTATCTGATATGCGCCTCGAGGGGAAAAAGGAGCTCTTCTCTGCATTGATCATCTGTCCTGACTGGGCCTCATACCTGTCCAGAAATCCCTTCAGCCTCCTCACACAGTCCAGAGAGCCATTCAAGAAAAGGACCACATCATCCGCATAAGCCAGGTGAGACACCCTCATATCACATCCTGTCGCATAAGCCATCCCTGGGTACCCTGCAAATAAGGCCTCTATACCTCTGGAGAGAAGCTCAGCCGCCAAAATAAAGAGGAAAGGGGAGATGGGGTCGCCCTGCCTCAAGCCACGCTGTGATCTGAAGAAGCCTGACAGCTGTCCATTCACCAGGACCGAAAACCATGAAAAGGTCACACACCTCCTGATGAATGCAATCACTGCCTCTGAAAACCCAAATGCTGCCATGACTCTGAAAAGGACGCCCCACTCCCACTCTGTCATAAGCCTTGGCCATGTCCAGCTTCAGTATAAGATTCCCTCCTCTGATGCGATAGTTGAGCTTGTGATCAAGCTCCTGGGCCATCAAGATATTATCTGAGATCAGTCTCCCTGGAACAAAACCACTCTGAGCTGGGGATATAACCTTCCCTATCACTAAAGCCATCCTCTGTGCCATCAGCTTGGAGATGATCTTATAAGACACATTACACAAGCTGATGGGTCTGAAATCCTGCCACCGCTGCGCACTGTCCACCTTGGGGATCAACACTATAGTCGTAGAAGCCATACCCCGTGGAAGCTCTGCCCCTCGAAAGAATTCCAGTACTGCCTGAAGGACATCCTCCCCCACAATATCCCAGCAAGCTCTGTAGAAAGCCACTGAAAAGCCATCTGGCCCCGCTGCACTGTCCTGACACATGCTCCAGACCACCTGCTTCACCTCCTCTACTGATGGGAGACCCTCTAGCATCAAATTATCCTCTGTACTGATCAAGGAAGGTATCAACGCCGTGTCCACAGCCGTGCTATCCACTGTCTCCCCTGTCAGCAGCTCCTGAAAAAATCTGACTCCTGACTCTCTGATCCTCTCAGGCTGGTCCAGGCACTGCCCCTCCTCCCAGACTCTGAATAGTCTGCTAGCTGCCCTCTTCTTCTGCACTATGGAATGAAAAAACTTTGTATTCCGCTCTCCCTCTCCCATCCATCTGATAGCAGCTCTCTGCTTCCAGAAGTCCTCCTCCATGTCTAACACTCTGAATAGGTGAGCCTGACACTCTGACCTATGAATCCTGCTCTGCTCTGTGGGGTCCCTGTCATATGCCTGCTCAGCTGCAGCCATACTCTCCTCAGCCTGCAACACCCTGTCATGAATATTTCCAAAAACCTCCATGTTCCACCACTTCAGATGCTCCTTCAGCCTCCTCAGCTTCATCTGTAGCCTCTGCATTCCCTGTGCCACACAAGGTAAACACCAATTCAGCCTCACTGTCTGCATAAAGTCCCTGTGCCGCACCCACATCCTCTGAAATCTGAAAGAGGCCCTCGGCTTCTGGAAGCCTGGAAACTCCACAAGTAGGGGACAGTGATCTGATGCTGCCCTGCTCAAGTGCTCCACTCTGACTGTGAAATCCTGACTGCCCCAGGAGGGAGACAATAGGACCCTGTCCAGCCTCTTCCACACCCTGTTATTCGTCCACGTGTACCTATCCCCAACAAAACCTGCATCCATCAGTCCCGCCAGCATAATAAAATTATTGAAGTCCTCCATGGCCCCTGGCCTACCGAGAACTCCTGCTGAATGCTCCTCCCTGCTGGATATAACATTGAAGTCTCCCCCCACTAGCCACAATCTGTCACCCTCTGGCCTCAGCTCCTCGAGACTCTCCCATAGCAAGCTCCTCTCTAACCTCGTACACTTGGCATAGACCACTGTCACAATCATCGAAGAAGGGAACAGCTGCGAGGAAATCTCCAAGTGCAGAAACTGCTCATGATCAAACAAAATTTTGCAAACAATAGTAGTATCCCAAAAAAACCAAACCTTCCCAGATTTATTAGAGACTACCTCCTCAAACCCCATGCGCCGAGCCATATACCTGCAATCTAGATCAATCATAGGCTCCAACACTGCTAAAAAACTCAGATGATGATGTCGTCTCAAAAACAAGGCCCTCCTCTGCGTCGCCAAATTCCCAAACCCCCTCACATTCCATATGATACCAGACATAACTAACGGGAGGGGTTGCGAGCCTGCTTCGAAGTCTGGCTCCTAGTCACTCTTGGCTCAAATCCCACCTTCTGCTTCTGCACCTTGATTACCTTGGGCAGCCCTACTTTCCCTCCTCTGGGTGGACTGATCACTGCTGCTAAACTGTGTCCCTCATGTGATGAAAAATCAGCATCTGTCTCCTCATACTCCTCAAATGTCTTCTGAAAGTCTGGAGCCTCAGAGCCCTCTGAAGTAGCTTGTGTGACCCTAGCAGACTCCTTCTGGCCCAAAACGTCTGAGCCTACCCGATCTGCTGCGGAGCTGGAATATCTGTCTAAACAATCATCCTCTGGCAGCTCACCTGATGACTCCAGGACCCTGGGCTCCTCTCTACTGATCATACCAGCATCCTGCACCTCCCTGGAGGTTCCCCCCTGTCTCTGTGCTCCATCAGCGGTCCTCTGCTGTGCCCCTCTGCCTGGCCTCTGTACTGTATGTGACCCCTGCTCCCCCTGGCCGAGCCTCTGAGGTGCCTGGCCCACCACCTTTTGCTTCCCTCCCTTTACAGAGGCACTGTCCTGCTGACCCAAGACCTGGGATGTCTGCCCCAATGTCTGCTGCTGTCCCAAAGGCACTGGCACCCTCTCCTCCACCTCCACCTGCTGAGTCTCATCCACCCTGTCCTCTTCCTCCCCCACAACACCGTCTGTCTCTGCTCCCACCTGTCGAATGTCTCCCAGCGCCTCCTTGCCTCCATCCGCCTCCATCCCCACATCCCCTTCCTCCTCCTCCTCTCCTATATCCTTCAGCGCCTCAAAAGAATTCTCCTGAGTATGTATCTCCTGTGTAGATTTCTGCCCACTCCTGGAAAGTGTCTGCTTACGTACCCAGGTCAGTCCAGCCCTCCTGCCACCCACCCTCTGAAAATCCTGCGCCTCTGAGTCCTCCCCCACCACAGCCTTTCCTTTCCTGTCTCTCTCCCTCTGATTTAGTCTATCTCTCAAATCTTCACCTGGGGGGATCGGATCCACTCTGTCTCTGTGCCACTCAGGCCGTGGCTTGTTCCCTGCCACATAGCAATCCGCCTCTGCATGGCCAAGGTGCCTACAATGCTGGCAGTACTCTAGCATCCTCTCATACATAACTCTCTGGGTCCTGTGTTCTTCCCCAATTCCTATCAAGAACTGCTCCACCCTTGGCTTCAAAAGATCAATCTCCACACATGCTCTAGCCATAAAGAGTCTGGACCCATCTGCTGTGGCTTCATCTATCTTAATAGGGCATCCTACAATCCGAGCCATCGAAAATACACAATTTTTATTAAACATATGGACTGGTAGGTCAGGAAACTGTACCCAAACTGGAACCACTGATGACTCGGCCTCATAGGAAAAGTGCGGTGTCCACTTGAAAATTCTGAGTGTGGAGCCACCAATGCGCCAAACTCCCCTGGTCCAGATCCTGGCCATATCTTCATTTGAAGTGAGGTGCAAAAAGATATGCCCTGCACGTAGAAACCGAATATTGTAGGGGCTTGATAATCCCAGCCCCTTGAACCCTTGGTACACAATCTGAGGGGGAGGTCTCCTGCCAGAAAACTTGCCTATTAGGGAAAACTTATAAGGATCAGCTAGAACTTTAACCTCCTCTGCATTGTAGAAAACCCCCGGCACATTATTGCACATCGAAATCTCCTTGAAGTCTGCTCCCACATCCTCAAAACTTTTTTTAGCAGCCCTTGGCGACTTTGGAGCTAAGGCCTCCACGTATGATCTCCCATGCAACAGAGGAGATCCCTGCGCTTGACCCGAAGCCATGCGAACCTCCCCGACACCAACATCCGCCGGAGCACCACCCTCTCCATCCTCTGCGTGGCATGTCATCGCCGTTGGATCCCCTCCTGATACCCCAGTTGGCGCCAACGCGGCACCTCTTGTCCGCAACACCGCCGTTACGGCATCCGCCATCGCCGCCAGTAGATCCGGCGAGGACGCCGACGTCAAGCCATGCGGCAACCTCTGCTGCGCCTCCAAGGTCATGTGCTGATTCTGGATCACCTCCCCAGCCGCCATCCCCTGCTGCGGCCTCGTCTCCTCTGTCGTCACCACGTTAGGGATAGGGTTAGCCATTGCCCTTACCGCCTCCAACGTCGGCGCCGTGTCTTCCGCCATCTCCCTGACGCCAACAGGAGGGGTTACGTCTGTCTCCTCCTGCATCCCGATCGGAGGGCCGCCTCCACCACGAGAGCCTTGCGCCGCCGCCGTCCTACCTGCTCCCCCGCCAAATCCTTGCGCCGCTTCCCTACCTGCTCCCCCTCCAATTCCTTGCGCCGCTTCCCTGCCTGCTTCTCCCCCAGCAGCGCCTTGTGCCGCCGCCGCCTTAACACCATCCCCACCAACACCTTGCACCGCCGCCAATAGTTTTTGCACCACCACCCTAGTCACCTCCTCCAGTTGCGCCGCCGTGATCACCAAGTCCCCCGCAAGGTCATCTCCGCCTTGAGTCTCCTCCCCGCCCGTTGCACCACCGAGGAACAGCGGATTCCGCTGGAGGACGACCGAGGAAAGGACGGAGGGCCTTTCATGCGGCAGAAGGGCCGGCGCCGGCGCTTTGGGAGCGCCGGCGGCCATTGCCACTCGCTCGAGGAAGATGTTCTACAGTCCACAAGATTGTAAGAAAATTAACAATACATAAAACCTGTAAATTTAATAAAATGGTACCTTGTATAATAATAATTTCTTTTAATGTTCCATAACAGGATGAATATATACAACAAAAGAGGGAGGGTAAGCTACAAATTGAAGGACCAAAAGAGGATATTCTGACCAAGGCACTTGATACTCAAGAAATTGCTGGCCGCGTGCGGGGTATAGGAGGTCATATCAACCTAACAATCTATTTCAATGTTCCTAGAACAAGGAAGAAATTTGATGTTACCCTAGAAATAATCGCTGAGCATAAAAGGGAGATGCAGGAGGCGAAGATGCAAATTTCACAACAAGAAGTACGCATCCAAAAACTTGAAGCTATGATGCATAAAAGGGGTGCATGGGAAAATTCAATTGATGACAAAGGTAGTTGCTCGGTGAAGTTTCATCAGATGAATATTGACGAAGATGATGTACAGATTATCCGTAAAGATGATGTGTTACAGGTATAATAAAAGCAAAGTTATAGTTATATTCATTTTTATTATAGCGTTATAAACTGAAAATAATCGAAATGCCTTTTTATATTTTAGGGTCAATCAGTTGCGCTGACATTGGAATCTGCCACAAATATTGCTGCATATGGTACAATTGTTGGTTTCAATGGACAGGATAAAATGCTTCATGGTGTTCCATTTCACATTAATTGCATTCGAGTCTCCATTGATCAAGCAGTGGACAAATCAGCTCGTTTGCCATATCCAATTCCAAGTGAATGTGAAGTCATTGGTGATGCCATAGGATCTGTTGTGGCTTGGCCTGAACAGCAGATTGTGAAGCAAGAGAAGGTATATGAGTTATTATAGTTTAAGTTAAATTGTGACTGTATTGATTGTCAACCTAGCTATCTAACTTGTTTACATTTGATATTATTAGAAGCCTGGAAGGAAGAAGTTTGAACAACCACAAAAGAAACCTAGTTTGTCAACAAGTGTCCCAAGATCATTACATATGTTATATTGTTACAGTAAGCATGCTCTAGATGGAGGAAGGTGTATATCACTGCGTTTAGATAATGAAGTTTTTGATGAAGATTGTGAAATTTTTCTGGACCTTGAGGATATAAATTCTTTATATCATTTGGAGCCAATTTCAGTAAATTTGATCGTTGCCTACATATGGTAAGTGAAATTATTTAAGCAATTTCAGAAACATTTTATTCACAGATGATGTTTTATATTCATTAATGAAACATTATGAGTGATCCTTATGTTTGCTTTACATTATTGTTTCGTATCTTAATTTTATTTTCTTTGCATTGATAGGTGTCTGTATAAAAAGAAGCTGAAAGATAACACTACAAAGAAATTCAGATTTATGAATCCCCACAAAATCCCATTTCTAGCAAAAATGGCACAAGACAAAACAGCTAAGCTTGAAACGCTGAACCAAAGGGCAACTCTTTTAGCTGATAGGCTAACCGGTGCATCATCAGATGAAATTGTTTTGGTGCCATGTAATGTCGGGTAAGTGCAAAATAAAACTTCACATTAAAATGCTTCCATTCGCTAATTTATTAAATTTTATGATCTAACCATATGTCTTTGCCTAGTTTCCATTGGATTCTCAGTGTAATTGAACCTTACAAGGATACTATTTATGTGTTGGATTCCCTTAGTTCCCGCATTCGAGATGCTGATTGTAAATACGTAATGGAAATGTGAGTTCAGATTTCTGTCAGTAAATTTATATTTTAATATAAATTTTATATAACAAATATTCATAACGTATGAAGGGCATTACGCTTGTTTAATTCTACCAAGGGAAGGAAAGGGAGAAAAAATGCTAAGTGGGAAGTAGTTAAGGTATGTATACTTTTGTTTAACATATATTGGAATGTGTATAATTTTCATTAACTATTTGACAATAATTACCATATATAGGCTCCTCAACAACCGGATGCGAAACAATGCGGTTTTTTTGTGATGAGATACATGAAACAAATTATTGAAGAAGTTGAGACTATCGAGAGAGATTCACTGAGATCAATAGTAACTATATTAAGCTTATCTCAAATTCTTTGACATTAACTATTTAGAATTGCAAAGTGATCAGTGTTGATTATTTTTCCCATTAACCACTCGCCAATTTAATTTGTCTGTGTTCACAGTTCACAAAAATAGGTTACTCTCGTGATCAAATTGATGAGGTTCGGGCCGAGTTGACGGAGTGCATTCAAGATCATATTTCTGAATAGGTTTGGAATCATACAAGATCATTATTCTATTTAGATTTAAGTTCATGGAATGATATTTTTTTAAAAGTAGCTTACATTATATTATATTTTCTATAATTTCTAATTCCATTTTTTTAGGCAGTGTTAAAGGATAGTTATGAGATCGAGCTTCAGAAGTTGGCCCCAATCGCGGATTGATTATGAAACTTGTGAATTGAAAAACTCGTGAAACTCTTAAGTGATTGATGATGTGTTGTAAAACTTGTGAGTTTGGAAAACTTGTCACATGCAGTGAAAGGATGTTTGCTTGCATTAATATGCAAGTACAAGATATCTGTATAATACTTATCAGTGTAAATTTTCTAGCTTTTGTAATCTTCTGTCAGTGTAATATATAGGAGGAAGATGTTGACCTGTTAGTTAAGCATGTAGATGCTACAAACTGCAAACGAGCATGTCTCTACCTCACAAGTCCATCTAGGTATGCTTTATATTCTTTTGTAGTTGTAACATATGGAGGTATGTGAAGCAGTCTTTCTTGATAACACCCAAGTATGCTCACCCCAGTCATAATGTTTTATTCTAATTTTTTATTATTTTTCCTAATAATATTCTCTGTTGCCAGTATGTGAAGCTGAGCTACATGTGAAGGTATACACTGTTTTATTCTGATTTAAATTTTGTATACAACCTGATTACCACTGCAACCACCTTCTGGTTCGTTCAAATCTTCCAGGTATGATGATGACCTTGAGCAATTTCTAAAAGGATACTGACAAAGTGTAATAAGCTTTTGCCATTTCAGTCAAAAAAGAGAAACTATCACACTCGATTATCCCAATTTTTATACTGATATAGCCTTTATTCTTCATTTTAATCTGATTGAATTGCATGTTGATCTGTGCAGGTTTTTCAGATTTGCGAAGCTACAGACAATCAAATGTTCTCTGGCCGGCTAATCAAGTTCTTCACTGTGAGTTATGGGCTAATCAAGTTCTATACGCGTAGGTGAGGTAAGTTACTATTAGTTTTGACTTGAGAATTTTATGCCAGCTATTTGCCTATCCATTTAATTTTTATCTGTTAATTATTCTTAGCTATTTGACTTGAGGAAATGTAATTTTTGATTAGTTAGAGTGTAGTTTAAGATATAGCTACAAATTGTTAAGCTTGCTTAAGAGTTAAGCATAATTGGTATTCAGATTTTAGGCCTGCCTTGGTGTAGACTAACTAATGAAGCCTAGAAGGAAGCACAATGAAGTGTGAAACAAGGGCTCACTTACAATGGCTTATGAAATTGAAAATCATGTTGTTGTAAGTTTAATCTAACTAATAGAAATCATACTTGTGTCTGAAAATCGTAGATAGTGTACCTAGATACAGTTTCTTGTAAGAGGAACCTCTTTAGTAACCAAGTCTGGGTGATTTAATTGCATATCTATTTGTTTATGCGAATTTGGAATTTATATGCTTAGTTTTTACCTTTTTGTAGTTTGCAAGGTTTAAAATCTCATTCGGGTCAGTCATTGATATCTAGCTAGACGAAATCAACATAATGTATGTATGAGATGGTGTCGATAAAAAATTCAAGAAGGGGAAAAAGAGTAAGGAGAGGATTAGAGGAGGATGGATAAAGAAGAAGAGGCAGGGAATTAGACATAATATTCACATTCAACATCATTCTTAGATAGAGTTCTGTAGTTTTCCTATAGAAATCACATTCGGCAAAGTTCTGTTTCCTTTCTGTCATGAACTACATAATGTAGTTATTGATGAGAGAGATTTTTTTGTTGAGCAAACTCTTTACATCAACTATACAATATGCCACAACTCTGAAGCGTGCATTACTATTCTTTATGATTGTGCTCAACTTTCTTTTCAGATGAGATATTTTTCTAGATTTATGGAAACCATTACAGTATTTGATAAACAGTACAGTATTTGATTGTGCTCAACTCTCAAAAGTCAGGAGTCTTGTATGTTAAAGAGTTGCCTTTCTCAATTTTGTATTTAACAAAATTGAATACACCACTATCTTTTGTCTGCTAATGAGGAACCTCCTGTTATTGTTTACACATGTAAAGTAGTATGTAGCATACTTCCTGATACGGTTCTGGGCAAGATTCACTCATATGATGCAATGAATTCAAAGACAATCTAATTCTGTTCAGTCATGCTAGTAGGCTCTCTAATACTGCTCTTTGTTTAAAAATTTCTCTCTTAGCATGCATCATTTCCTTTGGTTTATTTTCTTATACAGATCCTAACATTACTTCGTCAAATTTTAGTAAATAGGCAGTGTAGCAATATTGATGCAACATGTTATGCTATTTTGACAGTAATGAGTACTAGCCTTGATAATTTTTTTCCCTCATCACATCTGTATAAGGTACTGAATACCCAACACATCAATTTCGATTGGCATTCTATGTGGAAGAGACTCTTGTACGGTATTATTTAAAAATGAGAACCAACCTCCAATTCCTTGAAACACATGAATTTAAAATAGAAGACTTAAGTATAACATTCCATCTTATTTATGTTTAGCCTTATATGATCAGGGATCAACAATTATATTGGATAGTGCTGAGCTTGATAGCAAAATGACATGACATTTCTTCTTGCAAATTGATTCACAGTTGTATTTTGGATATCCATGGTGTTTTTTCTTTAAATAAATGTTAATGAGATTTAATCTAATATTCTGTGTCTTCCCATGGCATAGGTTAATTGTTTAATATGATTTAGCTTGCTTTTGCTAGCATATTTGTGCTTATTCTCTTTCATATTATGTTGAATTTCCAGGGAAATCTTGTTCCTGATCCGAAGACATTTTCTTCTGGAGTAAAAGCAGAAGAAAATGACTGCTGAAACATTAGAAATTTTAAGCAACAAAGAAGTCATTGCTGTCAACTTGTGAATGATGAAGTTTTATAGAACTTGTGAATTGAGATATTTTTTGTATTTAATATGGAATACAAACACTTTTGTAAATAATGCACTGTATTATAAGTGAATTTTGTAAACTATTATCAGTGTAAATTGTGAATATTATCAATTGTGAATAAAAATGCTTGTAAATTATGAATATTATAAATTGTGAATATTATCAATTGTGAATAAAAATGTTTATAAATTGTGAATATTATAAATTGTGAAAAACACTGCCTATTAAAAAGACAACGTTTTTTAAGTAACAATACACAACACGATTTTTGCGTTGTCTTTGTGCCAAACCACAACGCTTTTTCCGCGTTGTCTTTGATACCCGACTTTTAACAACAGCGTCAATAACAACGCTTTTTAAAAACCAATAGATAATGCGAAAAAAGCGTTGTCTTTGCTCCAAACCACAACGCGGAAAAAGCGTTGTCGTAGATATACTTTCTACAACGGCTTCATCAACATCGCTTTTTAAGCATTAACGACAACACGGAAAAAGCGTTGTTGTTTAACTTTTTTCTTGTAGTGATTGTGAATATGTTGGATTGAATATTGTGTTTTATAATGTGAATGTGTTATAAAAACCATTGTCTATGATGGTGTGTTGTTTGATTCTATATATGAAAATTGGGAATATGCAAAAACGGGAAGGTTCTATTAAAATTTTTATAATATTTTGCTACGGGATATTAAACATTCGTTGCTAATTAGAGATGAATATTTAAATTTCTGTCTCTAATTAGAGACAAGTATTTAATATTCCATCGCTCATTAGATATGGATATTTAAATATTCATCTGTAATTAGTGATAGAGTTAAATTATCTATCGCTAAGGTTAGTGATGGAATTTAATTCCGTCACTGGATCTATGATAGAATAGTAACTCTCACTTACGAATTTAGCAATAGAATTTTGTCCATCCCTAATGAGTGATGGAAGCTAAATATTCATCACTAAATTTAGAGACAGAATTAAATTTGCTATCATAAAATTAGAGATGGAATTTACTAACCACGCTAGTTATAGTGACGAGAATTATAATTCCGTCGCTAATTAGCGACGGATTGCTAAATAACATCTATGACTTATTTTTTTGGGATGGCAATAATCGGTCACTATCTAAATGGGTTTTTTCTCGTAGTGATTTACAGTCCTAGTTGCAACCTCACAAAAAGAACAATGCAGGATCATGAGGAAGAGAAATCAAAGAAAGGCTGCATGATGTAAAAAAGGCACATGACATGGCCTTACTTGGGGGAGAGAAAAAAAAACTATGTTTATAATACCATATTAAATTAAATAGAAAAGAATAAACAATTGCTTGATTAATTTGCCAAAAGGCTATATCATAATTTATAAGCAAATAACTAATTGCTAACTAATAAGAGAAAAAAATAATTATTCTAATAATTGATTTATTCTAGGGATAATCAGGGAGTAATTAATTATATGTTGACCGAATAATTGGGTAATTCACAAGATTCAAGGAAGGCATGAAGAGGAAGAAAGAGATAAAGGTATTTAGGGTGTTTTCACCGAATAAACGTGCAACATTTTACCAAAGGGCGCATGTAACTTTTCGAATTAACCAAAAGACGTACACTACTTTGATGTTTACCAAAAGACACACTTTTTTCAATACTCTTCCTATTTTACCCTTCTGTTAAATCTAATTGCATACAATCACTCTTTCCTTTCCTCTCTCTTAAGCATGTAACATATATTCTCTTTCTTCTCCTTTCTTTTCATTCCTCACTATTTTTCATGCATCTCCTTCCCTTTCCTTTTCTCTTTCTTCTCTCTTTTAGATGAATACATGCATAATATGGGAAAAATATCAGGACCACGTTGGGCCTTATATATTTCATATCAGGCCCAACGTGGGTCTGATATGAAAGTTGTTCGTTGACCAGTTGAGGCTACAGGAGATATCCGACCAGTTTCGTCCAGTGGTAGATCAATCCACCGATACTATGTTTGCATTATTCTTGAAGTTCTCTACTTTTTAATTTTGACTAGAGTTTTTTTTTCAAAATTAAATTTTAAAAATTAAAAGAAAAATAAAATGAAATAAAATGTTATCATCAAATGGTTAAATGAATTGAAACCTACGTACTTCTTAGATCTAGATTTGAATATTAATATTTAAATTAATTAAAATATTTTTTATTAAATTAAAACTAAAAGATCATATCAGTCCCACGTTGGGCTTGACATGGAACCATATCAGGCCCAATGGGCCCAATATGGAACCATATCAGGCCCAATGAGCCCAATATTAGATTTTTTTTTCTTGATTCTTTGTTATTATATTTTAACAACTTGGAAAATTCTAAATAAACAATGGATAGCATATTTAAACTCCTTTTAACCTCAGAAATCCACTGGATCTCAAATTTGTGTAATCAAAGCTCTCTAGGTCAATTAGTGGATTTTGGTCAAAATCCACTAATTGACCTAAAGAGCTCCGATTACAAAAATTTCGGTTCTCGTGGATTTCTGAGGTTACAAGGAGTTCAAATATGTTATCCATTATTTATTTGGACTTCTCCGAGGTGTTAAAATTTAATAACTAAGAATCAAGAAAAAAAAGTCAAATAATGGGGCCATTAGGCCTTATATGAATTATATCAGGTCCACGTTGGGCCTGATATGATTCCATTTCAGACCCAATGTAGGCCTGATATGGATTCCATATCAGGCCCAACGTGGGCCTGATATGGATTCCATATCAGGCACAACGACCCCAATGTGTGATTGACCTAGAGAGCTCCGATTGTAAAAATTTTAATTTTCGTGGATTTTTGAGGTTATAAGGAGCTCAAATATGTTATTTATTGTTTATTTCGACCTCTCCAAGGTGTTAAACTATAATAAGGGAGAATTCAAAAAAAAAAAATCACACATTGGGGTCATTGGGCCTAATATGGATTCCATATGAGGCCCTACATGGACCTGATATGATTTTATATCAGGCCCAATGTGGGCCTGTTATAAAATCATATCAGGCCTAATGGGACTAATACTAGACTTTTTTCTCGGTTCTTCGTTATTATATTTTAACACCTCGGAGAAGTCCAAATAAATAATAGATAGCATATTTGAACTCCTTTTAACCTCAGAAATCTACGGGAACTGAAATTTTTGCAATTAGAGTTCTCTATGTCAAATAAGTGAGTTTTGATAAGAAATTATTGATTTGACCTAGAGAGCTCTGATAGAAAAAATTTCAGTTTTCGTGGATTTCTGAGATTATAATGAGCTCAAATGTGTTATTTATTATTTATTTCGACGTCTCCAAGGTTTTAATATGTAATAACAGATAATCGAGAACAAATTACACATTGGAGTCGTCAGGCCTGATATGGATTCCATATCAGGCCCACGTTGGGCCTGGTATGATTTTATATCAGGCCTAATGTGGGCTTGATATAATTCATATCAGGCTCAACGAGCCCAATATTAAACTTTTTTCTCGGTTCTTCATTATTACATTTTAACACCCCGGAGAAGTCCAAATAAACAATAGATAGAATATTTAAACTCCTTTTAACCTCAGAAATCCACGGGAACTGAAATTTTTACAATTAGAGCTCTCTTGGTCAAATCAGTGGGTTTTGACCAAAACCCACTTATTTGACCAAGAGAGTTCCGATTGCAAAAATATCAGTTCCCATGGATTTTTGAGGTTAAAAGGAGTTCAAATATGTTATCTATTGTTTATTTGAACTTCTCCGAGGTGTTAAAATGTAATAATGAAGAACCGAGAAGAAATCACACATTCGGGTCGTTGGGCCCGATATGATTTTATATCAGGCCCAATGGGCACAATATTAGATTTCTTTTCTCGATTCTTTGTTATTTCATTTTAACACCTTGAAGAAGTTCAAATAAATAATGGATAGCACATTTGAACTCCATGTAACTTCAAAAATCCACAGGAACTGAAATTTTTACAATCGGAGCTCTCTAGGTCAATCAGTGGGTTTTGACTAAACCCCACTGATTGACCTCGAGAGCTCTATTTTCACATATTTGAGTTCTAGTGGATTTCTGAGGTTACAAGGAGTTCAAATATGCTATCCATTGTTTATTTGGACTTCTTCAAGGTGTTAAAATGTAATAACAATGAATCAAGAAAACAAATCTAATATTAGGCTCATTGTGCCTGATATGAATTATATTAGGCGCACGTTGGGCCTGATATAGAACTATATCAGGCCCAATGTGGGTCTGATATGATTTTTTAGTTTTAATTTAATAAAAAATATTTTAATTAATTTAAATATTAATATTCAAATCTAGATCTAAAAAGCACGTAGGTTTCAATTCATTTTAACCATTTGATGATAAAATTTAATTGCATTTTATTTTTCTTTTAATTTTTAAAATGTGTTTTTGAAAAAAAAAACTCGAGTCAAAATTAAAAAGTAGAGAACTTCAAGAACAATGCAAATATAGCATCGGTGGATTGATCTGCCACTAGACGAAGCTGGTCGGAGATCTATCGTAACCCCAACTGGTCGACGAATAGCTTTAATATCAGGCCCACGTTGGGCTTGATATTTTTTCCATGTTATACATGCATTTATCTAAAAGAGAGAGGAAAGAGAAGAGGAAAGAGAAAGAAATGTATGAAAAATAGTGAGGAATAAGAAGAGAGGGGAAGAAAAAGAAGATAGGTTGCGTGCATAATAGAGAGAGGAATGGAAAAAAGTGATTGCGTGCAGTTAGATTTGATAGAAGGGTAAAATGGAAAGAGTACTGAAAAAAGTGTCTTTTGGTAAACATCAAAGTAGTATACATCTTTTAGTTAATTCAAAAAGTTACATACGCCCTTTGGTAAAATGCCGTAAAAGAAATCAAGAGGCACCCGTTGAAATTTTGCCAAAAATTAACAAGAAAAAAAAATCTCAAAAACATAAACCATAATCCTTAAATCAAAATCATTTTTTTCTTTCCTCTCCGATAGTCTATGCTTTTCTTTGTTGCATCTGTTTAGAATGGTTGAAGGAAAAAAAATCCAAAAAAATTAATATTCGTTATGTTGACATTAAAATTAATTTTGTGATAACTTAGCATATGGAGTTAGTAGTTTGATGAGGTGGTGAGCAGTGGTATTAGTGGCGGTCTATATTCTATGTATTTGTATTAATAGAGTTATTAGGGTTAAAATAGTGGAGTTAGTGGTTTATATATTTGGGTTATGTTGTTAGCCTATACATACGCTACTTGTTTATGAATGAAAGAGATTGAAGTAGCTATTCTTATTTCTGTATTTTCCTTTTCCACGTAAAGTGCAATCTTACTTTCTTTAGTATCAAAGTCATAGGTGTTGAGGCAATCTATGGTTCGGAGTGACCATGAGTTTTGATGTTTGGGCAAAGGGTTTAAGTTAGGTTTCCCTTGTGTTCTAATATGTGTATGTTGAGTGTGCATGTTGTACAGGTTACACATATTGACTTGACTGGACGACCTCAGTATGGTGAAGGGTGGCATGGAGACATGCCGCGGGCATGTGTGCGCACCTGAGGGACTATGGAGAGAAGGGACGATGAGCTGAGGGACGCGGACTTTGAGGCATGCGTGAAGGATGGCATGGAGGCAAGCTGGATGCTTGCGTGCATCCAAGGGACGGGAGCCGAAGATGAAGAGGGCCCGAAGGCAATAATCGAGGCTGCTGATGAGGAGTCAGTTGAGTCGTGAGGATACTAGTGTTGTGTGATTGTACTCGGGAAATCCTAGGGTTCGAGTGCTGAGAGAAGTGTACTCGAGAAGGGAAACCCTAGTGTTGGAACCCGGATGGCTAGAGGGGGGGGTGAATATAGCCAAACACTTGGACTTTAGACACTTATCGAATTCTGCACTCAAACTTATCAGTAGCACAGCGGAAGAATCAATGGAAACAAAGAAGTGCAGAAAACAAAAATAGAAAACGAAGGCAAACAAACACAACTAGCAAGATTGCTAACAAGGAGGGTTTACAAGGTTCGGGGATAACTTGTCCCTACTCCTTGGCGTGCCCTTAAGGTGGGTGATCCCTTGATCGTCGGCAGATCAAGCCCCGGTTAACATCGGATAGAAGACAACCTCCTTCTCGGTGGAGAAACCTCTCCACAGTGTTTCAATCACAGATATAGGTTTAAGCACAATGAAACACAAAGAAAGATCTTACTTAGCACTTAGCAAAAACAAGAACACAGCTAGCTCCCTCAGAGCTCCACCCAGCGACGATCTCAAGCAAGAGCCTTCTCCTTGTGTCTTCTCGCTGTTGGACTCGGAGCTTCTTGTTCCTTCATTCTAGCGCTCAAGTAATGAATGGTAGCTTCAAGATTGCAGTAGCTTGCTCAAGGTGATGAAATTTCAGAACACGCAAGCAAGTTGTGGAGAAACCAAAGGCGCAGCAAGAACTCAATTTGCGAACTCTACTTCAAAGAAGCTTTCTTCCGCCCTTTTGTTTCTTCACACAGCATTAGGTGACACCATCTCCTGCAGGCTCCAGTTGCTTCCCTGCCAACGCCAGCTACCATTGAGCTCTCCCTGGACTTCCTGAGCCTCCCTCAGCCAAGCTCCAGTCAGCAGCTCCAGTCTGCAGCTCCAGCCGTTGCAACCTGAGATGGAAAATGGACAAACCTGCTCCAAGGAAAGGCCACCATTGACTCTCCTTGAGTGTTTGAATC
This sequence comes from Boesenbergia rotunda, assembly GCA_024364735.1. Classification (NCBI taxonomy): domain Eukaryota; kingdom Viridiplantae; phylum Streptophyta; class Magnoliopsida; order Zingiberales; family Zingiberaceae; genus Boesenbergia; species Boesenbergia rotunda. The sequence goes on from JAGFNQ010003136.1 coordinate 259,369, forward strand.
CTTCCCAATCACCTTCAGCTTAATCAGTGTGTTAGACCAGCATATCACCCAGCAAATCATATATCAGATGTTAAGCGCAGAGAATCGGATACGTTTAGACGCGTTCAGAGCGTCTGACAGTGCATTTTGAATTAAAGTGATTGGTCACCGGACCGATCAGAGAGTCTCCTGATCGGTCACCAGACCGATCAGGCTGGGTCGAGACCGATCAGGCTCCATCCTGATCGGTCCCCAACGCTCAATCAGAAATCGCGATTTCTTTGGGACTCTCCTGGATTGATCACCAGACCGATCCCAGGTTGTTGATCGATCACCAGACCGATCCACCCCTTTATCGGGCGATTTCTGAGCTTCGCTGTCCAAACCTCCTGATCGGTCACCGGACCGATCAGGGAGCCTCCTGATCGGTCACCAGACCGATCAGGTCATGACCAGACAGATCAGGCTCCATCCTGATCGATCATAGAGAGGAACTCGCGACACTGGATCGTTCTCTAGAACGATCTGCATAGTGATCCTGATCGGTCACCAGACCGATCAGGAGCAGGTCAGCAAGGGAACTCAACCTCACTGTTTGCTCCCTGATCGGTCACCAGACCGATCAGGAGCAAAGCAATGGGTGAAACGCATACTCCCTGATGGGTCACCAGACCGATCAGTCATCGCTAGATCGGTCACCAGACCAATCCACAAAGGAGCACCGTGCCAACTCTCTGATCGGTCACCAGACCGATCCAGGGGCTCCAACCTAGCCCTCCAAGCTAGGGTTTCATCCACCTTAGCCCTCCAAGCTAAGGATTTTTCACCTAACCCTCCAAGTTGGGAATTTGCACCTAACCCTCCAAGTTAGGACTTTTCACCTAGCCCTCCAAGCTAAGACTTTTCACCCAACTCTTCCGGATTAGGACTTTTCCAAACCTAGCCCTCCAAGCTAGGACCTGACCCTCCAAGCCAGGACTTTTCACCTAACTCTCCAAGTTGGGACTTTGCACCTAACCCTCCAAGTTAGGACTTTTCACCTAGCCCTCCAAGCTAGGACTTTTCACCCAACCCTTCCGAATTAGGACTTTTCAACACCTAGCCCTCCAAGCTAGGATTTTCCACACCTAACCCTCCAGGTTAGGATTTTCCAATACCTTGCCTGATCCCCGATCAGGACTTAATCATAATCATCATAATCATCAACCTAAACTAAAATCGGTGTCAACACCAAAACAACAATCAGGGTCAGACTGCATCAACAATCTCCCCCTTTTTGTTGTTTGACAATCTGATTTTAAGTTTAGGGATTCTCAATCAATTTCTCAACTTTCAGAATCATAGGGGAATCAAGATCCTCCCCCTACAACATGATCATCCTAAACTTAACCAACCAACACTCTCCCCCTTTGTCGAACACCGAAAAAGGGTCAAGACGGGCTGTTAAGTTTAACCATACTCCCCCTTATTCCTAGGGGTATCCCAAAACCATAAAGATTTAATTGATTTTTGATTGAAAGTTTGGAACACATATGCCATCATGTGAAAAGATAGATCAAGATATAACATTCACATGCAGCATATGAACATGGCATCATAAGCATAAACATGACAATGTAGCAAACATGCAGATAATACTCATGTAAACAGCATAGCATCAACAATAAACATACTAAAGTAGAATAAACATGTGAGATAAAGTCAGAGAAGTCAAGGCATAACAAGATGCAAGACACATGCATCAAAGGCAAAATACGTGCGGCTCAAGGCCACAACTGACAAGTCATAGGGCATACAGCCCGAAAGTCACACAAATCAAACAGTCAAGTACACAGATCACAAGGAGAGGCAACGGACATCCAAGCTCAACTGTCAGCGGGGGGATCGTCATCATGCATGAGATCATCCATCGTAGCATCAGTAGATCCTGGTGCAGCACTGCCTGAAGGGGCATCCCCTGGAAATGTATGGCGGTGCCACTCTGCGTACCAAGTCTGCTGCAATGTTTGGACCCCAGAGACAGTGGATTCCACGCCGGTCAATCTGCGATCAATGGATCGGAACTGTGATCGGACCTCCTCGCGGTAAATCTCTCGCAACTGAAAATCATGCTGGACGGTCTGATCCAGCTCTGA
>JAGFNQ010003136.1:262804-361398 GCA_024364735.1 Boesenbergia rotunda
CCCTTGGAAGATTTTCTAAAGAATTGAATTGAATAAATTGATCATACACATAGTTTGAATCAATTGGGCAATGTTGACACGAACATAGGTTGAATCAAAAATTCAAGAGTTGATCATACAAAGAGTATCATAAGGTAGACATTAGATCAAAAAGAGGACAATAATGAGGTGAAAGATAGATTTGAACATAATCATATGGTGAAGCATGGAAGGAAAGGTCATGGCCAACACAAGAAGATCACGGCATAATACAAAACATGGTTAGCGTTAAAGCATAATCTATGAACTGATTTGAAGGGAAAACTGAGACAAACACTTACTTAGGTGCCATTGGTGAGGTTCTTGAAATCTGAAAGGAAGAAAGGCTTGCGCAGGTGAAACCTTCGGCGCAAGAGAAATCGCAAAGCCCCTCAGCAAGAGAGAACGTTGCAGGACGCAGGAAGAAGACAGAGCTCGGAAGAGCCCTCTTAGAACCGCACACGCCCACTCACGAGAGGAAGACGAAGGCACTGGGGAAGCTCTTGCACGAAGTGAAGGCCACACAAGTGGGAGGTTTCGGCGCTAGGGTTCGGCAATGAAAGGTTTCGAAGGAATTAATCGGTTGGTGGATCGGTCCACCAACCACAATTTAATGTGTTTGAACGGATCACCATTCGATCTGATAGCGCCCGGACCGATCAAGCTTTAGCCTGATCGAACTGACCTGGGCCTGATCGGTCGGGTGACCGATCAGGCGCTCTCCTGATCGATCGGCTGATCGATCAAGACACGAACAGTAGGGTTCGGAGGGAAACCTGTGAGCCCCCTGATCGGTCTGTGGACCGATCACCATAGGGTGCCAGATCGGTCTGGGGACCGATCCAGGCTAGCTCAGTAAGTTTGGTCAAGATTTCGTAAGGTCACTGCTGCCCCTCCGATCGGTCTGTGGACCGATCGTTACAGGATGGAGCCAGATCGGTCCGGAGACCGATCAACCCTACTCCTGATCGGTCCAGTGACCGATCAGGGTTCCTGAAACTTTTAGATACGATCTGAAACTTTCAGTTTCAGATTGTTACATGATTTCCAAAGGGATTTGGTGAAGGATATCGATCTTGGAAGCCGTCCCTTGTCTATAATTAATCCCCAATCAAGGATCAAAGGTCCTTAGGGTTTGAACAAGTCACTTTGCTCCACCAAAGTGGAGTCAAACTCAAACAACAATCATTCAAACAATTTGTGCCAAATCCAAGGTTCCAATCAAGTTTCCTTGATTGGAATGTCCAAGCATGATCATGGAGCCAAATACACATATGTTATGCATTGGTTTTCCCCATACTTGGTCACCGAAGTGATTATTATCTCGTCAACTTAATTTCTCAAGGGATGCATTGACATTTTGAGAAATTGAGTTGATCCTAACATCTCACCCCATTTCTAGCAAACAAAAATGTTTTGGTAAACCTTATAGTTTGTGTGAGATATCCCCAAAGTTACCCAATTATTTCCCAACAATTCGAAATAATCATGAAGGGTTTTGTATGCATTTAGGAAAACTATGAAGCGCGACACATTCCCAACTCCCATCTTAGGAAACTAAATTCATTTCCGGGGAGTGGTTTAGTGAAAATGTCAGCTAGGTTTAATTTGGACTCTACATGTGAGAGTACAATTTCTCCCCTAGCCACATGATCTCTAATGAAGTGGTGACGCACTTCAATATGTTTAGTCCTAGAATGATGGACTGGATTCTTGGTTAGGTTAATTGTGCTAATGTTATCACATAACACTTGCACACCCTTGTAACTCAATCCATAGTCCTCTAAAGTATATATCATCCACAACAATTGCGATACGCTCTCTCCCATGGCGATGTATTCTGCCTCGGTCGTGGAGAGAGCAACACAATGTTGCTTCCGACTTGACCAACTCACTAAGGACGAGCCTAAGAATTGGCAACCCCCAATTGTGCTCTTCCGGTCCAACTTACATCCAGCGTAGTCGGAATCCGTATAGCCAATTAAATCAAATGATTCAGTACGGGGGTACCAAAGACCGACTCCAATTGTGCCTTTGAGATATCTCAAAATTCGCTTAACAGCGATCAAATGAGATTCCTTGGCACACACTTGATATCTAGCGCACATACCCACAGCAAATAGGATATCCGGTCGACTAGCTGTGAGGTATACCAAACTACCTATCATGCTTCGATATTGAGTTAAATCAACGGGTTTACCACTCTCATCATTGTCTAATCTTGTGTTTGTAGCCATGGGAGTGGTTACCTCTTTTGAATCACTCATGTTAACTTTTCGAAGCATTTATTGTGTATACTTTGATTGGTGCACATGGATACCATCGCGAGTTTGCTTAATTTCAAGTCCAAGGAAGAAAGTCAACTCTCCCACTAGACTCATTTCAAATTCACTCTCAATGTGTCCAATGATCTCATTTAAATAGCCCTTATTGTTTGAGCCACAAATTATGTCATCGACATATACTTGGGCTACAAAAATATTATCACCATCTCTTCGTAGAAATAGTGTAGGGTCTATTTGGCCTCTAACGAAGCCCTTCTCAATTAGGAATGTCGACAACCGCTCATACCAAGCCCGGGGTGCTTGTTTAAGGACATAAAGTGCCTTTTTGAGCTTGAACACGTGGTTTGGAAATTCAGAATTCTCAAACCCCGGTGGTTGTTCGACGTAGACCTCTTCTCTTATTAGACCATTTAGAAAGGCCGATTTGACATCCATTTGGTATAATTTGAAGCCACGATGTGCTGCAAATGCTAGCATCAATCGAATGGATTCTAATCGTGCCACGGGAGCATAGGTTTCATCATAATCAAGGCCTTCAACTTGACTATAGCCCTTGGCTACCAAGCGTGCCTTGTTTCTAATGATTTCCCCCTTATGGTTCAACTTGTTTTTGAAGACCCATTTGGTTCCAATGATGGTGGTCTTCTTAGGTCTAGGGACTAAGTCCCAAACTTGACTCCTTTCGAATTGACCTAGTTCATCTTGCATTGCAATAATCCAATCGGGATCATTTAATGCTTCATCAATTTTTCTAGGTTCAATTTCGGAAATTAGGGCAACTTCATTAGCCTCATTCCGGAAGAATGATCTAGTTCTAACCCCATGATGGATGTCTCCAACAATTTAGTCTTGGGGATGACTAGAGGCTAATCTAGTTTGTCTTGGTGTTGGTGGTGCTTCGTGAATGAGCTCACTAGACACAAGTTCAGCCTCAGGATCCAGCTGATCTATGGATTGTCTAGGCTCACCGTCATCGGATTCATCACCATCAACAACATTTGGACTTTCATTCAAACTTAGTCTCCTAAGTTCGAATTGGACTTCATCTTCTGATTGACCATTGACTTTTGGAATTTCTTCAAATACAACATCAGAAGACTCCTCAACCAGTCTAGACTTCTTGTTGTAGACTCGATAGACTTTGCTAACGAGGGAGTACCCGACTAGTATCCCTTCATCAGCCTTTGCCATGAACTTTCCAAGGTGGTCCTTGGTGTTTAGGATGAACACCTTACAACCAAACACCCGAAGGTGTTTAACTGTAGGTGGTTTCCCAAACCAATGCTCATGGGGAGTCTTTCCTAAAAACCTATGAATGAGGACCCGGTTTTGCACATAGCAAGTTGTATTTACAGCTTCGGCCCATAAGTAACTCGGGAGTGAGTACTCATTAAGCATGCTTCGTGCAGCCTCTTGTAGAACACGGTTCTTCCTCTCTACAACACCATTTTGTTGTGGTGTTCTAGGAGTAGAGAACTCATGTCTATACACTCTATCCTGACAAAATTTAAAAATCTCTGATTTTGAAATTCACCTCCATAATCACTTCTAATTGTCTTAATTGTTAATGATTTCTCATTTTCTACCCTCCTACAAAAAGAAATGAAAACATCTAAGGTTTGGTCCTTATATTTTAAAAAGTAAGTCCATGTATATCTAGTGAAATCATCAATGATCACAAAGCAATATCTACTTCCATTCAATATATGATAGTACTACAATCAAATAGATCCATGTGAAGTAAATCTAATGCAGTAGAAGTACTTACAGCGCTTTTACCTTTATGAGCAGACTTTGTTTGCTTACCCATTTGACATGCATCACAAAGTTTATCTTTTTCGTACTTGATGCTTGGTAAGCCACGAACTAACCCCTTGTTGGCCAACTTCCGGATGTTCTTCATGTTCACATGTGCTAGCCTCCGGTGCCAAAGGGTGGACTCTTTTTCTTTTGAGATGAAACACTTAGCAGAAACATTAGTAGCACTTTTAAAAGAAACTTGATAGATATTGTCTACTCTTGTTCCTACTAGTACCGTGTCCAAAGTGTCATGTCGTCTAACTAGACATTGACTTGGCTGAAAATCAATTGTGTAACCCGTGTCACACAATTGACTGACACTTAGGAGATTAAATTTCATCCCCTTGACTAGAAGGACATTTGAAATTCTAAGACATTCGGATATTTGAATGTCTCCTATTCCTATGACCTTAAGACTACCATTGTTACCAAATGAAACATTACCTCTACTTTTCTTGTGAAGTGTGGTAAACAATGATCTATCCCCGGTCATGTGTTTGGAGCATCCACTATCAACGAACCAAGTTGATAGATGCTCCCCCTCAATCATAACCTACACAATTCGAAAAATATAAGTTTTAGGTACCCAAACCTTGGGACCTAAAGCGTCAACTAAACAAGTCTTAGGCACCCATGCCTTAACAACTTTCTTTTGACCCTTGGGTGTCCTAGATTGTCTCATACCAGTCCTAGACATCAAGGATACGAATGAGGGTTCTTTGGGACGGTAACCAATACCGGCCCTATTGTAGACTGCCCTTTGGGCATTCAAGATCATGTCTAGGGTTTTAGAGCTAGTTGAGAACTTCTCATGAATATTCTTGAGTCTCTCAATTTCACTCTTCAATGATTTGTTCTCTTTTACTAGCAAGTCATCATGCAAACATTTACATCCTCAACCTTAGAGGATTTCAAATTTTCAACCTCAAGCTTCAATGACTTAATCTCATCCTCTAACAATTCAACATGCAAATCATCAATGTTATCATCCCTAGATAATTTCAATTGATCAATTTCTAATTGCAATGCTTTAATCTTATTTTTTTGACTTCTTAAGCATATTAGTTAAACATGCAATTGCTCTATAACACTTTTCAAGTTCGGGAGAAGTTACCTCTTCATCATCCGACGATGATGAAGTCGCGTTTGAGGAATTGGATGATTCATCGCTGCTCTCTTGATCTCCCAATGCCATGAGTGCCACATGCCTTGTGCTCTTCTCCTCCTTCTCTTCATCGGATGACCTTCAAGGCCTTCTTCTTCTTCTTGAATTTTTCTTCTTTCTTTTTGGATTTCTCCTCCTTCTTCTTTAGTTTTGGGCATTCATTCTTGAAATGCCCTTTCCTACCACACTCAAAGCAAGAGGCATTAGTCTTATCAAGTTTAGCTTCACTAGAGTTACCTCTACTCTTGAAGCGTCGACCCCTTCTCATCATCCTTCTCACAAAGTTTGTCATCTCGGACGATGAGGAGCCGCTGCCATCTTCTTCGGAATCGGACTCGGATTCGGAAGAGGATGAAGATGAAGAGACCTCCTTCTCCTTCTTCTTCTCCTTCTTCTTCTTATTGGATCGATCCCCTGCAACTAAGGCAATCCCCTTCTCCTTGGGGCCTTTGTTAGCCATTTCATGTAATTCCATTTCACAAAATAAATCATCTAACTTAACAATGGATAAATCCTTGGATACTTTGTAGGCATCCACCATGGATGACCACAAAGCATTCCTTGGAAATGCTTTTAGTACATACCTCACAAGGTCGCGATTCTCGACCTTTTCATCAATCGAATGAAGCCCATTGAGGACTTCCTTGAACCGGCTATGGAGCTCACTTACTGTTTCATTCTCCTTCATGGAGAGATTTAGGAGTTGGTTGAGGAACAAATCCCTCTTTGCGATTCTTGAATCTCGGGTGCCCTCGTGGAGCTCGATGAGCTTGTTCCACAAGTCCTTTACACTTGTGAAAGGACCAACCTTGATGAGTTGGTCTTTGTTCATGCCGCATTGTAGAGTGACAACCGCCTTCGCGTCGGCTTCACTCTTTCGAGTTTGTTCGGCAGTCCATCTCGACGACTCAAGTTCTTTGCCTTCATCATCCTTAGGAGGAGTGAATCCCTCCTTCACCGCGAACCAAGTGTTGATGTCCATCTTTAAGTAATATTCCATTTTCGATCTCCAATATTGGAAATCAGCGCCATCGAAGAATGGAGGTCGGGTGGTGGAGAAGCCTTCCCTCAATGCCATGGATGTAGCTCTCGGTTGTTAATCCGCAAAAACAGAGCCCCAAGCTCTGATACCACTTGTTGGAACCCGGATGGCTAGAGAGGGGGGGTGAATATAGCCAAGCGCTTTGACCTTTGGCACTTATCAACTTTCTGCACTCAACCTTATCAATAGCACAGCGGAAGAAACAATGGAAACAAAGCAGTGCAGAAAACAAAGACAGAAAACGAAGACAAACAAACACAACTAGCAAGATCGCTAACAAGGAGGGTTTACAAGGTTCGGGGATAACTTGCCCCTACTCCTTGGCGTGCCCTTAAGGTGGGCGATCCCTTGATCGTCGGCAGATCAAGCCCCGGTTATCACCGGATAGAAAGCAACCTCCTTCTCGGTGGAGAAACCTCTCCACAGCGTTCCAATCACAGATTTAAGTTTAAGCACAATGAAATAACAAGAAAGATCTTACTTAGCACTTAGCAAAGACAAGAACACAGCAAGCTCCCTCAGAGCTCCACCCAGCGACGATCTCACGCGAGAGCCTTCTCCTCGTGTCTTCTCGCTGTTGGACTTGGAGCTTCTTGTTCCCTCCTTCAAGCGCTCAAGTAATGAATGGTTGCTTCACAGATTGTAGTTGCTTGCTCAAGATGATGGAACTTCAGAACACGCAAGCAAGATGTGGAGAACACAAAGGCGCAGCAAGAACTCAGTTCGTGAACCCTAGAACTCTCCATCAACGAAGCCTTCTTCCGCCCTTTTGTTTCTCCACTTAGCACCAGGTGATAGCATCTCCTGCAGCCTCCCTGCCAACGCAAGCTACAACTGAGCCCTCCCTGGACTTCCTGAGCTCCCCTCAGCCAAGCTTCAGTCGGCAGCTCCAGTCTGCAGCTCCAGCCGTTGCAACCTGAGATGGAAAATGGACAAACCTGCTCCAAGGAAAGCCTCCATTGACATCTCCTTGAGTGTTTGAATCCTTCCCTATCACCTGCAGCTTAATCAGAGTGTTAGAGCAGCATATCAAACAGCAAATCATATATCAAATGTTAAGCGTAGAGAATCGGATACGTTCAGACGCGATCAGAGCGTTTGACAGTGCATTTTGAATTAAAGTGATCGGTCACCGGACCGATCAGAGATCCTCCTAATCGGTCACCAAATCAATCAAGTTGGGTCCAGACCGATCAGGCTCCATCCTGATCGGTCCCCAACGCTCAATTAGAAATCGTGATTTCTTTGGGACTCTCCTCGATCGATCACCAGACCGATCACAGGTTGTGGATAGATCACCCGACCGATCCACCCCTTTATCGGGCAATTTCTGAGCTTCACAGTCCAGACTTCCTGATCGATCACCGGACCGATCAGGAAACCTCCTGATCGGTCACCAGACCGATCAGGTCGTGACCAGACCGATCAGGCTCCGTCCTGATCGATCATAGAGAGGAACCTGCGATGCTGGATCGTTCTCTAGAACGATCTGCACAGTGATCCTGATCGGTCACCAGACCGATCAGGAGCAGTTCAGCAAGGGAACTCAACCTCACTGTTTGCTCCCTGATCGGTCACCAGACCGATCAGGAGCAAAGCAATGGGTGAAATGCATACTCCCTGATCGGTCACCAGACCGATCAATCATCGCTGGATCGGTCACCAGATCGATCCACGAAGGAGCACCGTGCCAACTCCCTGATTGGTCATCAGACCGATCCAGGGGCTCCAACCTAGCCCTCCAAGCTAGGGTTTCATCCACCTTAGCCCTCCAAGCTAAGGATTTTTCACCTAACCCTCCAAGTTGGGAATTTAAACCTAACCCTCCAAGTTAGGACTTTTCACCTAGCCCTCCAAGCTAGGACTTTTCACCCAACTCTTCCAGATTAGGACTTTCCAAACCTAGCCCTCCAAGCTAGGACCTGACCCTCCAACCCAGGACTTTTTCACCTAACTCTCCAAGATGGGACTTTTCACCTAACCCTCCAAGTTAGGACTTTTCACCTAGCCCTCCAAGCTAGGACTTTTTCACCCACCTCTTCCGAATTAGGACTTTTCACACACCTAGCCCTCCAAGCTAGGATTTTCAACACCTAACCCTCCAGGTTAGGATTTTCCAACACCTAGCCCTCCAAGCTAGGATTTTCCATACCATGCCTGATCCCCGACCAGGACTTAATTATAATCATCATAATCAACCTAAACTAAAATCGATGTCAACACCAAAACAACAATCAGGGTCAGACTGCATCAACAATGAAAAGGGACACTACAAGGACAAGTGTCCAAATGGTAAGAAAAAGGAGGTATACTCTAAACCTATCTCAATTCAATTAAAATCTAACATGAGTTGTAGGAATGAGGAAGCTCAAAAGAAAAGAGAGAAGATTCGATGCTTCACATGTGGAGAGCTAGGGCACTACCACACCAAGTGTCCAAGAAAAGGAGAGTTAAAGAAATTAGGACACTTGAGAAGATGGGAGAAAGAAGAAAAGAAGAATAGAAGAAGCCCCCATCAAGGAGGAACTACAAGGGTAAGGGAGGTAATAGGTAATCCCTAATCTTAATTTTAAAGGTAATTCAAATTTAAGTTCCTCCATGCATGCTAGAATTAATGATAAATGCTTGATTGTGCATAGCAATGGGTTTAAATATCATAATAGGAATATGGTTAACAAGGTATATCAAAACCCTAGAAAGGTCATGCATCATGAAAAATCAAAGACCTCTAGACCTAAGAATCAAGGCAAAAATCCCAAGAAGGGGAGGAATGTGCCTAGAAAGGATGGTAGGTCTAGGAATGTCCAAAGTGGACATGTGGATTCTAGGTTTAGGAACCTAGAAAGAGAGAATCAAGCTTTAAGAGAAAAGTTTGATAGGCTAGAGAAAACCCTAGAGAGATTCACTATTGGATCTAAGGGATTAGATATAGTGTTGGGTGGCTTAAACCGCTCCAATGATAGATCGGGGTTGGGATACCGATCTAAGGTCTCCCATGCCAAGGGAAAGAAATATGCTAGGGTAGCATATGACTATGGCAAGAAGGGGGTGTTCAAAAATGGCAAGGGGGTGTCATTTAAAGGAAAAATGAAGGACGTAACCAAGGACAAGATGTCTAAGGTAAAGAGGGTTGAGTTTGTAGGCCAAGAGTGACCGGGGGAACACCAGTGTGGTCTAGTGTTTGTTGAGTCACCTAGGGAGGTGGCTAGGGATAAGAGCTCAAGGGGGAGCTCTAGAAGCCTTTGGGATATATGGTGAATGAACCTTGGGAGGGTTGCTCCTAGAGGTCTAAATAGACCATGGAGTGTGCCAAAAGAATTGGAGACGGACTTGAGTCTCAATTCTTGGGTTTTGGCACGGTATTTTTGAGTGTCTTGCATGAAAATATGACATTGGGGTCATATTGTATGAAAATTGATTTTTGATGTGTAATTACTATGTACATTAATGCTAGGGATGCATTGTGGGTTGGCATGGGCAAAGACATCAAGTGGAGACCAAAACTAAAACTTTAGGTCAAGGGTTGATTGAAGTTTTTAGGTAGTTTTGGGTTTTATGTCAAACTTGGGAAGGGTGATAGATATATTTTGGAATGTATTTTTCCCATGTAGATATGAGCACCACAAACCTCTCTACAAAATTTGGAAATTTTTAGATATTTGTGAAATTTTTGGCGCATTTCTGAACTTCGTCAGAAAAGGCTGAAATTTTATGTTTTAGAGTATCAGTCGACTGCCATTTGGGGCAGTCGACTAGTAAAGGCTGAATTAAGTTTCAGCAATTGGGTATGTGTCCAAATGATGTAAAACAAGTGTATGGGGAGCTAGTACATGTTGTTTATGATCATTAGGGATTAAAAGAACCAATAATTGGGATATTGCTGGGTTCTTTTTGATGTTAGGCAAAGGGGGAGAAGTGTTGGGTTTAATTTGAAAAACCAAACACGCCTTTGCGGGAAACCCTAGGTTTAGGGGGAGCTGAGATTAAGGGGGAGCATGGTTGCTTCATTCTTGACATAAGGGGAACCTGGGAGAGGTTCTTAAAAAGTCTTTGTAAGTCCAATGTAGGGGAGCTTTGGAGAAGCTTTAAAAACCCCGTTTTGGTGAAAGTTCTAACTTGGAGAGTTAGGTGTGGAAAAAGTCATATCTTAGAGGGTTAGGTGTGGGATGCCTTGAGATAGGATCCATACATGGTTACAATTGCATATGCATTGGCGGTGTAAGTCCAAGGGGGAGTCTTGGCAACGTAAGTCCAGTTGTTTGTTTAGCATGTTATTGCTATTTTACTACTATTTGTTTTCCCTAACTTAAACATATTGCCAAATATCAAAAAGGAGGAGATTATTGAGGCAATCTGTGATCCGGAGTGATCATGAGTTTTGATGTTTGGGCAAAGAGTTTAAGTTAGGTTTCCCTTGTGTTCTAATATGTGTATGTTGAGTGTGTAGGTTGCGCAGGTTTACACATATTGACTTGGCTGGACGGATTCGGTATGGTGAAGGGTGGCATGGAGACAAGATGGAGGCTTGTGTGCACCCGAGGGACCTTGGTATAGCAAGGACGATGAGCTGAGGGGCATGCACTTCGAGGCATGCGTGAAGGATGGCATGGAGGCAAGTTGGAGGCTTACGTGCATCCGAGGGACGGGAGCCAAAGATGAAGAGGGTGCGAAGGCAATAGTCGAGGCTGCTGATGAGGAGTCAGTCAAGTTGTGAGGGTACGAGTGTTGTGTGATTGTACTCGGGAAATCCTAGGGTTCGAGTGTTGAGAGAAGTGTACTCAGGAAGGGAAACCCTAGGTGTGTGAGTGGGGCAGTCGACTGCCATTGGGGTAGTCGACTGATAAAACTCACAGAGAGTTTTTGGCTGGGGACCAGTCGACTGCCCTGGGAGCAGTCGACTAGTAGCGGCTGGTGAGTTGGCTGAAAATTCGAACGTTGAGATGCAACAGACAATTTTCAGTGGTACCAGTCGACTGCTCTAGGAGCAGTCGACTGGTGGCGAGGGTTTCAGCTTTAGTTCTATTTAAAGAGGACTTCGTGGTGGCTGAAACTCTTGACGAATTTGGTCTTGGTTAAAGGCCAAATAGTAGTCTTGGTGCTCAGAGATTGTCGACGTGTTGTGGCGAGGTTTCTCCACCCACAAGGAGCGACATGGGCTAGTCGGAGGTTATCCGGGGTGTGATCCACCGAAGGATTCTTGGATTAGTCACCCTTAGGGGTGGATACCAAGTAAATCATTCTTGTTAGCGTTATTTGTTTTTCATTATTATTGTTTCCGCTTGCGCAACTAACAACGTAGGTACAAGAAGAACCGAAGATTTGCTATTCACCCCCCTCTAGCAACTGTACAAGATCCAACAGGGTCTCATTCTCCCCGGCCTGCTGCCACCGAGGAGAAAATCTTCGACGGGGAGAACTTCGGCGGTACCCCGCTTTATTCCACTTTCTCCGAGACTTGGTGTTTGCTTTCTCATTGAATCTCTTCATCAAGGCGTGACACTCCTTGGTGGAGTGTGTTGTGCTGCCATGAAAATCACAGTACTTTGACCCGGGTTCCAGCTGCTCGGTATCTACCGTCTAAACCAGCCTGCGCCTACCCGCCCACTGGTCTTTCCGGAGGTGGAGGTCTTTTCGTCGAGTTGGAGCTGGGGCTCCTTCCTTTCAGACCGGGGAACAGCTGGGGGAAGTATTCCGGCTGGTTCCTTGCGACGGGCATACCCGGCCTGCTACCTCCTCCACGTTAACGTGCTTGACGGAGCGCCCCAGCAGGTCATCGAAACTGGCGGGGGGCTTCTTCACCAGGGATCGGAAGAAATCCCCTTCCGCGAGCCCTTGAGTGCAGGCACTAACAAGGATTTCTGACGTTGCACTGGGCATGTCTTGCGCCACCCTGTTGAACCGCTGGATGTACTCCTTGAGCGGCTCCTTCGGCTTCTGCTTGAGAGCGAACAAATTGAGTGGCGTCTTCTGATAGCGGCGGCTACTAGTAAAGTGGTGGAGGAAGGCGGTTCTAAACTCCGCGAAGGAGTTGATAGAACCTTGTGGCAGCCTCTGAAATCATCGTTGGGCTGCTCCAGACAGGGTGTTCAGGAACACCCGACACTTTACACCGTAAGTATACTGGTGCAAGAGTGTCCCGTTCTTAAACTTACAGACGTGATCCTCCAGATCCGTCTTCCCATCATAATCGACGATCCCAGGTCCACAGAACTGCTTCGACATGGGGTCTTCAACAATTTCAGATGAGAAGGGAATAGAGGAAACCTTATGAGAAACCTTAGGTTCCTCCCTTTTCCCTTGTCCTTCCTAGTGCCTCTGCGCGCTGGAGGCGACCGAGTGGGCCTTCTCAATATCTCCACGAGAGTCTCTTCGGGGACCTGGGGCTGCTCCGTCCCGTCGTCCTACCGGAGTGACAGATCTCCACGAGTGTGAAATATAGACTCTAGGGATCTCGTCTCGCGCAGGAGCTCTGGTTGCAAGGCAATTTGTTCGACTTGGTGTTGCTCAAGCGCTTGTTTGATGGCGTTGGCCACCAAGCGGTTGTTAGGACAATAGGTTGTCCCTCTGATCCTGCCATCCAGGGGCGGATTTACATGGGGACCCGGGAGGGCCACGACCCCCCCCAAATTTTTAATAATATTATTTTTATATAGAAACTTTTATGTTTTTAGTATAGCAATTTTTATTTTCTTAGTATATATATAATTTGACTCCTTCACAAGTTTATATTTGTAGTAGCTTTAATAGTAAGTCTAATTTTTGTTTTAGCATACATCTAGGGTTCAAATCCTTTGGATGATTAAATTTTAAAAAAATATTTTTTTATTTTTCAAATTTTAACTCAATATACATTATCTTTGAAAGATTAGAGAAGATATTATTATAATAATTATTTTCTTGATTATTATTATAATAATTATTTACGTTGGCCCCCTCGAACTTATAATCTTAGATCCGCCATTGTTGCCATCAGTGCTCCTTCAGGTGTTTTACTGGTTTCCCACAGACGGAGCTAAATTTGTTCCGGAAGAAATCTACGTCGACGGTTAGTCACCAAAGTTCGGCCCACGTGGATGCTGACGGGAGGGGAGGAACTTCGCACCCTACGAGATCAACACGAGCGTTAGGGGAATACGCCGGAGGTTGTCCGGCAGAGCCCACTCCGACGCTCAAGTCAGTGCCTCGTTGGAAAAAAGGAGAAAGTAGAAAGACAGTATGAGTTGTAGAGAGTTCGTAACCCCCTACCAGAGGGGTTAGACTACCTTTTATACCTGTGGCGGTAGACTTGGCTCGTCCCCATGATCTATGTCACGTCTCCCCTCTTCGGCGGTTACTGGATAGCCTTTGAAATGGTCCACGCCGTCATTACATGTTTCGACCTGTTGCGGCATTTAAGGATCATGATGACTCCGCGTTAATGGGGATGCTTATCCATAGATCCGAGAAAAGAGGAGGGGATCGTTACTTGAGGTAGAATGCTACTCGGGCTCCGCTTTCCCGAGGTGATCTCGGAGTCTTCTGGCCCGAGCGATCGCGGGCACTCTACTTCCCTGAGGTGATCTCGGAACCCGACTTCCCGGGGTGATCCCAGAAGGGATTTTCTGATCTAGTCTTCCAGGACATATCTCCCGAGAGGGGCCCTGGAGGCTCTCTTCCCGAGAGTGTCCCGAGAGCTTTAACAAAGGAGTCGCTCAGACTCGTCACGTCTTATCATGCAGCTTCTCTATACCACATGTCCGCCACGGGCTATTCAACCCTATCACACCCAATTTTGAATAAGATTTATTATTACTATTCATTTTTCCTTTCCATTAACAATTTCCTTTTGGATGCTCTATGAAGTCGAATTAGTATATCTTCAAAGTTTCTTTCTATTTCCTTGTTGATTAACTTCTCGACCATATGATTCCTGCATCAACAAGATCGTTGAGCGTTTGAATTTTGCGGAGTTTGTTCCAAGGCAACTTAAAGCAAAGAACAGATTTATTAGTTTATGACCTGAAAATTTTCCTTCAGATAAAACATATGACAGAGCAAATGAGTTTTGATTGTCTTTTTCCAGCATAAAACGATACCATATGGCAGCATGAAGCACTAAATTAGTCTTAGTTGTGTAGGACAGTATAAATAACAATAAACAAGAGTTATTCAACGCACGTAGAACAACAGTTGGAAGTGCTTATCCTTAGAAACGTGATTTCCTTAAGCGTCATCACAAATCCATCTTTTTTTCATCTCACCTGCAAGCCCAGAATAAAGTCGATGAATAATTTGATCAAACTGAATTTTGTTAGCAAAACCAATGCTTGCCATGAGAATCAAACTAGTTCTTGAAAGATTTAGCGAACATTGTTGCTCACCCCAGCTGAAGGGCTGTCCTTTGTTGCTGACTGTAATGTTGGTTCGGCTGCATTAAGTGCACCTCGAGGAAGTTCCTTGAATCAAATGGAGGCATCATCTCGTATTCAGCTGTTGCCGCCGTCGGCAGCATATTCATCTGTTGGTGCACCCTCTCGTTCTCAGCTATCTGTACACAGCCAATTCTTCAGCTTGTGGGAATCATAATCTACTGTTAAGTATACAACATTAACACTGATCATATTAAGAGGAAATTTTTAACATTTTATTGAGTCGATGAAATAGGGCAAAGAATGCAATTCAATCTCGAACTATTTCACAAGTTGTCAAGTCATGCAAAAAAATATAAAAAGAGGAGCTTACCTTGTTCCTTAAAAACATATTGTCATTCTGCAGTTCAATCTCCTAATAAAGAGAGAGAAAAACATAAGAATAAGAGAAGTATTAGGTAAGAGATGTTAGGATACGCTATCCTTACCCTTCTCTGCATGTACTCAATTTCAGCAAACAGCAAGTCATTCTGAATCACGGATTCACAATAAGTAGAATGAACAGTTAGGCTATTGAAAAAGGGCTATTAGTTATGTTTACCTTTTTAGATCTTATTTTGGTGATTCCTTTCTCCAACCTACTCTCGAGCTGCTTAAGGTCCCTTATGCTCATGGAATCAAGGGACTCACCCATCAGATTCCTGAAAAATTAGGATTTCCTTTTAAGAAGCACCTATTGCATGTTAACGAGGCATGTAAGTTTTTGCTTATGATCGCAGTGATACCTGTTTGTGCTCTGTATGCTGTTGATTTGTTGTCGTAGTTTCGATGCTTCTTGCTGGTAATACTGAAAGCAGACGATGTATCAAACATTAAATTGCTAACAAAAGCAAATATGTATGCTTGTACTCTACGAAACGTTAGGTCAACAATTGCATTATTTTGCTTTGCGTGTGTTTATTTACAAATGGGTCGTTACAACATAAGGATTTGTTTTATTGTTCAATCTAAAGATATATAGGAGAAGTTCCAAATCTTTAATTACTTGCTATAGAAAAAGTGAGCCATGGATTTTATAGCATTGTGACACTAAAGCGTCGGAAAAATGAATGAAAAAGGACTCCAATTAGAGTTTCCTTGCACATTATCATGCTCAATTGGAGCTAGTCACAAGTATTCATACATGATCTCGAAATTACACCATGAATTTTATTTAGTTAGTTCATAATTTGTGGAACTATTATATAACAATTTTAACCGAACAAATATTCATTTAATTACAATTTTAACTAACACGTATTAATACAACAAAACTTAATCAATTCCGTAATTTATGTATATAAATAGTCATGAAAACTAAATGTATTCTAGTTATGTATAGAAATTTGAAACTTAAGTTGCTAATAATGCCTAATTAAAGCTCAAAATATATAGAAATATTATAAATTCTAAATCAAATATTTAAATAAGCCAACAACTTTAATCGAACATTAAGAAATACTATTTTTAAGAACCGAAAAAGGTATTACTTGTAAACAACACTATAAGTATATATTGTGATGCAAATGTTAGGGTTGTTATTAAAAATTCTTCGACGTTATCATATTTGAGATTCTTGTCAAGTTGAGCTCACTTAATTTTATGCAATCATATTAAATAACAGGTGTTAGAGTTATTAGTCATATATATCATGGATTTATTTCTATTTTAGATATTTTAGTCAAAGGATATTATTTTAAGTTAGTTCATCACGCAAGAGCTATTACCTAAATATTATATAATACAAGCCTAGATCATTTTCATACAATGACAATATAAGTAGCAAATCCATATATAAAAAAAAATGTGTGAAATTATGTTAGCTTTGTAAGGTATTTCCAAATGCGTCATGATCTTGGTCCTTAAGTATTGTCGTAAGTCATCAACCTATAATGACTTTGATGTATTAGACTATAGTTAACCCCCTAAACATGGAGCTCAAAAAAGAAAATAGAGTCTCCACGAGATAGACTGATAGTTAGTACGTGGGTGTTACCACCTTGAGGTCTGGGGGTCAAAACCTGACAAAGCCAGTGTGCTCGCATTTCCCACGCACTAGCCACAACATTCAGGCTAGTAGCCTCTGTGATTTACCACTTCTGTGTTGGCCCTGGGAGGGTTGGTGGGGGCGCTAGAGGCAAGCAAATCGCCTTTTTGCCACCTCAAAAAGAAAATATAGAAACATTTTGCCCCCGAGGCTATGATGCAGTGGCAAGACGACTAGTCATCATCCTAGGCATCCAGACATCTGCGGTTCGATCCCCAACTACGACGTATTTTGCAAAAAAAATTCTCCAAATGGGGCGCAAACCCTGGGACGCTGGGCTTCTAAACCGCCCACCGCGAGCTTCTTGATTTACCCTGGTAGCAGGTGGAAAACTTCTATGGGGTCGGGTCAGTCACTCCAGGTTCGTCTGCTATCTGGTTCATCATTTTTTTAGATTGATGGTTAGTGCGTGGATATTGCCACGTTGAGTTTGGGAGTCAAAACCTGGCAAAGCTAGTGTGTCCCCCTAACCACAACATCCAGGCTAGTAGCCCCCATGATTTACCTCCTTTGTGTTGGTCCTATGATAGGTTGGTAGGGGCGCTTGGGCGAGCGAATAGCCTTTTGACACCTAGAAAAAATGTACTGCCCTCCCTTATGCACTAGTCACTATCCGAGCTAGTAGCCCCATGATTTACCTCCTCCGTGTTGATCTTGGGACGAATTGGCAAGGGCTCTAGGGGCGAGTAAATCACCTTTTGCCACCATCAAAAAAATATATACTTAGGGACCAAGATCCTCGGGGGTAATGATCCTTTTCTTTCAAAAAATAAAATATAATCCCCGAGGGTGTAGTGCAGCAGAAGATGCCAAATTGTCACTTAGACACCCACAGTTTGATCCCCAAGGTGTGCAACCATAGGATACTGTGCTTTTGGGTCGTCCGCCGCTAACACTTCCTATTTACCTTGATGACCGATAGGAGACTTCTATATTCGGGCCAGTCACCCAAGTTCAGTGTTATCTAGTTCATCATTTTTTTAAAAAAGAAAATATAAAATAAAAAGAAAAAACCTATAATTTTTGTTTTTGAAAAAATGATGAACGAGGTAACATTGAACCTGAGTGACCAACCCGAATATATAAGTTTCTTATCGGTCATTAGGGTAAATCAAGAAGTGCTCACGGTGAGCGGCCCAGAAGCCCGACATCCCATGGTTGTGCACCTTGGGGATCAAATTATGAGTGTTTAAGTGACAACTTGGAAAAAAAACCTATTACATTTTTCAAATTTTGAGGGTGTCTCGCTTGTGAAAACATAGATAAAAAATTATTTCACTCTCCTTAATATTCTCTTTTTTAAAAAAAAAATCTTAGTGTTATTAAACTCATCATTTTATCCCTAAATCATTTACATCGTTAGACATGTGGTATCATTATATTAGTTTTGAAGATCTGTCATGTCATTATTAGATTGAATAAATTACATTTTCGATTTTTAGGATCAAGTGACATTTTGATCACTATAAACTTTATGAGCATTTTAAAAAACAAAGCAAACTTTGGGAAGTGAAATAAAATTTCTCATGATCTGTTTTGTTTTCGACAATTAATCCCTCCAAGTTAGTTGGGTTATTGTGAAGAATGTTGTAACAAATCATTTGACACCGTGAATAAAGGCTTACAAATTCTCTTTTGATTATGTGGCCTTAACCTATGAGATTTTGCTTGAGAACCTGAAAGAAAAACTCTGTTTGCTTGATATATCTTGATTCAATTCCAGAGACTGTGTTTTAATTCCTAGGATATATATTTGAGTTTCTTAATCAGTTGCCTTCTGTTGTTTTTTTGTTGATGAAGCTAACTTCATATAGATGTATTGAAAATCCATAACGCGATCAATTAGGAAACTCTACAATAAAGAAAATTTTTTGTCTATACGTGGAAGTGATGGTTAGGGTTTAATCTAGTCCAAAAGGTTTTTACAAGCCAACATAGAACTTCAACCATATAAAACCTTGTATTAACAATAAGAAGACTAGATCAATCCATTCTATCTACTCTAGTTATTTTACTCTGTCCACAGCCTCTTTTATATTGTTTTTTTTCAGTACTTTGGAGTTATTAAATTGGTTTACTTGCGACATCTCCCTTCCGTATATATCATGCTTCTTTGTTTACGTTGCTCTAAAAGTAGATTTTATATGGACCCATTTGACCACATACTCTACAGGTTTGTACTGCAAATCATCTCCATCTGCAAAAAAATGAGATTTAGTATGTAGCAAAAATTTAAATTTAAATTATACAAGTTTAATGCTGCGTATATATGTTTAATATATTGCTTTGTCTCTGATTAACTCACCTACATTAAGCTAATTTATTGGATATCCATCATCATACTCATCTATAAAAGGATCGGATATCTTCTATACTAATAACTTTTTTTATTTCTATTCAACTATCATCATTCAACAAAAACATATTATACATCTATATAACCTATTTTTAACATCAACAGAAATAGTTAGCGGATTTAGTAAAAGAAAATTTTCTTTAATATATATACATATTATTTAATCGAGTATTCGGGTCGGATATCGGGTATTAATAGTCCTTCCATACCCTTTTCTATTTGGATCGGATATCAAATTCTCCATCAGATCCAGAGGAAATTGTGATCCCTAATATTCATTAATGGCATAATTGACATGCATTGCACAGATGAAATTAGTAGTCTCATGCCGATCAATATTGAATTTTATTTACTTGGATTATGATCTATGGTACTTTGGATTATGGTCTTTATGGGATAAAATTAGTTAAGAAGATAAACTAGTAAATTTCAGTTGTCTTAGTTATGTAACTTCTACCGAAAAATATATGACAACCAGAATATAATTATCTCTGCTATATGAATATCATATTGTTATCTTAATGTAAATAATTTGTTGGAATCACATATATATATGTACCTTTTCTTGCTGTCATTAGACTATCAAATTTGTGCATCAACTTCAAATATGAATATATCAAGAAAATCATATCAAACAATATGCTCATTTTGTTCTAAAATTCCATATAAAATTTATGATTATCAGCATTTTAGAATTTTTGTTAAAGTTTATTAATGGAGTCAGACAAAGAAATAGATTACCTGAGCATTAGCTTCTGAAACAAATCCATTGTCGGTGGTCTCATTACATGCTTTCTTGTACCTCTCAATAGTTGCTTTGACACTGCAAAAACACAAAGTTTCATCGTTTACAAAAATAAATATTAAGTTAACATTTATAAGTTGCAAGTTATTTTTGGTATTAGTAAAACTACGAAAATCTAAAAAAGTAAATAGTTCTCATGAAAAAAAAAATCTCTACTCATATTTAATTCCATTTCCCAAAATCATTATCACTTAAAAAGATATCAATGATTCTGTATCTAAATGAGATAAAATTCTGAAATTGTAGATAAACCACTAACAGCATCTAGCGAATAATTAAATGGAGCTCTATTCTATGAACCATCTAAAAATCTGAGTAATAAAATTTGCGTATTAGTCACTAATGTAAACCCTAAAAAATCTTTTTTTCAAACATTTAGTAGGTTAGTGTATGACACTTTGATGGCAAAAAGAAAAAAACTAGAGGCATGATCATGTATCATACTGATGATTAAGAAAAATCTCACTAAGTAGTATGACCAAATCTCGTTAACGATATAAATGTATTCTGAGCACAGTGATTATGGGGCATGCAAACTTGTAACTTGCAGTGTGATAAAACAGCTTAACACAGCAGACGGAAGTACTCCACATGACCACATCCTTGAACTTTCATATAGAAAATCTAATCGGTAATAATAATAAAAAAAAAAAGAGAGATGAGAGACAAGGATGTCAAATCTGTATTTTCAAATATCTTATCAAGTAAGGGCACAAAGTTGTAAGGCACTGACTAAAGCCACTAGGCTGAATGTCTCATGGGCAACAGAGCTGATCAATCCACAAGATTCTCTAACACAGTCACGAGGCTGGGCATCAATCTCCATAATGTCTTGTCGTTTTAAATACGAAAATAATTAAGTAATAGTATGTTAAATTTCAACTCATGGACTATTATTTGGATCATAAAGTGACAAAACAGGGAAAAGAAAGGAGGGAAGGTTAGTCCAAGTCTTAATCGATAAAGCAGTGAACAGAAGACTGTGGTGCGCCTATTTCCGAGGCCTCTTACTGACTACTGTCCTTACGCTAGCTGAACTGTGCTCCAACCTTAGTTTCCTCGAGGGATGCCATTGGTCCTCTCTGCCACGGTGGCACTCGATCCCACGCATGATTGGCCATTTTCCCTCTGCCCATCTGCCACGGCAAGCGACCCTTTACCCCTGTGCAATTACTTCGTCGCCTTCTTTTACCCGCACACACTCTTCACAGTCTCACACTCTCTCTGCGGACTCCTTGCGGGCGCTGCTCCTCTCCCTTCCTCCTGCTGATGCTTCTTCCAACCTCGGCTCGCTTTTTATACTCCCTATGCAAAGCCAACACGCAGTGCGTTCGCCCCATTGGCTGCTCAGACTTCTGCATCAATTCCGTACTGCACTAGTCTCTGCTTGTCCAGTTGCATAATTAAGTAGCATTGATTTATTATAGAAAACAATTAGAAGAGGAAGCATAGGTCACTCACGAGGATTATCAGTCGTAATGTAAACAGAGCGAGTTCTGACGTCTGTGAGAGCTCCCTGGTCCTTTTCTTCTAAGGAACGAACTAATGAGAGTGTGACAGCTCTCGGCATCCAGCTTTTCTTTGCTCATGGAGTTAGGAGGAGGAGTAGCAGCAAGCAACAACAGGAATAAAGAAGGAGAAAGAGAGGAAATGGCAAAGTTTGCATGATCAAGCAAACAAGAGGGTGGGTGGAACGGAGGAGGTGATACTATTACTAATACGGAACATAGTCACTCATCCAATAACAAAGACTCGACCTTTTTATTGTTCCTACTCTACCTGATCAAAGTTAATTGTTGTAGTTTCTCCTCCCTCCGAGGATCCATTCATTCAAAGGGGAAGCAAGAGACAAAGCTTTCATGTAGAGAATGATCACCAAACTTGGAGCGATCTATATAAGCATGGCCTTCATCCTGCAAGATCTAACACTAACCAGTGCAGATCTCAACTCCAGAAACCAAAACCAGAAAAAGAACTAAAGTTCCAACCGAGTAAAAAAGATGCTTTAATTGAACCTCCGGCCAGATATAGGGGGCGAGAAATATCTAAATGCTGCGCAAGTTTGTTGTCTAACTATTTGTCGAATTGCTTGAGAGAATTAAAATTAAACCAGCGAAAGGGGATCCGTCACCTGTTGGTGGCGTACTCGTAGAGTCGGCCGCGGCTGGAGAAGACGATGAGGGCAACGTCAGCGTCACACAGGACTGACAATTCATAGGCCTTCTTGAGCAGGCCGTTTCGTCGTTTGCAGAAGGTGACCTGCCTGTTGGTCGTGTTCTCAATCCGCTTTATCTCGATCTTCCCACGGCCCATCTTCACCGCTGCCGCCATTGCAGGTGGTGGCTCCAGCTTGCCGACCTCTAGAGCAAATTACAAAGAACAAAAACCAATAAAAAAAGAAAAAAAAACGTATGTATGGATTAGATTGGAGAGAACAAATTTGATATATGATGACAAAATTTGTTCTTTTTCTTACGAGAGAAGCCCTGGAGGAGGAGGAAAATCTTGGGCGACGGAAATAAGAAATCTTGAGGAGAAAAGATAAACGGAGACTGCAACAATAAGCTTCCAGATATCCTCCTTCTTGGCCTGAAGAATAAAGAAACTGAATTTACAGGGCTTGCAAAACTTGTTAACCTTCCCCACTCCTTTTCTCACCTCACTGATCTCTTTTATCTCAATCAATGGTCCAACGCAAACTCTTAGAGTGCCCCAGCAAATGAATGAGGATTGGTAATGCAATTAAGTGCGGCATCCATGGCCATCAGCATCAGTTTTCATGGGCAGCATCATGAGAGAGAAAGAGGAAAGGGACATGGAAAGAAAGACTAGTAATCCAATTAATGGAGAGGAAGTGTTATGACTGAGACCTTGGCATGGGTTGCACTCAAAAAATATGGCGTAGATGAAGGAGAGCAAGAAATAGAGGGGGGACTCCATTGTCCTTTTCCTTCTTTCTTATTTACTTAGTTTAAATCTCCTTCTTTTTTGTTTTCCTTTCAATATCACCTCGTCTCGCTAGCACCCAAGATTTCGAAGTCTCATCGATCTTTAGCTAGGAGAAAATTAATTAATTAATTATAAGAACATGACATCTACCTTCAAGAACCCTACATATATATGAGCCTCTTCCTTAATTCTCCTCCATGATCTTCTTCCTCTACTTCATCTCTTTCCTAAGATGAATTTGCTTCACTTAATTATAGTGAAAAATATGTTAACTTGATTCTGCAAAAAGGTGAAATCCTTCGTTTCATTCTGCTAACTTGAGGATGGATGGATAAATGAATGAAGTGAGTAGAGAATGAATTTGGAAGACGCAATGTGGTTTGTGCATATTAGAGAAATTTGATGGTGTCATTGTCATGATTTAAAGGTGTCCCTTGTGAATGTCATTTATATCATTCCATGTGCCTGCAATGCCTTCAAAACCTATCCCACTTGCAACAACTACAAACATATTTAGGAAGCCATAATTCTAGTTATTGTGGCCGCCATATGCATATGTTGTTGTTTGGCCTTCCATTTAATGTCTAGAGCGTTTTAATCTAATTAATGCAGTGATGCATTATTGGTGCCTGACTTAATTTTGTTTTATTTCTAAATTGTTTATCGAGATGCTTTTGAGATTGATGGAACTACTGATCTTTATGTTCTTTATAAAAGAAAAAAAATGAGCCCAACTTTCTTCATCTTTTGTGAAAAAGAGAAAATATATCTGCACATGTAACTTGCTACCGAGGAAGGGAGTTGGTGGAGAATTGCTTTTCTAGAAAAATTAATTGAAAAAATTTCAGTTAAAGTTAGGAGAATTTTATTTTGAAATTATGAAGGCCAAGAGATTGTGATTCTCATCCCCATTTTGCTTAATACATAAAGATGATTTCTATCTATTTGATTTAAATAGAAGTAATATATATAATACTATTGTTAACCATGAAATACTTGAAAAGATATGGAGTAACAAAATTATGGGAAATGTATATTTGGATTATAATAGTAGTATAGTTAAAATGATCAGATGAACTGTCTAGTCTTAAAAAATATCTATATAATTAAAGAAAATACATTAGCGCTAGCTTTGTTTTTCATATAAGAATAAACATCGATTTTCCAAACCTCCTACTGGGTTTTATATATTACCCAAATAACAATGATAAGAAAAGTGAAAATGGGAGAGTGAAAAACATAGTGAATGATGTGGCATGACATGGTACTTTATATGCACACGTCCGATTATCGCTTGGACACCATCGGCGGCCTTCGGCCGCCGCCCTGAATCAAACTATACCCTGGGGGCACGGTGAATCCGTCAGAGATCGCTGCATACAAGATGTCACGTCATTCACTATGCTTTTCACTCTCCCATTTTCACTCTCCCTATCATTTTTCTCACCCAAAATGTGTACCTCATTTTTGGATGGACTAAATCTCGTATCCCTTCCTATTATCTTTTCCATAATACCCCCCCCCCCTTTCCTTTTTACTATTCATCCTAAAAAAAATTCCAAACCAGTTTATTTGTTTTTCAAAAAAAAATCTAATCTCCTTCTTCGTCTTCATCGAAAAGTTCACATCCAGGACTTGCTCTCCTGCGTGTTGAACTCTGTCTTGGAGTTTGTGATCGTCGTGCGAGGTAGAGCCAACACCGTCAAGGTTGTCACCATGACCAAGAAGGTCCTTCATAGCACCGAAAAGGCTGTGTGAATAGCTGACACCATCTTTCTCATCCTCATAGTTCCCCTTATCATCGAGATGAACCATGAGTAGCATATGAACAAGTTGAAGATGTAGCAATCGACCCTTCTTGACTATTAGGACCAAAAGAGATTTAGATATCTCCACAATGGTATGATATTATCCACTTTAGGCCTAAGGCCTCATGGTTTTGCTCTTGGACTCTCCCCAAAAGGTTTCATACTAATGGAGATATCTTTTTCTTATAAGCTCATGATCATTCCCATGTATTTTCAATGTGGGACTATATTTGCAACCTTGCAACTTCAACAATCCCTTCCTCAAACAAAAGACCACAGACCCCTCTCAAGTGAAAAGTCTTTCCGTTTGATGTCTGATCCTCGACCCATCAGGACTTTCTGTCTCTTGGTCCACCTGACTTACTAAGACTTCATTGCCTAGTCGCGACTAAAACTTCTCTATCTGGTGTCTGGTCCGCTTGATTAAGACACGGGAGTCCACACTTCCTTTGTTCAAGGCTTAACCCACATGATTCAATTAGACTATAGCTCTTATGCATAGTCAGTGGCTAGACCTTCTAGCAGTCCGGCAATCTCTGACAGAGATGATAGATGGAGTACCTGAAGGATTATAATTGCACCATTAGCTATCACCCAGGGAAAGCTAATGTGGTGGCCGATGCACTGAGTAGGAAGTCCAGAGGGATTTTGGTCTATCACCGAGTGATAGTTACAGAGTTGGTTTAGGATTTCTCAGAATTGAGTCTAGAGGAGCAGGGACATACTGAGAAGGGTATTCTTGTGATGATGGTTGCCCAGTCACCGACCAGGACATGGATCTAAGAGACTCAGGCTAGTGATCAGCGTCTGCGGTTCCTTGGTAGCCGAGTAGCTCTGGGAAGCAAACTGAATTTACCAGAGATGCTGAGGGTATCTTGTACTTTCGAGGGTGATTATGCGTACCTAAGTCACATTTGATCATGGAGGATTACTTCAGGAGGCTCACCACTCCCAATTCGCTATTCACGCTGGAGGGACCCGCATGTATTGAGACTTGAGACGTTCCTAATGGTGAAATAGAATGAAGAAAGAAATCACGGATTTTGTAGCTAGATGTCTAGTATGTCAGCAAGTAAAGATTGAGCGCTGGAGACCTACTAGCTAGGTTACTTCAGAGGATCATCATTCTTAAGTAAAAATGGGAGCACATAACCATAGGCATTGTAGTGGGCTTACCGAGGACCCGAAGATGGCACGATGCAATTTGGGCGATCATTAATTAATTAATTAAATCTGCACATTTCTTAGCGATTCGGAGGACGGACTCTCTAGACCGATTAGCAGATTTGTACTGCCAAGAGATCATCAAGTTGTATGGTGTTCCACTGAGCATTATCTCAGACAGAGACCACGGTTCACATCGCAGTTTTGGCAGAGTTTGCAGCAGACCATGGGTATCTAACTTCGTTTCAGTACGACATGTCACGCTCTCAGAGGCACATGCTTACTCGAAAATCGGGCAGCATCTCCCTTGTACGACAGATAAGTTGGGACAAATAATACATCAATCTCACATAAAAGATGACTCAGTCATCATAACTGGAAATAAAAAGGCACAACCACGCAGTTTATATCAATATTAATGATATAGATAAAGTAACTTAAACATCGCAAAACATTTAACATCTTTTATCAAAAAAATAAAGCTAAGAGAAAGTTCGAATACAAAGGAAACTCCAACATGAGTCCAAAACAAGCATAATAGCTCAATAAGAGATAATGCGAAAATCTTCCAAGACAATACCAGACAAGGAAAATAAATACCAGACTAAGAAGCAAATATGAAATAAATATATATAGTAAACCAAAACTCAAACCGACTCAATACTGTGGGACTGACAACTGGATCCTTTCCTGGCTTCAAGTAATGCATCTACCTGCTACCTGAAACAAAAATAGGAAGCAAGGGTGGTGAGTCCGGGCGAACTCTGCGGGTATATGAGTAGACAATTGCATAGCATCATAAAGATATAAGAAACAATAGACAGTAACGATGTACAGTCTCTAGGAAATAGAGGACACCAAAGCATGTATAAAACAACGTAAAAACATACAAGATAACATAGTATCAACAAATATGCATATCAACCAAATGCAGCAACCATAGCTCATATAAATGCATCAAACACAATAAAATGTATAAATGCAATAGATGCATATGATGCAATGACATGTGACACTCCTAACACCAGTCAAGCCGCCAACACATCATATCTATGTGGCTAAGTGGGTAGGGTTATGACAACTGTACGCACTCCAACGAATACCACTGATAGATGTGTTGAGGTAATCTATGGTCCGGAGTGACCATGAGTTTTGATGTTTGGGCAAAGAGTTTAAGTTAGGTTTTCCCTTGTGATCTAATATGTGTATGTTGAGTGTGCAGGATGTGCAGGTTACACATATTGACTTGGCTGGACGGCTTCGATATGGTGAAGGGTGGCATGGAGACAAGCTGGAGGCTTGTGTGCACCCGAGGGACCTTGGTATAGTAGGGATGATGAGCCGAGGGGCACGAACTTCGAGGCATACGTGAAGGATGGCATAGAGACAAGCTGGAGGCTTGTGTGCATCCGAGGGACGAAGGCCAAAGATGAAGAGGGCGCGAAGGCAACAATCAAGGCTGCTGGTGAAGAGTCAGCTAAGTCATGAAGGGACAAGAGCCGAGGGAGGAGGACTCCAAGGGCAAGCCGGGAAGTGAACTTCAAGGGCACACGTGAAGGGTGGCATGGAGGCAAGCCAAGGGAAGGCTTGTGTGCGCATCCGAGGGACGATAGCCGGTGGAAGATGACCCCAAGGGGCAAGCCAAGGGAGTGTACCTGAAGGCGCGCATGGAGGAGGGTCGTTGAAGTGAGGAAGAGTGTGTTTGTAAGCTGGGCAGCTAACTGGGGATATAACAATTGACTGCCAGCGAACACAGAAACTCACAGAAGGTTTCTAAGCCTGGACCAGTCGACTGCTCCCAGAGCAGTCGACTGGTGAGGAGCCAGAATTCGAACGTTGGGCTGTCAACGGTCGAATCTGAGTGGGGGTAGTCGACTGCCCTGGGAGCAGTCGACTGCTAGCGTGAGTTACAGCTTAGAGTTATATTTAAGAGAACTCGATTTGGGCTGAGAACTCTTGACGAAATGAGCTTGGTTAGAGCTCATTAGTAGTCTAAGGTGTTAGAGGTGTACTCAAGGTTGTGGCGGGGTTTGTCCACCCATAAGAAGCTACGCGAGCTAGCCGGAGGGCATCCGAGGAGTGATCCATCGAAGGATCGAGGGATCGTCCACCTCACGGACTGTCGTGGAGTAGGAGTCTTCATCTCCGAACCACGTAAATAGGTATTGTTAGCATTGGTTAGTTTTATTTTAGTATATTCCGCTTGCGCACTAACCATTGTAGGAAGAACAAACTGAAAAGTGCTATTCACCCCGCCCCCCCCCCCTCTAGCAAGGTGTAACGATCTAACAAGTGGTATCAGAGCGAAGGATCGCTCTTGTCGAACTAATCGCCGAGAGGGCACAAGCTAGAGAAAATGATGGAAGATAAGCTAGGGGATGACATCTACACTCCACCCCCTACGACCATGAAAATTTCAGATATTGGAAGACAAGGATAGAAACATGGTTCGGAATGGAGTGGGACCTTAGGATTGCGCTTGAAGAGTCATTAGAAATTCCAAATGATAAGCACGGGAAGAAGCTTAGGCCTAGATATTGGAATCAAGAGCAACAAAATCAATCAAATGCAAATGAAAAGGTAATTGTAATTTTACTTAATATTTTGCCTAACAATGTAATTAGTGGTGTAGGAAAAATATCAAAATGCGCATGAGCAATGGAACAAATTGGTAGCATTTCATGAAAGTCCTACACTAGCTCAAATAATAGAAGAACCCAAAGAAGTGAGTTCAATGGCCCGAGAAGACCAAGAAGAAAGAGAGGTGTCAACCTCGTCAATTGAAGTGGTCCAATTAAGTGAAAAATCATCAACCTCCTCAAGAGAAAAAGAGGAAGTATCAATCTCAAAAATTGAGGGGGAGGAGAGACCCACTTCCATACAAGAACAAGAAGAAGCTCCAACCTCCACCAAAGCAAAGACTAAGAACCACATCATATGCTTTGGGTGCAATGAAAAGAGACACTATAAAGATAAGTGTCCAAATGGTAAGAAGAAGGAGGTAAATCCTAAACTCATTTCAATTCCGTTTAAATCTAACATGAGTTGTAGGAATGGAGAAGCCTAAGAGAAGAAAAAGAAAATTAGATGCTTCACGTGTGGTGAGCTAGGACACTACCACACGAAGTTCCCAAAGAGTGGAGAGCTCAAGACAATGGAGCACTTGAGAAGGTGGGAGAAGGAGGAAAAGAAGAAGAGAAGCTCACAACAAGGAGGAACTACAAGGGTAAGAGAGGTAATCCCTAACTTTAAATTACAATGCAATTCAAATTCAAGTTCCTCTATGCATGCTAGAATTAATGACAAATGTTTGCTTGTGCATAATTTTGGATTTAAAATCATGACAGGAGTAGGGTTAACAAGGTAGATCAACACCCTAGGAAAAGCATGCATCATAAACCAAAGACCTTTGTACCTAAGGATCAAGGCATAAATCCCAAGAAGGAGAGACATATGCCTAGGAAGATGGGTAGGTCTAAGAATGTCCAAAGTGGACATATGGACTCTAGGATTAGAAGTCTAGAGTGTTGATGCAGTCTAGCCCGATTGTTATTTTGGTGTTGACACTGATTTAAGGTTTGATTTAAGTTTGGTTGAACTAATTGTGATTAAGTCCTGGTCGGGGACTAGGCACGGGTTGGGTGAAAAGTCCTAGCCTGGAGGGCTAGGTTGGAGGAAATCCCGGTGAGTGAAGCCGGGTCCTGGTGAGTGAAGCCAGGTGATGGAAATCCCGGTGGGTGAAGCCGGGTCCTGGTGAGTGAAGCCATGTGATGGAAATCCCGGTGAGTGAAGTCGGGTCCTGGTGAGTGAAGCCAGGTGTTGGAAATCCCGGTGAGTGATGCCGGGTCCTGGTGAGTGAAGCCAGGTGATAGAAATCCCGGTGAGTGAAGCCGGGTCCTGGTGAGTGAAGCCAGGTGATGGAAATCCTAGTGAGTGAAGCTAGGTTGAAATCCCGGTGAGTGAAGTCGGGTCCTGGTGAGTGAAGTCAGGTGATGGAAATCCTAGTGAGTGAAGCTAGGTTGAAATCCCGGTGAGTGAAGCCGGGTCCTGGTGAATGAAGCCAAGTGATGGAAATACTAGTGAGTGAAACTAGGTTGAAATCCTGGTGAGTGAAGCCGGGTCCCGGTGAGTGAAGCCAGGTCCTAGCTTGGAGGGTTAGGTTGAAGTCCCAGTGAGTGAAGCTGGGCATGACACGAGTCAGAGAAGGGTTGGAGGCTTGTTCTCGTGACTTAGAGTGCATTTGGGCTTGCCTGGATCGGTCTGGTGACCGATCAGGGAATTTGGCACGCTGCTCCATCATGGATCGGTCCGGTGACCGATCCAGCAATGACTGATCGGTCTGGTGACCGATCAGGGAGCGCACAGTGAGGTTGGGAACCTACTGTGTGGCTCATGATCGGTCTGGTGACCGATCAGGGAGCAGGTCGTTGCCTCGTTGCTTGGCTCCTGATCGGTCCGGTGACCGATCAGGGAGCAGGCAGCTTCCTCACTGCCTTGCTTCTGATCGGTCTGGTGACCGATCAGGGAGCACTCAGTGAGTTGAGTTCCCCCGCTGATCAGCTCTTGAACGGTCTGGTGACCGATCCACGACTTAGGATTTGATTTCCGCGGTTACTGTTCACTCAGACGTAGACCGATCAGGCTTGAGCCTGATCGGACAGGGAGCTACCTGATCGGTCTGGTGACCGATTATGCTTGTGTCGCCGTGAGAGCTGCGAGTCCCAGCAAAGCGGTAAATCGGTCTGGTGACCGACCCACAAGCCTGGATCGGTCTGGTGACCGATCACTTTAATTCAAATTGCACTGTCAGACGCTCTGATCGCGTCTGACCATATCCGATTCTCTGCATTTGATCCCTGATACTTAATTTACTATTTGATATGCATTGCTAAGCTTCTATTGGAGTGTGCAAGCTTTACAGGGATGACTCAAACATTGGAGGAGAGTCAATGGGAGGCTTTCCTTGGAGCAGGTTTGGCTGTTTCCTTGTTTCAGGTCTCAACGGCGTCTGGAGAGCAGCTGGCAACTGACGAAGGCTCAGCTGGAGAGGGTCTTCAGTGGGTTGAGTGCTCAGGGAGTCAGGGAGTCAGGCTGTGGCTTCAGTGGATGCTGATGGAGAGCCTGGTGATGGGAGAAGAGGCTTAAGACGAGGCTGGAAGCAGAGGAGCGGGGGTGAACAAGACAGAAACTTGGGAAGTTTGGCTGGGCTGTGTTCGTGCTCTCTGTTGCTTTGTGCTTAAGCGTTCTTGTTGCATTCCTGTGAGATCTTTGTGAGTGTTTCTTCTTGTGTGATCTCTTGTACTCAAGCTCAATCATTTGTGAGATCTGTGTAGAGGTTTCTCCACCGAGAAGGAGGCTCTATCTTATCCGGGTCACCGGGGCTTGATCTGCCGACGATCAAGGGATCGCCCACCTTACGGGCACGCCAAGGAGTAGGGGCAAGTTATCCTCGAACCTTGTACATCACGGTGTTAGCGTCGGTTTGCTTTCCCTGTGTTTTTATTTACTGTTCTTCGTTTCTGCAATTGTATTCCGCTGCCTAACTCTTGAAGTGCAGAAAGTTTGTGAAAGCTCAAGATTTGTAGTGTCTGGCTATATTCACCCCCCCCTCTCTAGCCATCCGAGTTCCAACATAGAGAAGGAAAATCAAGCCTTGAGGGCAAGACTTGATACATTGAAGAAAACCCTAGAAAAATTCAAGGTTGGATCTAAGGGTTTAGATGCAGTATTGGGTAGTCTAAAACCCAATCATGATAGATCGGGGTTGGGATACCGGTCTAAGGTCTCCAATGCCAATGGAAAGAAGTATGCTAGGGAAGCATATAATTATGGCAAGAAGGAGAAGTACAAAAATGGCAAGGGGGTGCCATTTAAAGGGAAAGAGAATGACTTAACCAAAGACAAGTTGTCAAAAGTTAAGAAGGTTAGATTTGTAGATCAAGAATCACCGGGGGCACACCGGTATGGTCTAGTATGGATTGAGTCACCTAGGAAGGTGGCTAGGACTAAGAGTTCAAAGGGAAGTTCTAGGAGTCTTTGGGATCCATGGTAAATGGATCTCAGGAGGTTTTCTCCTAGGAAATTAGATGGAAATGTGCCGAAGGGGTTAAAAGACTAGGGTAAGTCTTAATCCTAGGGAAATTGGCACATTAAAAGGAATTTGTGGAGAAAAAGATAAAAATCAGATTATATTTGATAAAAATTAGGGTTTAATATGTAAATGTCATGTAATTCAGTGCTAGGAATGTGTTATGATCAGGTATGAGAAGATATATCAAGGAGAGGCCTAAATTAGGACTTTTGGAGGAGTTTAATTGATACAATTTAGGTAGAATTGAATTTAGTACCAATCTTGAGATCCGGAGTAGTTTTGATTAAAAACATATTTTTTCCAAGTAGACATATGCTCCACAAATCTCTCCACGAAATTTCAGACTTTTTGGAGATTTGTGGAATTAATTAGACATTTCTGAATTTAGACTGAAAACCTGAAATTCAGGTATCAGTCGACTGGTGGATAACCAGTCGACTGATCCAGGTGAATTTGCCATTGGAAACTTTCTGTTCGTTTTAGCAGTCGACTGCCCAGGGGGGCAATCGACTGGTCCGTAGGATTATGTAGAGAAGGCATAGTGAATAGTAAGAAGTTACAAAATTGGAAGTATAGGAAAATGTCATGTTATCTTGTGAAAGTTTTATGATATTATATGATTTGAAGGTCATAAATTGATATTGAATGATAAGCTCTTGATGAATATGGAAGTCTCCATATGTATCTAGGATTAGGAGATATAAACATAAATGAAAAGGGGAGAGTTGAGGATAATTTCATGTGTCAAATTATAATGGTAAGCTTTAGAAAACACATGAAATTATAGATAGAATTCAAAGTTGATACAAAATGATCATTTTTGAGGAAATTAGAGGATGTACCAAAAGTCAAGCACATTTGATATTCTTCATGAAATCATATTTTTCTAGGATAGGGTATATCCTAGCAAATGTGCTTGTAAATTTTTAGATTTTTCAGGTTTTCTAGGATTTTCTAGAGGGCTCTAGGGTAGAAAACTTGGGTTGTTAAGTTAAGATTAACTTGACAAAAGAATGTGTGATGTTAAGTTGGGGTATAACTTAACTTGGTGTTATGGTGTTAAGTTGGGTAGAACTTAATTAGTTATGCATTTTTTGAATTTGGAGTCAGAAATGTTGAAAAACTGATTTTCAGAGTATTAGTCGACTGGCCCAGGGGGCAGTCGACCAGTCAGGGTTGATTTGGGTAGTTAGCAGCTGATTAGTGTCCAAATGAGGTAAAATAAGTGTATGGGGGGTTAGTACACGCTGTTTATGATCATTAGGGGTTAAAAGATCTAATGATGGGGATATTGTTGGAGTCTTTTTGATGTTAGGCAAAGGGGGAGAAGTGTTGGGTTTAAATTGGGAAACCAAACACGCCTTTGCGATAAACCCTAGGACTAGGGGGAGCTTAGGTAAAAGGGGAGCATGGATTCCCTAGGACTAGGGGGAGCTTAGGTAAAGGGGGAGCATGGACGCTCCATTTTTGGCGTAAGGGGAACCTTAGAGAGGTTCTTAAAAAGTCTTTGTAAGTCCAATGTAGGGGGAGCCATGGGATAGATTTAAAAAAAACCTGTTTTGGTGAAAATTTCTAACTTGGGGGAAGTTAGGTGTGGGATGCCTTGGGATAGGATCCATGTCTGCATTTGCATATGTATTGGCGGTGTAAGTCCAAGATGGAGTCTTGGCAACGTAAGTTCAAATGATTGTTTAGCATTATTTTTGCTATTTATTACTATTTGTTTTCCCTAACTTAAACGTATTGTCAAACATCAAAAAGGGGGAGATTGTTGAGGCAATCTATGGTCCGGAGTGACCATGTGTTTTGATGTTTGAGCAAAGGGTTTAAGTTATATTTTGCCTTGTGATCTAATATGTGTATGTAGGTTGTGCAGGTTACACATATTGACTTGGCTGGACGGCTTCGGTATGGTGAAGGGTGGCATGGAGACAAGCTGGAGGCTTGTGTGCACCCGAGGGACCTTGGTATAGCAGGGATGACGAGCCGAGGGGCGCGAACTTCGAAGCGTACGTGAAGGATGGCATGGAGACAAGCTGGAGGCTTGTGTGCATCCGAGGGACAAGGGCCGAAGACGAAGAAGGCGCGAAGGCAACAGTCAAGACTACTGGTGAAGAATCAGCTAAGTCATGAAGGGACAAGAGCCGAGGGAGGAGGACTCCAAGGGCAAGCCAGGAAGTGGACTTCAAGGGCACACGTGAAGGGTGGCATGGAGGCAAGCTAAGGGAAGGCTTGTGTGTGCATCCGAGGGACGATAGCCGGTGGAAGAAGACTTCAAGGGGCAAGCCAAGGGAGTGTACCTGAAGGCGCGCATGGAGGAGGGTCGTTGAACTGAGGAAAAGTGTGTTTGCAAGCTGGGCAGTCGACTGGGGATATAACAGTCGACTGCCAGCGAACACAGAAACTCACAGAAGGTTTCTGAGCCTGGACCAGTCGACTGCTCTGGGAGCAGTCGACTGGTGAGGAGCCAGAATTCGAACGTTGGGTTATCAACGATCGAATCTGAGTAGGGGCAGTCGACTGCCAGCGTGAGTTACAGCTTAGATTTCTATTTAAGAGAACTCAGTTTGGGCTGGGAGCTTTTGATGAAATGAGCTTGGTTAGAGCTCATTAGTAGTCTAAGGTACTCAGAGGTGTACTCAAGGTTGTGGCGAGGTTTCTCTACCCACAAGGAGCTACTCGAGCTAGCCGGAGGGCATCCGGGGAGTGATCCACCGAAGGATCGAGGGATCGTCCACCTCACAGACTGTCGTGGAGTAGGAGTCTTCATCTCCGAACCACATAAATATGTATTGTTAGCATTGGTTAGTTTTATTTTAGTATATTCCGCTTGCGCACTAACCATTGTAGGAAGAACAAACTGAAAAGTGCTATTCACCCCCCCTCTAGCAAGCGTAACAATCTAACAAGATGTGGTTGAGTGGACAGGATGTTAGGGGGCCAACTACTCCAAAAATCCCGATATATAGGGGGAGCCACCAACATCTCTGATATCTCTCAAAAATAATAGTGAGGGTGTCAACTGTTTGACTACAACTCCAACATTCACTGTACATGAGTAGTCGAGTGTGACGTAACAGGATGATTGCTTCCACTCTAGCAACTACCACAATAAGTGGTTGAGTGGCAAAGTAACTAGATGACTGATGACGGCTTAATCATATAGAAGTCTAACAGTCATCAGTATACAATGGTGCAGGTATGTTGCATGATACCAATATGTACAAACAACTGAATAACAACGATGCAACAACAAAAGCAACAAACCAGGAAAACAACTAGAAAGCAACGAATATGCATCTAAACTACTAGGTAGGGTATCTCTAATGCTACCATCCTAGTGGTGTTTAATGAATATTTAAGTACTCGCGTACGAGCGGTACTTTACAGAATGGAAAATCAACGAGAGACTGTACGTATACGAATTTTCGATTAAACTCGAAGGTCAAACACACAGTCATCAGTATACAATGGTGCAGGTATGTTGCATGATACCAATATGCAAAAACAACTGAATAACAACGATGCAACAACAAAAGCAACAAACCAGGAAAACAACCAGAAAGCAACGAATATGCATCTAAACTACTAGGTAAGGTGTCTCTAATGCTACCATCCTAGTGGTGTTTAATGAATATTTAAATACTCGCATACGAGCGGTACTTTACAGAATGGAAAATCAACGAGAGACTGTACGGATATGAATTTTCGATTAAACTCGAAGGTCAAACACACATTTTATATGAATAAGAATGATAGAATAAAACGAGTCATATATTAAGAAATAAAACTCAATCCACAACGAATAATGGTAAGTCCATATAAGCAAGAACAAATAAAGTAAAACTACCAATAATAGAACGAAAAACCCCTGAACTAGTAACATCGCTCTGGTAATGAAAATGCGTAAAACAACAGAAGTGCTGAAATGTAATAACTGTGAAAATAAACATAAACCTTGAAACAAACTCCAAAAATGAATCGACACGATGGGACTGGCAACTGGATCTTCTCCTAGCTCTAGGTAATGCATCTATCTGCTACATGAAACAAAAGTAGATGATGGGGGTGGTGAGTCTGGGCGGACTCTATGGGTATAAGAGTAGACAAATGCATGGCATAACAAAAAGATATAACAAGCAACAGAAACAACTATGTACAACCTCTAGGAAATAGAAGAACAACTAAGCATGTATGAAAACCGAGTGATAACATAATATCAAAAACATACATGCATGTTAACTAAATGCAACAATCATAGCTCACATAAATGCAGCAAACACAAGAAAATGCATAATGCAATAAATGCATGTGATGTAATGACATATGTCACCCCTGATGCTAATCAAGCCGCCAACACATCACATCTGTGTGACCGAGTGGGTAGGGTTGTGACAACTGTACACACTCCAATGAATACCACTAGAATATGTAGTTGAGTGGACAGGATGTTGGAGAGTTAACTACTCCAAAATCTCGAGAAAAAGGGGGAGCCACCAACAACACTGATATCCCTAGAAAACAACGGTGAGTGTGTCAACTATTTGCCTACAACTCCAATATCCACTGTACATAATGTTGGATCGAGAAAACACGATAGAGGGGGGGTGAATATCGTGAAAACGTTTCGGATAGAATAAGAGAATGCGTAGCGGAAATTTAAACAAACACAGCACAAGAACTCAAGCACTTTTACTTGGTTCGGAGTCGCGGTCGGCTCCTACTCCAAGGCCCACGGTCGTTGACCGTTTACTGCGGGCAATTCTATATGTGCGCAAATGTTTACAGAGAGAAATGTTACAGTTGTAGTGCAGTAAATAAAAATAGACTCTTCGTTACCGACGCCCGTTATGGATCATACTTCGGAGCAGAGGGTCGTCGTCGGCGCTTGAATCTCGAGATGAAAGGTTTTCGGAGCAGAGCGCTTAAGCGAAGAGCGTTGTGGCGTTGGAAAAGTGTGTTCTGAAGCCTTGGGGGTCGAGCCCCTTTATAGTGCATCTGGGGCACCCTGGACGTTGGGGGCGCCCTACACGTGCCTCTTGATCCGCAAACCCCTATCCGGAACTCGGTCAGCCCTTATCCCTCCAGGATCGGGCTCAGAGTTTGACGGGGGCGCCCGGGACACAGGGGGCGCCCTGCTTGACTTGTTCAACAGGCTTCTCGGCTGACTTGAATTCGATCGCTTCGTTGGCTTGGACCCAGGGCGCCCGAGGCATCCAGGGCGCCCGAGACCATGAGGGCGCCCGGGAGCTTGAGGGTGCCTGGCCCAGTGAACTTCCGAAGCACTTCTTGCTCAACTGCTCGTTTGGCTTTTACCTTGGGCGCCCGGGACCTCCCGGGCGCCTAGCCCAGCTGCTGCCCCTCTCCTTTGGGGCGTTCTGAGCTGTAGAAACTCGTTCCTTCGGTCCTGCATCCAGGGTTAGTACCAAACATAATAAAGCAAAAATATTAGATTTATACAGCCTTAGGTGTCTTGGTTCTGACTTTGGGTCTCCCAAATGGAACCCTAGGTCGAACCGACGCCTACTGTTCCCTCGA
Organism: Boesenbergia rotunda; assembly: GCA_024364735.1. Classification (NCBI taxonomy): domain Eukaryota; kingdom Viridiplantae; phylum Streptophyta; class Magnoliopsida; order Zingiberales; family Zingiberaceae; genus Boesenbergia; species Boesenbergia rotunda. The sequence goes on from JAGFNQ010003136.1 coordinate 300,260, forward strand.
CGGGGAACGCATCCTCACCTACTCCTCTTAGGAGAGTTTACCTTTTGCCAACCGGCTCCTTCGGTTGGATTTTTGCCCAACAGTCCTTCGCCAGGTGCCTAGCAGCCCTTCGCCAAGTCTTCGGTACCAAGCAGTCCTTCGCCAGGTGCCTAGCAGTCCTTCACCAGGTCTTAGATTCCCAACAGCCCTTCGCCAGGTGTCTAGCAGTCCTTCGCCAGGTCTTATACTCCTGGCAGCCCTTCACCAGGTGCCTAGCAGCCCTTCGCCAGGACTTTGTTTCGTGGCAGTCCTTCGCTAGGACTTTGATTCCTGGTAGTCCTTCGCCAGGTCTTCAATACCTAGCAGCCCTTCGCTAGGTGCCTAGCAGTCCTTCGCCAAGTCTTCAACGCCTAGCAGCCCTTCGCTAGGACTTCTTTCTGCACACTTGAATAACTTCGTTAGATCACAAATAGTACTTAACTTTGAATCCCTTGCCAATGTTGGGACCGGTAGACGAGCTAGAGGGGGGGTGATTAGCTTCGATTCGCTTGTAGATGATTTGTCGCGGCGGAAGACTTCAAGCAATCGCTAACACTTAGATTTTACTTGGTATCCACCCCGGTCGGGTGACTAATCCAAGGATCCACTCTCCTCACACTCTCATACACTATGAAAGTCTCCTTCTTGAGGTGGAGAAACCTCTTACAAGCTTCACAAAGATACAACAAGAAACAAAGCAAATACAAATGAAATCTTACAAGATTTACAATGGATAAGCTCACACTTTGCTTTCCTTGCTATCTTCAAGCTTGTGATCGCCTCTAGAACTTTGGAAGTGCACCGACACTAAGCCCCAAAGCTTCTCTTGAAATGGCGTGGAAGGAGGAAGAAGAGTTGCGCTCCAAACCTGCGTGAAAACCTATATACCCGACGCCTAGGGTTTCTGAATCGATTACCCAATCGATTACCACGTAGGATTTAGTCGTTCAAAGGCTAGTTTTCGAACCGTAATCGATTAGCCAATCGATTACGAGTGTCCTGAATCGATTACTCAATCGATTCAGAACTCTTCTGTTCTCTCGCGCAAACTGCCGTAATCGATTAGCCAATCGATTACTGATACCCTGAATCAATTGCCCAATCGATTCAGGACCCTTCTGTCCTCTCGCGCAAACTGCCCTAATCGATCACCTGATCGATTCACCCAATCGATTACCCAATCGATTGAGTCCAACCTGACTTGTTTTCACAAGCCTAGGATCCCTACCAAGTGTCCGGTCAACCCCTTTGACCAACCTGGATTTCTACTGCCTAGCTCCCAGCTCGGACTTAACCTGGTTCCCAACCAGATTCACCTAACCCTCGAGTTAGGTCAAGTCTCTCTGTAGACTTCCACCTTACCAGCATGCGATCTCCCGATCCATCTAGACTTCACCTAGTCCCACTAGGTCTTTTCCCATGCCAGCGTACGATCTCCCCGATCCACCTGGACTTCCCTAGTGCCTAGTCCCACTAGGTCTTTTCCCATGCCAGCATACGATCTCCCCGATCCACCTGGACTTCACCTAGTCCCACTAGGTGTGCCTAGTCCACTAGATCTTTTGCCATGCCAGCGTACGATCTCCCCGATCCACCTGGACTTCACCTAGTCCCACTATTTGTGCCTAGTCCCACTAGGTCTTTTCCCAGTCAAGCCTCCAGTCAACCTTGACCCACTTGACTCACACATCATGACCACTCAAACATCATTATCAAACATCGAAACATACGACCTCAAGCTCACCCGAGCTTACCAGACTCAAGCTCACCTGAGCTTTGTCAAACTAGGTCAACCCTGACCTAACCAAGATTGCACCAACAGCCAATATCAAAACAAGGTTCGATATGGTGCTTCCTACACCAACACATAAGTAGTCGAGTATGGCGTAACAGGACAGTTGCTCGCACTCTAGCAATTACCACAATGAGTGGTTGAGTGGGAAAAGCAACTAAATGACTGACGATGACTTAACCATATGGAAGCCAATACTCGTCAGCATGCAATGGTGCAACCATGGTGCATGATACTAAATACACAAACAACCAAATAACAACGATGCAATGATACAACCAATAAAAACCAGAGTCACCAAAACATGTAACTAAAATACTAGGTAGGGTATCTCTAATGTCAACCAACCCTAGTTGTGTTTAATAAACACATCTAAGTACTCGCGTACAAGTGGTACTTTACAGAATAAAAATTCAATGGTGAGATTATATAAACACAAATCACGATTAGCTCGAAGATCAAGCAAAAAAAGTGTCAACGGACGATATATAAAAAAAACAAAGGACAAGGTCAAGCAATCCTACTTAGACATAAATAGTTATGCATTTAAGATAAATAATTTACAGAATATAAAAGGAGAAGTACCCGCCTTATTTATAGAATGTGTTCGAAAGAAGCCTCTGTGATTAAACACACGCAACCGATCAATGTCGTGTATCAAGAACACATTTAGCCATTTTTAAAATCAATCAAACTAGATAAACTACATATTAACAAAATTAGAATAAATCCTAATTACCACATTCGTCTCATTACAAATCTTAACCCACAATCGATTCCTTCTAAACCTAATTTGAGGATTAGGTTGTTAGGTTTTATCCCAAACCACATCCCAAAGAACTACCCCAATACAAAATCAATCATCAAACCTATTAGCTCACGGTAGAGAAAACAACATCAAAAAGCTTACTGAAATGTTAATTCCGAACATAGGATTTAAGGAACAAACTAAGTAGTCCTTCCAAATAGAGACGACACTCCTAATTCAAAGTAACATAACTACACAAGATTATCCATCTATTGATCTGCAATAAACCAACGACAATCACACAAGACAAACTCTAATCAGCTCAAATCTTACCTCTGCTGTGTTGGTAGGATCACCTCGCTCAGATTCGGCACAGCCAATCACGGAAACCCTTGCTTTGGCCTTGTCCAGTGTCGGCAACCCACAGTGAGCAAAACAATCCCGCATCAGAACTGAAATCAAACAACCCTAAACCTAGAGAATGGATAAGAGGCACTTACCCAAAATAATCACTAGAGAAAGGAAGAAGGAAGAAAGGCGTCAGTTTCACTCGCGTGTAAAAGAGAAAATGCGAAAAGGCTCACGTGAAGAGGAAGTCGTCGGCTTCGCTTGTCAGACAGCAGAGGAGAAAAAAGAACAGAGATCGAGTTGGGAGGCAAAGTCGGCTAGGGCTTCGCGTGAAGAGCAACGGTGCAATCCAGGAGACAGGGCGCTCGGCGCCTCGTTCGTGTGCATCGAAGCAGACGAAGAAGAAGAAGAAAAAGAAGTAGGAGGAGAAGAAGAAGGAGAAGAGGAGGAGGAGCAAAGGCGACGCTACGATGAGGAACCGCTCGTGCGATGGTTCGGCATCGGGAAGGGAAACGGGGAAAGAGGATTAAAGAGAGTAATTTTAGGATTTTTATTAATTTTTTGGCTTTTGCAAAAAGGCCTTCCAAGTTTCTGTATTCTAATAGTTAGCCCTAATATAATTAGAAAGTAACAAATCCTAATCACAATGTTACGACTAATTAAGGGTTAACCTTTTAATTTTTATTAATTGAATGGTTACGATGATTAGGATTAACCCTAAATGATTAGGATTAATGCTAAACGGTTAAGTAGCTGTTTAGCTTGTATTATATATTTTTATAGCTAGATAACTATGGCCTATGATACAGGACATTGATTTGGCTATTTTTATTGCAGATATTATATGGACGGGGGGTTCTCTTTGTATACGGACTTCTACATCAGAGACGAGTACCTTTGACTCTATCTCTGTAGATATTGTCACTTTCTATGCATGATTTATTATATATAGTAGTAGGTTATACCTTTATCTGCCTCTTATTTTTCTTGCTTGATATTTGCTATTGGATCTTTGAGTTGATCACTGTTTATTTTCATACGGTCTCAATACTTGTTATTCTCGCTCTGTAGAATATACATGTATGCATATGGGCATAGGAGTAGTGATATATCACCTCATACTCTACATTTGGTTGATCACTAGCTATACCTTGCATGTACACCTAATTATTTATTTTGTAGCTCACGATTTATGTTTTAGACTCGTAGTTCTTGGTAGGACTACTAGGTGGGTGTTGCATGTGTTAATGGCATGCATATCCTTGCACGATTGCATAATTGGTGACCCTTGGCTCCTTTGTGGTTGAGACGGATCGTCAGTCATACAATACCTGGCCACACGATCACTCAAGGCTTAGTGATTATCGTAGTGTGGCCAGTTTTGCACCGTTCGACTCCGCTCAACTACTCATGGTTAGTGGTTATCGGAGTGTGATAGCAGTCAAGGATCTCTCCTTTGTTGTGTGGTACAAGGAGATGAGAGAGAGGCTCTCCCATATGATATGGGGTAGGAGTGTTGTCTTCAACTACATCCTGTCCACTCGGCCACTCCGGAGCAGTGGCGTCAGAGTGCGTACAGTTATCATAGCCCTACCCACTCGACTGTTTACATATGACATGTTATGATAGCTGGACTGGCGTCAAGGGTGACACATGTCACTGCGTCATGTACATACGATGCATGGGATTACATTTGATTGTGATTGTTGTATTTGATTGAGTTATGATTGCTGCATTTAGATGACATGCACATACAGGAGGTATTTTACATTTGGTTCGGTGATTTTGTATTTGCTCGTGACTACAAGCTTATTTGACCTACTACCCCGCAGGTGGGATTAACACTAGTATGTATTGTACATTTAGTATTTTGATTGTGCATATTTTATTTTTCCTACGAGGCTGTATCTGTTTGTTTCTACTATGCTTGTATAACTATTTAGATACCATGCATATCTGTTTATATTACCCACAAAGTTCACTTGGACTCACCCTTGTTTGTTTATTTTTCTGTTTCAGGATTATGTTGCCAGGAGTGTCCAGTAGCTAGTCCCTTCTTTTCATTTTCTTTTCGTATCGTTGTGTATTTTTCCTCTTATTTATGGATGCTTGTATTTGTCTTTGCACACTATACTCATGGACTTGTACGTGCTATGGTTTTCCTGTATGTTTGGCGTTATTGACAGCCCGGAGGGCTACATATTGGTTTTGTTTTGCTATAGTCGCGATGATACACGACTTTGACTATATGTGTGCATATTTTACTTTTATTTTTGCTATATATGTTCTGGCTGTGTTGGCCGAGGTATGTGGGGTCGTGTAGGCCATGTATATTTGCTTCCCAGTTGTCCATCGTACATGAGAGGTACTATCCGATTTTTTATCGAACCAGCAGCTCCTCTGGGAGCGTGACAACAACCATGGAAATAGCCACAACAAGATACACTAAGAGCCTGAAAAATCACTACAACAGTATTATTCGACCAGCAATAATAGAAATCCAAATTGTTTATCAAGAGTGTGTTGCGTTGTTACTAATCTCATGAAGACTAGCAATAATATGTTGCTGGTCTTCTGAAGACCAATAACACAGTCTTTTACAAATCAGTAATCATTAGTTGGTTGCCTCCTAAAAGTGATTGATGGGCATAAACATGTCTCATTCACTCTAAACAAAATCATATTTGCTCGACTCGATTTATTTATTACACTCATACCGTACAACACCATTGTGAGACAATACATTGAACCCAATTTTTTTAACTCGTTTCCTCTTTGAGAAATGATATCGGAGCCTCATTGTAAATGGTAAGACAATGATACTCACTATCCGACACCACAAATAAGTTCATGAGACTCTCATAAAAAAATAAAATAAAATATTTATTTTTTTAATATCCTAGATCCATCCGTCGATTTTATCCCAAAAGTAGTTGATAGACCTAAAATGTCCAAATCACTTCAAATAAACTCTTATGTGCTTGGCTCAGTCTCTCTATTACACTCATGTCATCAAACACTATCACGAAATACTATATTAAGAGTAACAATTTTTTTCATCTCGATTCAAGTATGATAAATGATGTCAAAAGTACATTCATGATGATCATACTCACTGACTGACACCACAAATGTGTTCCTTGGACTTCTTATTTTTTGAATAACAAAGGTCCATCAGTCAGTTTCATTCAAAAGTAGATAATGAACCTAAAGAACTCGGAATAATTTCAAACAAAGACCTATGTACTCGTCTAATGCTCCTAAATATATTCATGTCCTCAAACAATAATATGATACACTATATTGAACAATAATTTTTTTAAGTTGATTCAAGCATGAGAAATGATATCAAAAGCTCCGATGATCATACTAACTTACTTGTTAAGATAATAATATTAACAAGTCTTCTAATAAAATTTCATCAATAATTAATTACTAATATATATTAAGATAATAATATTTCCAAATACAAATACAAGGTCATTTTATAACATACCAAATACCAATTTACAACATATAAATTACAATATTTCAACAACAATAACAATCTAATGAAAAAAAAACTGTCGTACTCTAAAAAGCATCAAATTACAATTTCCAGACCATAATATTACAATAACAACAACAATTTTATGAGTTTTACAACAATAATACAGTAGAAGAGCACAATAATTTAGACAAAATAATAAATAGCAGTATATAATAAAACAATTACGTAGACAACAATAAAATATTGTGAATGCTTCTCTTCAAGATTCGGCTAGGAATAGCAAAGTTCTCCGTATCATCCAACAAAAAAAATCAAGTTATCCAGTCTTTTCAAATATCCTAGATAATTTCCTATAGTAAGATAGCTCAAGTAATCCTTCTTGATGTGCTTCTTGCTTCATATCCTTTCATTATTCTTAATATTTTGCAAGAAAAAATAAATATTCTACAAATAATAATTAAAGAGGTTCTTGTTAATTTAGAAGAAAAAGGAATAGAGAATGCTTAATGCTATTATAATTATAAGAAAAAAATAATCTTTTAGTATTATTGTTCAAATCTAGTACAATATTATGACATTTCATAACATAATTTATTCTATGACCATATTATTCTCCACATTGTTTTCAAAAGGTAGAACATTTGAATAACAATAATAAAATATAAGGATAAAAAAATTAGAGTTGAATAATCGACGTATTATTAGTCCAAGTAACTAGTTAGAAAGTTAAAGTTTTGACACCAAAATATCTACTCAAAGTGACAACAAAAACTCTAACAAACCAATCGTTATATGAAAAAGAATAGACCAACTTACATCTATACTCTTGGAAAAAATAAGTTAGGAGCTCATCTATAGTTTTCAATCAACCTTAAGAAAATCATAAACTAAATATTAATGGAAGTTATCTACCCCTCAGAAATATTTATAAATTCTAAATTGATTCTATCGAACTATAGGTCATAGTATATGATTTTAATTTAAATAAGCAAATATTACAAATCAAGATAATTTTATCTGTAATATGATATCAAACAAGAGAAAGGCAAGCTAGTTAGAGTCTTGGAGATGTGAGTTGCAATAGTTAAAAATAGTCATCAATCAATTTGAAGTAATCAAAATTGTAATATCAAATAATACTCTTCTTGTATTAAAATGAAAAAAAAAACATGACACATATTTGACTGCTAAATAGTATCTATTTCTAATATAGGATGCATAGCAATACTAAAAACTATTAAGAGATGGCTAATTATGGTCGATTATGTATAGAAGTTTATCTGTCTTAATTTTTGAACACTTTTTTACCATCATCAGAAGAAATAATCAAAAAATAACTAAAATAGGATAACTCTCCACGATTCTCATGAAACCAAAATTCAACGGCAATTTACCAAAGGGCATATCTAACTATTCGTAATTACCGAAAGGAGTACCATGGTTTCTATTATACCAAAGGGCGCATCTCATATAGTGAAGTTACTTTTATACCCCTACCGCCAAAGAATGGCTTTATCAAACATATTTTAGAGACAACCGAACCACTTTATCAATAAAATATTAATTTGTGGTTCGGATGGGTAGCAGTCGAATTTTTCTCCATTCTATATATATATTACTACTTTGCACAAGTCGAATGATCACGAAGGTACGTATATATTGGTTCCTTGCACAACTCGATTCATCACCAAAGCACCTGAGGAAAATAGGTTGTCGAAGGAGAAAAAAGAAGCAACAGATTGGTAACTAAGAGAAATAGTAATGTACGTATGATTGTCATCTTTGATATGGTATCAGACGTAGTTTTAATCAAGATAAACTCTTTCTACTATTTTTATGTTTGGAGGAGGCTTAGGGTGATATGCATTACATGATTTCAGGCCCTGGGAGTGCATGATCTCATAAGATTTCAGGCAATAGGAGGGGCTGAAATATTTTGTTTCATGCCCTTGGAAATATTTTGTTTCAGTCCCTCGGAGGGACTGAAATAAAAGGAATTCAGGCCCTCCTAGGTCCTAGCCTGAATTTCTTTTATTTCAGGGCCAGGGAGGGGCTGAAATCAAATGATTTCAGGCCCGCCCTGGGCCTGAAATGTAATGATTCAGGCCCGGCGTGGGCCTGAAATGATTGGATTTCAGGCCCAGGGCGGGCCTGAAATCAAATCCCTGGGCCTGAAATCAAATGATTTCAGGCCCTCAGGGGCTTCTAGTGCCTTTATTATCAATTTCAAAGTTTGATAAAGGTAATTATAATTTTTTCAGGGATGATAATGTTGTTGATGAAATTCTCTCTGAGATATGGAATACTCTTGATGATAATGCGGTGACGGGGAAAGGATTAGAAATAGCTAGTAATAATATTCCATTATCTTCCCAGTATGGTGATAATAGCATTACAAGGAATTTGGCAATTGATCTAAATGAAGAAGCAAATAATATAGAAGATGAGGGTTTGAATTCTTCTACAAGAGTAGTTGAAATCTTTCAGCCAACCTGGAGTGGGGAGGAAGAAAATGAAATCCAGAATGCAGAAGAATTAGTACCCAGTACAAGTGTACTAGAATTCCAAGCTGATGATATGCAGATTGAGCAATATGAATTCCCCCCAGATCAGTACAGTGGCTTAGAGGAGGAGTTTCCATTAGCTGAAGATCCATATATTTTGAATTCTCGATTGCTTGCTGGGCCAATTCGAGAGCTAGAGGCAAGAGATGAGCATGAATTTTTTATGGGGCAGATATTTCCATCTAGAGAAGAATTCAAGAATGCACTTGTTAAACATGCCATGGTTAAGCATATGAGATATAATCCAGTTGACACCCGGAAAAATAGAGTTAAAGCAGTATGTTTTAACCAACCATGTACATGGAGAGTAGTAGCAAGGGGGAAGTAGAGTTCACTGTTACAAAATATAAAAAGGAACACCAATGTAAAAGTGTTAGGGAAAGTGCTGATCATCATGCATGCTCTTCATCATTTGTTGCTTCTTTTATTGAAGAGCAATTTCTTCATAATGACCAATACAAACCAAGTATGATTATTTCAGATATTAAAGCTAGATTTGGAGTGACGATATCATACAGAAAAGCATACATAGCTAGGGAGAAAGCATTGAAAAAGGTTGTTGGAGATTATGATGAGACATACAGAGATCTCCCACAATATCTGCGTGAGTTAAGAGCTAGAGATCCTGAAACTTATGTGGCACTATGCACGAATGGTGACAATCAGTTCCAGAGGTATTTTTGGGCTTTTGGTGCTTGCCGAAGGGTGTTCAGGTCTTATTTGCGTAGACTTATCGGAATTGATGCGACACACCTAAGAGGAAAGTATCCAGGAGTGTATAGTATCCTTAAAAAAACTAGTTGTTAATGTTGTGACTTATAGAAGTATTTCAATATTATGATACATTTTACCTTGTCTCCAATCAATATAAGCAGAATATATCAGAATTGAAGTCGTATGATTTGTAAACCCAAAATAATGTTATTTCAGGCACTTGAAGTCCTAAAGTCCTATGTTTTCTGAATATCTATTGTTTGACCCCCTCTGATTTTTGCTTAGTTGAATCACTGCTGTGTGCCAAGTGATACTGTATCAACACAAAGTTTTAGATAAACATTAGGACAATGTATGGAGACGAAAAATTTCATATCCTAGCTAAAATACCAATAATTAGGTAAAGTCTGACTACTGATAATGAGGTTTGAAAAATCCAAATATGCTAGGTCCATTATACAAACCTCCTGATGTGCCAAATTCTGATAATATGAGATCTTGATGTGAAGGGAATTCAATTGTGGTATGCAATGTGTATTTAGGTACTCTCCTTCTTGTTTATCTTTGAAAATGTGGTGACAACATGTTCATTTATTTAAAAGATTGGCGTATAAATATTTAATCATACTGTAATTAACTTTTTTTGCAACCAGAGGCGTGGGCCTGAAACATATTGTTTCAGGCCCAGCTTGGGCCTGAAATACTAGCATTTCAGGCCCAGTGTAGGCCTGAAATGCAATCATTTCAGGCCCACGCTGGGCCTGAAATAATGTCATTTCAGGCCCAACGTGGGCCTGAAATCAAAATAGGTCCCTAAAAAATTACTGATATTGTCAACAACAATTACAGATTAAAGATTAGAGATTACACAAAATTAAGGAGGTTGAAATTCTCCATTGATTTCAATATCAGTTACATACATTATAACTACATACATTAGAATCACAAATATACAATGTTTGTCATTACACTTACATATCTGGATTGTACCAACAAAAAAAAAATTACATCAATTTTTCTGATGGAAGTGTTTATTTTGTAAGGAGGATAACTGAATGTATAGTATCCTTAAAAAAACTAGTTGTTAATGTTGTGACTTATAGAAGTATTTCAATATTATGATACATTTTACCTTGTCTCTAATCAATATAAGCAGAATATATCAGAATTGAAGTCGTATGATTTGTAAACCCAAAATAATGTTATTTCAGGCACTTGAAGTCCTAAAGTCCTATGTTTTCTGAATATCTGTTGTTTGACCCCCTCTGATTTTTGCTTAGTTGAATCACTGCTTTGTGCCAAGTGATACTGTATCAACACAAAGTTTTAGATAAACATTAGGACAATGTATGGAGACGAAAAATTCCATATCCTAGCTAAAATACCAATAATTAGGTAAAGTCTGACTACTGATAATGAGGTTTGAAAAATCCAAATATGCTAGGTCCATTATACAAACCTCCTGATGTGCCAAATTCTGATAATATGAGATCTTGATGTGAAGGGAATTCAATTGTGGTATGCAATGTGTATTTAGGTACTCTCCTTCTTGTTTATCTTTGAAAATGTGGTGACAACATGTTTATTTATTTAAAAGATTGGCGTATAAATATTTAATCATACTGTAATTAACTTTTTTTGCAACCAGAGGCGTGGGCCTGAAACATATTGTTTCAGGCCCAGCTTGGGCCTGAAATACTAGCATTTCAGGCCCAGTGTGGGCTTGAAATGCAATCATTTCAGGCCCACGCTGGGCCTGAAATAATGTCATTTCAGGTCCAACGTGGGCCTGAAATCAAAATAGGTCCCTAAAAAATTACTGATATTGTCGACAACAATTACAGATTAAAGATTAGAGATTACACAAAATTAAGGAGGTTGAAATTCTCCATTGATTTCAATATCAGTTACATACATTATAACTACATATATTAGAACCACAAATATACAATGTTTGTCATTACACTTACATATCTGGATTGTACCAACAAAAAAAAATTTACAGATTTTGCTTCCAGAACTTGTCTCTCATTATTTTGTATCCCACCTGAAAACGATAATGTTTCATTTGCTTTTGGCAAAAATTGGTAGATCGTTGAAAGACCAGACTTTCAGCAAACCGCATAATGAAAAAAGCACAAACCAACCTGAAACAAGCAATATGAGTCACTGTTGTTAGCATATAAATTCAAGCATGAAAGATTATATAGTGTTAAACCAAAAAAAACATTAGCTTACGATCTGCTTTGGGTGGGTCCTTGTACAATAATTTTATTAAACTCTTTCTCCGATATTGTTGGCAAACCTTTATTCCAATTCAAATAATATGACCAGTTCAAATTTTTGAAAAACGCCACCTACATAGAAATTACATTAGTAAAAATTCTAGTTCATCACAAAGTTTTTGTAAAGGTTTAGATATCAAATAGGAAACTTACTGTTTTTTCATTTTTGGCTGTGTACCCTTCTATGGCGCTGAGAGAATTATAATAAAGGAAACTACTTTCCTCCAGGTCAATAATCAATAGATGTCAATGATCATCTGCATTATTTAGAGGACAGAAGATATATCTAATTGCCTTATTTGTATCAGTAGCAATTGTTTGTTCAAATGCTGCAGCATGTATCACCTCAAACAATTCCTATGTTTATTAAAAAGGAAGTGTTAGTTGACTCAATCCTAGAAAATAAACATAAACCAAGTTGCTAATTTACTTACCTCAAAACCCACCCCACAGAATATGGAGGGGTGGTAAGGTGAGTTACAGGATTTTGCTTCATTTACAATAATAGTCCAGTAAGTATTTATGCAATCCCCGGAGGTGTAGTCATTCCAATCAAATATTGTCAAAAATGATTGCATATCTAATGTAAAGGTCCCATTGGACCATACTGGTTGCAATTGAAACCTACATCAGCATAATGTAAGCACATTATTTAAAAGTGAATGAATAAATTGTTGGTGCAAGTTGCATCAATGATATTCTTCATTAAATGTTTTAATGTTTGACAATACACTTAAGTCAGTGATACAATGAACAGACAAAGGGGAGCAAAGAAGAAGTAAACTAAGCTGAAGAAAAGTCCTAGTTAATCTAGGCATCGAAACCCTAAGTCCCAACGAAGGGCTGCTGGGCATCTAGCGAAGGGCTGCTAGGTATCGAAACCCCAAGACCTAGCGAAGGGCTGCTAGGCACCTAGCGAAGGGTTGCTAGGCATAGAAGACCTAGCGAAGGGCTGCTAGGCACCTAACGAAGGGCTGCTAGGTATCGAAACCCCAAGACCTAGCGAAGGGCTGCTGGGCACCTAGCGAAGGGCTGCTAGGTATCGAAACCCCAAGACCTAGCGAAGGGTTGCTAGGCACCTAGCGAAGGTGTCACGCCCCGAGACCATTGGAGCCGCTGATCCAATATAAAATCGGACAGCATCTCCCCTGTCCGGCGGACAATTTACACATACACACAACACAGCAGTTTATAAATTGTCCTCAGGCCTCAAAACAGGTATATATAAAACATAAGGTAAGGAAATACCACAATACTGAAACGTAGAACTCACCTGAACTGCCCCCTGGGCAGGCGTGTAGCAAAACCACAAACACAAAGTCCAACAGAGGACTCAAAAATACAATACCATACGAATAAATCCAATACAAGCCCACGGTATATGAAAAACAATACAACACAAGAAATGCTATAAAAAAAAAAAACGGAAGCCATCAAGGAGCGTAGGACCAGACGACAACTAGGCTCCTCCGGCGAGCTATCAACCTGAAACAAAAATTACGACGGGTGGTGAGTCCAAGTGGACTCGCGGTATATAGAAAGATATGCATGCAGAAAAGTAGCTAAAGCAGCTATATAGAAACAATAGGATACAGTCTCCATAATAATATCAGAAGCATGCATAACTGAAATAATAAAGGACTGTACATACCAGAAATCAGTCTATCATGATCATAATAGACTCGTACCATACGAGCAAGTGCAGGGTCAACAAAGCATACCAACAGTACTCCTGTATGTGCATGTCAAACAAGTGCAGCAATAAATGCAGCAAACACAATCAATGCACAAATGCATCATATGCACATGATGCAATGTCATGGTCACCCCCTAACTCCAGTCAAGCCACCGAGACAGGCGATACTGTGTCGGCCGAGTGGGTAGAGCGGTGACACTGTCCGCACATCTGCCATCATTGCTCCTGAGTGACCGAGAGGACAGGATGCTGGTGGAGCTATCGCTCCACCCCATATATAGATGGGGGAGATATCTCTCTTATCTTCTCTGGTCTATGGGAAGAGAAGGGATCTCTGTGTGCTACCACGCTCCGAAACCACTACCCCTGAGCGGACAAGCGGAGCACTACAGAGCAAATGCACACACCCAGCGGTATCCACTAACCCATGAGTGGCCATGTGTGCATATCATGTGCCGGAAGACGATTAGGCTCAACCACAAGGGAGTCGCTGATCGCCGGCATGCAACAATGCAGGTATGGTGCATGACTAACACATGCAACCCCTACCAGGTCATCGACACATAACTCAACCTATCATGCACAGGTCATATGTATGCATCATAACCCAATCAATCCTATATCCAGATACACGTGCAAGTATGAATAAAATCAACCAATGCAGATATCAGGTGACATACCACAATAACCCAATCAGTCCATATCTAGACACACGTGCAAGTATGACCAGAATCAACCAATGCAAATATCAGGTGACATACCACAATAACCCAATCAGTCCATATCTAGACACACGTGCAAGTATGATCAGAATCAACCAATGCAACCATACCATGGAATGCTAATCTCTATCCACATACTCATGCTCATACCAATGCTATACAGAGTCAATAACAAATAAACGAGACTGTATAGAAGTAATATAGATCATATCCAAGTTCAAGCATAAGTATCAAGCAGGATAACAAAACGGTAGCAGATAAAGGTCAATATCAGCCTACTGCATAAATAACTAGCCATGCACAAAGATAAAGTGGATTACAGAATACAAGCAAGAAGTACCCGCCTCCAAGAGTGGAAGTCCGTATCAAATGAGATAGAACCACCCGTCAATAATCCGCAACAGTAAATCCAAGTCAAGTCCCTGTATCAAGGATATATATATTGGATTAGCTATCATACAGAAATGGTAACTAGCTAATAAATCCTTACACCATGCTCGGGTTAACCTAACCCTTTCCTTTCCATATAATCACTTCTAATTAAATGAAAGGTTTCCCAATTACCTCACGTAATTAAGATTAGGTTACATCCTAGATCTAATCCCACAATTAACCTATTGCTCCAATTGAATTAAATAGCCACAATAATCTATCCAACTCTACGGTAGCAAAACCTATTCAAATTCACAGAGCAACCCCTCCAAATCTCAATTTAGCTCACAAGGGTAGAAATAAAAATCTAACAGATCAGAGCAGTGAGTTCGAGCTCACCTCACACGACAGAATTGGTAAGCACGTAGGGAGATGGCGCAGGACAACCAAGAAAACCTAGATCCAAGCTTCAGCAGCTAATCCATATCTTGGGTACTAAACTGAACGCCATCCCTACCATCGCAGACCTCAGAAAGAAGGAAGAATCCCACCTGCTCTAATGTATCACATGGATCATCCTCAGCTACAGAATTGATCAATAAACTACCAGGAATACATAACAACTAGAACGCTCCTGATTTGGAAAAGTTTCACTGGTAAAACCACCAATCGGCAGGGAATACAGAGCAACTGTTACCTGAGCTACCATTGCCAATCTCACGGTTGAGCTCCAACCCACCAACTCTGAGATGGAACCGCACACCCGCAAGGTCTAGCCAATCTAGCCGGAATCGCGTTGCCTAGTATCAACGATTAGTGTCCAGCTTCGTCGTCAGATCTCAGCTTCGCCCCCTTTCGCCAGAATCCCATCCATCGGAGTCCCACAACTACAGTCAAAGCACCCCAGCATCCCGAGTCATTGGCTGGCAGAATCAAAGAAGCACATAAATCGACTAGGCTTACCTTCTCACGGACCAACAGTGTCTGTCGTCTGGAGCGGGGAAGGAAGCCACTGACCGCCGGAGCTTTTCTCAAATCTGGAGGTAGGAAAATAGCGACGATCGATCGGGGAAAACGAAGAGGAAGGATGAGGCGATCGGGCTTGAGCTTGGCTACGACCATAGAAGAAGGGAAGGAGAAAGCCTGGAGGAAGTCGCCTGCGCTAGGGTTCGCGAGAAGAAAAGGGAACGAAGGGAGGTCGGCGCTGCTGCGGGCGAATGAAGAGAAGAGAAGAGTGAAGGGATCGGGCATGAGAAGTCGGCCAAATGGAATTTAGGTCAAAGTTTATAAGTTGGGTATTTTGCACTTTAGTCCAACAGTTTCAGATAAATCGCAAAGGTGCCCCTCGATTTTAAACTTAATTATGTCTTTGTCCTTGTAATTGTTTCTTTTATTACATTTTGGTCCCTAAGTTTGTCTCCAAGGTCTCGAACACCCTGGAATCTACCTGGCAACTCTTCGAAAATTTCCGGGACCTATTCAAAAGTGTCGGATTTAACATCCTCCCCCACTAATAAAAATTTGGTCTCCAAATTTCGGTATTCACTATAGTCAACACTATCAAGAAGTATGCAGATATAAATACTGAACAGTAACTAATCATACATACCTCAAGTGAACAAGTGGGGGTAACGAGCTCGGATGACATCCTCAAGCTCCCAGGTAGCCTCCTCATCTGAGTGATGCTGCCATCCGACATTAACTAGTCGAATTGTCTTGTTCCGCAACTGACGCTCCCGGTGACCCAAAATCCGTACAGGAATCTCCTCGTAAGTCGCGTTAGGCTGAAGTGGAACCGAGACATCCGACAACACGTGGGAAGGATCTGGTACGTATCTCCTCAGCATGGATACGTGAAATACATCGTGTACACCGGTGATGGATGGTGGAAGAGCCAAACGATAAGCAACTGCTCCAACCCTCTCCAGAATCTGGAAAGGACCGATGTAACACAGAGCCAGCTTACCTCGGAGACCGAACCGTTTCACCCCTTTCGTGGGTGAAACTCGCAGAAATACGTGATCACCTACTGAGAACTCTAGAGGTCTCCGTCTCCGGTCGGCATAGCTCTTTTGACGATCCTGCGCCTCAGATATCCTGCGTCTGATAGTACGGACTAACTCTGCCTCGAGCTGAGCTCTCTGAGGTCCTAACAGCTGGGATTCCCCAACCTCCTCCCAGAGGATGGGTGTCCGACAAGGCCTACCATACAACACCTCATACGGTGCCATCTGGATAGCCGCATGATAACTGTTGTTGTAGGCGAACTCGACAAGATGCAGATGATCCTCCCAAATGCCTCTGAAATCCATAACACAGGCTCGCAGTAAGTCCTCTAAGGTCTGGATGGTACGCTCTGACTGACCATCGGTCTGCGGATGGAAGGCGGTACTAAATCTGAGCTCGGTACCCATGGCCTTCTGCAGACTCTGCCAGAAACGTGAGGTGAAACGCGGATCTCGGTCGGAGATAATACTCAACGGTATCCCGTGCAATCTGATGATCTCTCTGCAATACAGCTCTGCTAATCTATCCAATGAATCGGTCCTCCGAGTAGCTAGAAAGTGCACGGATTTGGTCAATCGATCAACGATCACCCAAATCGCGTCAAGGCCTCGTCTGGTCCTAGGCAATCCTACCACGAAATCCATAGTAATGCGCTCCCACTTCCACTCGGGAATGGGAATACTCTGAAGTAGCCCAGCAGGTCTCTGGTGCTCTGCCTTAACCTGCTGGCATACCAGGCATCGGGCTACGAAGTCAGCAATATCTCGCTTCATTCCGTTCCACCAGTAGGAACGTCTCAGATCCCGATACATGCGAGTGGCCCCCGGATGGATAGCAAATCGGAGCGATGTGCCTCCTGTAATAGCTCCTCCAAAATAGGGTGGCCCTCGGGTACGCAAAGTCTCCCGCGAAAATACAAGACACCCGCGTTGTCTCGTGTGAAATCAGACTGCTGCTCTGTGGCTGCTCGACTGCCGAGGAACTGCAGATGCTGATCGCTCACCTGAGCCTCTCTGATCCTCGTCCGGATGGAAGACTGAGCAACAATGGTCGCCAGAATACCCCTCTCAGTCTGACCCTGCTCCTCTAGACCCAACTCTGAGAAACTCTGGATGATCTCGGTAACCAGAACTCGGTGGTAGGCCAGTACCCCTCTGGACTTCCTACTCAAGGCGTCAGCAACGACATTAGCTTTCCCAGGGTGGTAGCTAATGGTACAATCGTAATCCTTCAGGAACTCCATCCACCTCCTCTGTCGGAGGTTGAGCTCCTTCTGCGTGAATAGGTACTTGAGGCTCTTATGATCTGTGAATATCTCAAATGTGATCCCATACAAATGGTGCCTCCAAATCTTCAGAGCAAAAATAATCGCTGCCAACTCTAAATCGTGAACTGGGTAATTCTTCTCATGCTCCTTCAGCTGTCGAGAAGCATAAGACACTACCCGCCCGTGCTGCATCAGAACAGCGCCCAATCCCTGATAGGACGCATCCGTATAAAGCACAAATCCGTCCTCTCCTGATGGAAGAACGAGGACGGGTGCCGACACTAATCTCTGCTTCAGCTCCTGGAAACTAGCCTCACAAGCCTCTGACCATGTGAACTTCACGCCTTTCCTGTAAGGCGTGTCAACGGCATAGCTATGCTCGAGAAGCCCTTAACAAATCATCGGTAGTAGCCGGCTAATCCCAAGAAACTGCGAACCTCCTGAACTGACTTCGGCTGCTCCCAACTGGTGACAGCCTCGATCTTCTGGGGGTCTACTGAAATACCACGGCTGGAAACCACGTGCCCCAGAAAACCGACTGAGGATAGCCAGAATGCGCACTTGCTGAACTTCGCAAATAAGTGCTCCCATCGGAGGGTCTCCAAAACTATGCGAAGATGCTGCGCATGCTCCTCCTCAGAACACGAATAGATCAAGATGTCATCAATGAAGACAATCACAAACTGATCTAAATACTCCAAGAATATGCGGTTCATCAAGTCCATGAATACCGCTGGAGCGTTGGTAAGCCTAAATGGCATTACCAAGAACTCATAGTGTCCATATCTAGTGCGGAACGTTGTCTTCTGAACGTTTGAGTCTCTAACTCTCAGCTGATAATATCCGGACCGCAGATCAATCTTAGAATACACTGAGGTGTCTCTGAGCTAATCAAACAAATCCTCTATCCGTGGCAATGAGTACTTGTTCTTGATGGTTACTGCATTCAACTGTCGGTAGTCAATGCATAACCTCAAAGAACCGTCCTTCTTCTTGACAAACAGAACCGGTGAACCCCAAGGAGATACGCTCGGTCTAATGAACCCTCGGTCTAATAACTCCTGGAGTTGGACCTTCAGCTCGTCCAACTCTTTCGGTGCCATGCGATAAGGAGCCTTAGACGTCGGCGCAGTCCCCGGAATCAACTCTATAGTGAACTCTATCTGTCTCCTGGGAGGAAGACCCGGTAGCTCCTCTGGAAAGACATCTGGGAACTCCCGAACAACTGGAATATCCGGAAGTGAGGCACTAATATGTACCATTTTTGTTAATTATTTTAATTGTTAAAATCCATGTTTGACTTATATTTTTATTGCTTAAGTGTGAAATTGCCCTAGGTTTTAGAACTTCCTTTTATTTTGGACTTAATTGTAAATTTGCATTAAATTGGATTATTTGGCCACTAAATTCTTGATCTATTTTTGTAGGCATCAAAGGTTCAAGGACCTAGGGCATACTGGGTCAAACTTGAGTCAGATGTGAACCGGATCGAATTATCAAGCTTACAATTAATCCGGGCCGTCCGATTCAAAAGCGGCTAGATCTGAGCCATCCGGGACGATCTGAAGCAGTCCGAGCTAGGGTTAGGGTTGATCAAGCTCTATGATCAAGATCTGAAGGTTTCATTCCAATCAGAGCTCAATCAACCGTTGGATCAAGCAAGGAGGGCTCTAGATCGTCCATTCAAAGACTAAGTTGATCTGGACCATCCGTTGCAAATCTGGAGGATCCGAGCTACCACAAGGTAGATCCTGACCCCTGATCATCATCATTAAAGTTTGGCTCAAATCAGACCAAGATCAGCCGTTGGATTTTCTCAATTAAATCTGAGCCGTCCATTGGTTCCTATTTAATCAGAAACGCTGCCCAGACTTCTCTTCGTCGCGTTTCCTCGCCGCAGCTTCGTCTTCTTCATTTCTTCTCCATTGCTTCAGTTTTTTCCTTCAATCCAAAGGGGTGCGACCCCTCAATTCTTCGTCTAGATCAAGATTTGGATCATTGGAGATAGCTAGGGTGGAGAATTCAGCTCAAATATCATCCGGACAGTGGTGTTTGAGGGTTTCGGCATCTCTGCTAACCAACCACTTGTTTCTCATCCACAAGCCATGTCCGACCATCTGAGCTACTTGTAGGGGTTCTCAGGTGAGCTCAGACGAGTCTCAATTCAACATCGCAGTCCATCCATCGAGATACAAGAGATTGGACTGGAAAATTCCAGCCGAGTGTAGTTTGAGCAAATTCCATCAATCCAAGCTGCGCTCCACTGATTTGCTGAGCCTAGGGGTTCGAAGCCAGCTCTTGCTTGACGACCAAGAAGATCTTGAGCTTAGGGAGGATTGAGGCTTAGTTATTTAGTTAATTTTCATTTCTCGTAGCTGTAATCTGATTTCTGCACTTGTTCTGTTTCTGTATTTTGTTTCAGATTCGTTAACTTGGTTTAATGCATTGTTCCAGCTGTAATTTTGCTTTAAATCTTCAAGTAAGTAGTTAGCTAGCTAGTTTAGTTAATGTTTCACTTAATTTCAGTTTATTTCTCTGATTGTTGCTTGCGTATTTCCTAAATCTGTTGCGTGCCAGTTTGTATCTGCGTGCCATTTCTATTTCTAAATTTTGCAGTTCTTTCCGAAGTCAGTATTGTTTAGTTTTGATGCCTTGAATTAGAGACATCAACTAGTGTCATAATGCATTGGATCTAAGTTTGTTTTGCATCTAGATTTCTACTCGAATTTCTTATCAGTTTGCTTTTGTGGCAGTTTCCGAAATCAATTTCAAGTTTCTTGTGTATCAGTCTTGTGTTCTTGTGTGTATCTGAGCTTTCTTTGAATTTTATCTGGACATTAGATTAGAATACTTGATTTTAGTGGTTTGATTAAGCTCTGAATCCAATTTGTTGTTTCTTGGCATTAGTTCTTGAAGCTTTGCAGTCCATTTCTGAATTCCTGAACACATGTATTCGGAATCTGTTTTCTGCACTCTCTGCTGCGTTTCTGAACTTGTTCTTTGTCAGCTGTGTCTGAAATTGCTAGCTTCATCTCTGCAATGTAGCTAGCATCGAGTTCTTACAGTCTTTGCACAACATTTTACTTAAGCCTCATATTCCTAGCTGAATTGAACAAGCTATCACTGAATTGGCAATTTATCAGCCCTGCATTCATTCATTTCTGCACACCATTTCAGTTTCTAAATTCTGTTTCGCTAGAGCTTGTTTCTGCATGTATTGGTTAATGAATCCTGCATCTGAGTTGTTGATCTCACATCACATTGCTTCACATCAGCTGATGGTCCGATTTGGCATCACATTTTGTAGCTACATTTCTGCTTCAAGAAGCTGAATTCATTCACTTCAATTCTGCAATAGGGGCTGTTTTGTTTGATCAAACCTCAAGTTCTGAATTTCTTCATTCATTGCTGCAAATCTTTTCACTAGCAGCTGTGTTCTACAAAACTAAGTTGATCAGTCCAATTCCTGCACTTAGTAGCAGATTTCTATATTGGCACATAAGTTTGAATAATTGAGTATCAAGTTTGTTTCAAAGCCTTACTTTGTATCAAATCTTATTCCTGAGATTAGGTTTATAATCTTGCATTAGTTTCAACTAAAGATTGCAGCCCTGTTTAGATACATTTGATTAGCAATTGTTTTACACTTGAAATTAGATTTATTTTTTTATAAATTGTGCCAAAGTGCTTTAGATGATTAAGTGGTCAATTGGTTGAGTTATTAATTGCATTCACCTTGTTTAGTTCATTCAGCGAAGTTACTTCCTTTTCATTCCTAATCACATTCGAAACCCGAAAACACAAACGACACATAAATACAAGCACGAATCACACAACGTCAACTAGTCCCGAGGAAAAATACGACCTGTGGCCCCTTTACTACGTTTTCATATTTTGATTGCAAAAAGGGTTTCCAGCATTCATTTATACATATTTAAATTTGGTAGACCCACATTCGTGACAGTATATTTTGGGTCCATCAGGCACTACTGCTGTCATCCACGCTAATCATCGATAACAGATAACCCTGACAACCCAGTGATAATAATCTCCGTGCCTGGAGCGCAGAAATAACAGATATGCCGTCGTCTCGGATGCCGGTGAAATCCCACGAGGGTTGGTCCGGAGCCCAAAAGGTAACCACCCTCGTTCGGCAATCCACGGTGGCATGGTACACTGTAAGCCAAACTCTGCTGAGAATAACGTCGAATTCCACTATCTCGAGTACCAACAAGTCATGGAGATTCATAAATCCCAATCCACCTCTCAACACACATAAGGAAGAGGTTATATTAACTCTATCTTTTCGAGAACTAGTGAATCCACAATGGGGGTATAACCATTGAAAACCGGTGGTCATCCTTTGACCTTCTGGTTAATGTCCAATACTTTTCCGGAAGGTAAGGACACAACTAACTTCACATCCTCTGCACTCTTGCCGGTCGTATACCGCAATGTCCCATCAAGATGATCCAGTCACATACGCTCAATCTATGAGTCAAAATCCCTCATAAAATAGCGTAGCGACGAGCGAGTCGATCGACCATCGTCTCGAAACCCCAAACTCTTCAATTCCTCCACTCAAAGTTCAAAAACCTCTGAGGTTAACTCCATAGCATAGATACACGCTATCTCTCATGAGTATCTCAATATAATCACAAAGTGATTCTTTGTTCCCTGGAAGTCATCATAGACATCTTCCACCCAAAGGTGGTCTAGCCTCGTAAGGGATTCACCTCAGCGCAAATCATAAGTCCAATGGTATCTTCCTAGGTTATCCAAACCAAGTACACGCGGTAACACCTAAGTGTCTAGCAACTTAGCTCCACACTTTTCTGTATCGACTCAAGTCACCTATCAAACTGTACCGTCTAGGTCATCAACAAGGTACAGGTGATTCATGGTCAAAGTCCTCATCGAATAGGATGTATCAATCCTCTACTAACGATGATAGTATATAGCTAATGCTACCTTTCTACAATCCATGTAGGTCAGGAACCCTAGTCGTGCCTTCCAGGTCACCTAACCAGACACGTGCAACCCAAAGGTCTGAAACTCCTTCAACCAGGGTATGTCGATTCTATACTGATCGAGCCAACCACTGTAGACAACCCTAGTTCTCACTTAGCTAATAATAGCTAAAACACGTACTATGAAATAATAAGGTCTAGGAAAATCAAAATCCTTAACCTCCAATAGGTTGTCGACATATTCGACCATGGCTTTCCGACTCAACAATCGGCGCTACCAGAGAATTAACATTCTCTGCTCCAAGATCTCATCCGCAACATGTCATAAATCGCTTATATGAACGATCACGAATAAGATACATTGACAACATGTCAATCTAACTAAACCAAGTCTACATATCTCTATCCATCCAGTATGAATATAAGATTCCACCAAGCTGGGATAATGTAACCAATCCAAAATCTAATACTGAATACTAAAAGTAGGATAGGTTCAGAAGATATACCTCTTGCCGCCTGGAGATGTCCCGTTGCCGCCAGGTCCCATAGTCCAAATAACGCCATGAAACGACTCCGAAAATCCAAAATGTACTCGGATAGATCTCATCAAACCCGAGCTCCGACACCTACCGAATAGGTATCAGATTTAACTCCGAAAAAATCCGTAAAACAAGTACGCAACGCAAACCTAAATCCACAAGTCCCCAAGGTATCCGACAACCTGGGCTCTGATACCAAAATAAATTGGTATCAGATAAATGCCGGAAATACTCCGAAAATCCTCGTAAAAACAAGTAGGCATCGCAAACCTACGCTCTGATACCAAAATAAATTATCACGCCCCGAGACCATTGGAGCCGCTGATCCAATATAAAATCGGACAGCATCTCCCCTGTCCGGCGGACAATTTACACATACACACAACACACGCAGTTTATAAATTGGCCTCAGGCCTCAAAACAGGTATATATAAAACATAAGGTAAGGAAATACCACAATACTGAAACGTAGAACTCACCTGAGCTGCCCCCTGGGCAGGCGTGTAGCAAAACCACAAACACAAAGTCCAACAGAGGACTCAAAAATACAATACCGTACGAATAAATCCAATACAAGCCCATGGTATATGAAAAACAAGTACAACGCATAAGAAATGCTATAAAAAGAAAAATAACGCGGAAGCCTCCATCAACGGAGTCGTAGGGACCAGGACCGACAACTGGGCTCCTCCGGCGAGCTATCAACCTGAAACAAAAATATTACGACGGGTGGTGAGTCCAAGTGGACTCGCGGGTATATAGAAAGATATGCATGGCAGAAAAGTAGCTAAAGCAGCTATATAGAAATAACATGATACAGTCTCCATAATAATATCAGAAGCATGCATAACTGAAATAATAAAGGACTGTACATACCAGAAATCAGTCTATCATGATCATAATAGGACTCGTACCATACGAGCAAGTGCAGGGTCAACAAAGCATACCAACAGTACCTCCTGTATGTGCATGTCAAACAAGTGCAGCAAGTAAATGCAGCAAACACAATCAATGCACAAATGCATCATATGCACATGATGCAATGTCATGGTCACCCCCTAACTCCAGTCAAGCCACCGAGACAGGCGATACTGTGTCGACCGAGTGGGTAGACCAGAGAAGATGAGAGAGATATCTCCCCCATCTATATATGGGGCGGAGCGATAGCTCCACCAGCATCCTGTCCTCTCGGTCACTCAGGAGCAGTGATGGCAGATGTGCGGACAGTGTCACCGCAGTGTAAATCTAACTGGTTCAGTACAGCAAATTATTATTTATTTTTCTTTATTATTGACACATATTTATCTGTTTTGATATATGGCAAAGGGGGAGATAGAGATAGGAAAGAGAAAAATTATTTTTTTCTAAATTTTTCCTTTATTCAAAAAGGTTCAAAAATATACTTATCCTTTATTCAAAAGCCTAAACTTTTTGAAGAAGTACTTAAGTACTTAAAACTTTCAAAATTTTGCTAAGTACTCTAGCTTCAAAATTCTTTACTTAAAACTTTCAAAATTTTGCTAAGTACTCTAGCTTTAAAATTGTTTACTTAAAACTTTCAAAATTTTGCTAAGTACTCTAGCTTCAAAATTCTTTACTTAAAGCTTTCAAAATTTTGCTAAGTACTCTAGCTTCAAAATTTTTGTTTCAAGCTTTCAAATTTTGCTAAGTACTCTAGCTTCAAAATTCTTTACTTAAAGCTTTCAAAATTTTGCTAAGTACTCTAGCTTCAAAATTTTTGTTTCAAGCTTTCAAATTTTGCAAAGTACTCTATGTTGGTGCAGGAAGCACCAGATCGAACCTTGTTTTGATATTGGCAAAGGATTCAAAGTTAAGGGTTATTTGTTGTGTAACAATGCTGCTTGAGAGTGCAGGAAACAAAGTCCTAGCGAAGGGCTGCTAGGCACCTGACGATGGGCTGTCAGGAAACCAAGTCCTGGCGAAGGGCTGCTGGGCAAAAACCAAGTCCTAGAGAAGGGATGCTAGGCACCTGACGAAGGGCTGTCAGGAAACCAAGTCCTGGCGAAGGGGTGCTGGGCGAAAACCAAGTCCTGGCGAAGGGCTGCTAGGCGAAAACCAAGTCCTGGCGAAGGGCTGCTAGGCGAAAACCAAGACCTGGCGAAGGGCTGCTGGGCAAAAGTCCAACTGGTGAAACCGGTTGGCACCAGGTAAATTCTCCCGAGAGGAGTAGGTGAGGACGCGTTCCCCTTGAGGGAACATTAGGCGTCGGTTCGACCTAGGGCTCCATTTTGGAGACCAAAGTCAGAACCAAGACAGCTAAGGCTGTATAAAATAATTATTGTTTTCTTGTGTTTTGGACTAACCCTTGATGTAGGACCAAAGGGACGTGTGTCTGCAACTCAGAGAGCCTCAAAGGAGTGAGGCAACAGCTGAGTAAGGCGCCCTAAGTGTCCAGGGCGCCCTCAAGGTGAACCAGAACCAAGCGAAGCAAAATAGGCTTCAGCTGCTTACTGGGCAAGGCGCCCTCAGCAGCGAAGGCGCCTTCGTCAGTGAAGGCGCCTTCAGCAGCCAAGGCGCCTCCAGCTCTCTCTGCGAAGCTTCAACTCAATCCAGCCGAGAAGACCGGGTCAACCAAGGCGCCCTCAGCGACCAGGGCGCCCCAGAGGTCAAACCTCATCCCTATTCTGGTGTGATAAGGCTTGACCGAGCGAAGCACGGATCGGGAGACACGTGGCAGGGCGCCCTCGACGACCAGGGCGCCCCTAGGTGCTATAAATAGCACCCCTCGACCCCGAGCTTCAACACCGCTTTCATTCAACGCTTCCAAACGCTCTGACGACTACGCTCTGCTCCAGGAACTTCCCAACTCAAGTCCGAAGCGTTGTCGACCTCCCGCTGCACCGAAACTCGATCTACACCGGGAGTTGGTAAAACAGAGTGTAACTTTCTATTTACAGTCATTTTTGTAATCTTACTCTGTAACCGTTTTGCGCATTATAGAATTGCCCAAAGTAAACGGTCAACAACCGTGGGCCTTGGAGTAGGAGTCGACCCAGGCTCCGAACCAAGTAAACTACTGGTGTTTGCGTTGTTTGATTTTATTCCGCTGCGTAACTGCTCTTTCTTTTAAATCCGAACATTTTCCGATATTCACCCCCCCTCTATCGGTCTTTCTCGATCCAACAAGTGGTATCAGAGCGGGGTAGTTCAAACTTGGTGCAACCACCAGTTTGAAAGTTTTTCGGATTTACGAAATTTTTTATCTTATTTCTTTTCCTTTTTTTTAATCAACACCACTACATCTTTTCGCCTTTTATTTTAAAAATAAAAAATATCTGTAGGTGGATTTAAAAAATCCTTACGCCTTTTTCAATTTTGAATTCTTATTTTTTTACCATAAGTCAGAATTGTCAAAATAATCAACTTTTGAAAATTTGTCATAAACTTTTTTATTATTATTTTAATATTATTTTGCCTCAAAAATCGTGCAATATTTATTTTGGACTATTTTTCTCTTGCTCCCGCACTACTAATCCAAGACCAAGTCTTGGTACATTTCTATTTTTCTTTTTGTGTGCAAGATTTGTTCTTAATGGCCAATCAAGAATAGAACAGTGCCCGTCCACCACTTTTCTCCGGCGAGAACTTCAACTTTTGGAGAAGTCAAATGGAATCCCACCTGAAGGCCCACATGGACTTATGGCAGATCATCCAAACAGGGTTCTACCTCCCCACAGAAGATGAGTTATCAATCGAGTGGGACCAACTGGATGAACCAACCCTGAGGAAGATCGAGACGGATGCAAGGGCGACAGCAATCCTACAATGTGGCCTAACTAAGGAGCAACTCGAACTGATAGGTCCATTCGGATGTGCTAGAGAACTTTGGGAGAAATTGATCGATCTTCATCAAGAAATCTCAGATGAAGAAGAAGATCAGGTAAGTTATACTGCCCTTTCGGTCCAAGCACAGACAGCCGAGTCAGAGTCTGAACCTGAAGCTAGAGTCGAAATCGAACCAGCAGAATCAGACGACGAATTAACTGAGACGGTAACCAATTTCAAATTCTTTTCTAAATTAGAATTAAATAATCAAGCTGATACTGCAATGGTCGAGGAAGGTATAACTTTTGCAGGGAAAACTCCAAGAGAACCACCAACGAAGGAGCTTCAACTAGTACCCAAGTCCGACTCAGACACGGAATCAGAAGATGAATCTAGATCCTAGACAGCAACAATTAAGGGGGAGATTCCTAATAAGGAATCAAAAGGGAAAGAGGGCACTACCAAACTAAGTGTCCTACCCGTAAGATTCAAACGATACCACCGACGACAACAAAGAAACGAGCTCCAAAAGCACGAAAGAACAAGAGTCGCATTCAATGCTTCAAGTGTCAGGAGTTTGGGCATTACAAAGAGGAATGCACAGATAAACGTTACAAAGATCCAGGGAAACCAACCAAAATGAGTAACTGTAATTTACATCCAAATCAACTCTTTACCTTGAATACTGATAGTTTAATTAATCTCCCTTGGTCAAATTTAGATATGGATGCATGCTTAGATAACTTAATGAAATCATGTATATTAGCAAAGTCAAAATTCAAAATGTTAAGACAAGAAAATGAGACTTTGAAAATTAAAATTGATATACAAGAAAAACTGATTAATAATTTTGCAAACTTAGAAAATCCAGAAATTTCTCCTCACTATGACATTATCTGAAGTTTTGTTTTTGCTATTCATAGGACTAGATAGCTTAAGGACTTAACCAATTACTTAAAATTTGAAAACATAGTATTGGGAGGAGGTGAGATGATAGTACGTTGGGGAAACCAACTCTAATAAGATCAAGTCTACTTGGTCTCTTTAGACTGGTGAAACCAGCCGAAGCTACCGATCCAAGACCCAAGCTAGTTAGACCAGAAAATGACCTAATTTAATTTGAAAATGAAATTTCATTAAAAGGCTTTGTCTAGGAAAGGGTGGATGATCCCATAAGGCTACAGCCAAAGAAGGCCTAGTGCCTCGCCAAGACCTGGAAGCCAATTTCTGAAATTCAAATTCAAATTATCTTTTGTCAAATTCGAATCTAACACAAATTTCAAATAATTATAGATTCTAATCTGTTTTCAAAATTTCTATTTTTCAAACTTATTCTGTTTCAAAAATCACTTAATCAGTGTTCAAAATTTCTGCTTTCTAAACTTATTTTTTTTAATCAAATCTGTTTTCAAAATTAAATAACTTTTTTCAAAATAAATGAAAATTCCTTTTCAAAATTAATTTTTTCAAACCTGTCTCACAAAGAACTTTTAAGGTTAACTGTTTGAAAACCCTAGATTGGGTGAGACAGGAAAATTAAGTTCAATTAAAATTTCTTTTATGTTGTGTTTTAAGTCAGAGGATAATTTCAACATAGTCAAACCATGATTAACATAGTTAAACCTTAGTCAACTGAGTCAAACATGGTGAAACCTAGTCAACACTATGGTCTTAGATAAAGTCAGTCTATGTCGGATACAGGAGGAGTTCTTCTTAATGTTTTTTTTAGATTTCTCAAAATCCTTATGCTTTAAAACTTATTTTCATCTCAAAATAAGGCTTTCAAAAGTTGATTCAAAAACCTTAATATATTACGATAGCTTTTGAAAAATTATTTTTAAACTATGTTATTATTCGAAATTGAGTTTTCAAAAATTTATCTCCTTGAAAGTTATCATACTCAGGAGATTGTTCAAAAGTGCTTCTTTTGATCTTAACAAACCCTAAAGACATAGAGGAAAGGTCCACTTTATGATCTTCAAGGACTCCTAGGATGTGTCAAATTAAGGGGGAGTCTAAGTCAAAAGAAAAACTTCAGAAAAAGTTTCTTTTTACTTATGTCTTTGTTAAACAGTTCTTTCTAATCTGACTCAAACCTTAAGACTCAAAGGAAGAGTACTTGTGGTCAACAAGCTTCCCAGGACTGAGTCAAGTTTAGGGGGAGGTCAAATTAAAGGAATTATTTAATAACATGCTTTATTTCAAACTCTTACAAAAATCTAAGTTTTTCAAAATACTATTTGTTAGAATTTGTGTGACTTATGAAATTATTTTCAAAATAACATTTACTTAGGTTGGAAAATTTCCAGGACACTTAGGAAATGTCCTTGTAGTCAACAAGGTTTCCTAGGATGGTGTCAGACTGGAAAATTAACCAAGTTAAGTAAAATATTGAACCTTCAAAAGTTCACACACTTTTTTTATTAGCATATATTTTAAAGTACTATCATTTTTTTTAAAAAAAAATTTACTTGAGTTTGAAAATTTCCAGGACACTTAGGGAAATGTCCTTGTAGTTAACAAGGTTTCCTAGGATTGTGTCAGACTGGAAAAGAAACCTAGTCAAGTGAAATATTTTATTTTCAAAAAATCTAATACTTTTCTAAAAGTACGTATGTATTTCAAATCATAATTTATCTCAAAAGTACTTGAAAAATCTTTTCAAAACTTTTTTGTCAAATACAAAATATTTTTTGCATAATACTCTTCAAAATGGACTTAATCTGGAAATTTAAGCTTTTGCTATGCTTTTAAGAGTTATACCAAGTATTTTTATGTTTTCAAAACTCATAAGCTCTGATACACAATTTCTTCTCAAAACTTCTTTCAAAACATATTCCGTTATTGATATATATCCAGGGGGAGAGATTGGAAAGAAGAGTGGGAATCAAAATTTTCAAATTTAAATTTTTTTTCTCTCTTCAAAAAGTATTAACTTCTTTTTCAAAATGTTTTAAGTACTTACTTAAAACATATTAAGCACTTAATTCCTTTCAAAAATCATTTCTAAGTACTTAAGTATTTAACTGGTATTTTTTACTTAATTTTCTCAACCAAGTACTTGAAACTTACTTTTCAAATTCTTCTAAAAAGTACTTGCTCCAAAGTTTAGAAACTTGTTATGCCTGAAAAATCCTTTTCTTGAAAATTATCTAAGTGTAAAAAGTTTTGAAAATGCTTTTACTCGATTCTTGAAAAATACTTTGTCAAAAACATAAAGCACTTAGAAAAACTCATAAATCCCTGGTAGATACCTTGTTCACCCATGCTTGTTTTTGATATATGTCAAAGGGGGAGGAAAGGTCAAAGTTAAGAGTTAAGTTAATTATTCAGGGGGAGAATGAGTATGAGAAATTTTTTCATATTTTTCTCTCTCTTTTCACTGTTCAAATTACATTTGGTTTTAGACTGTTAAAAATTGATATGTTTTATTAGTCTTAACCTTTATGCTTAAACTGCTATCTTTTTCCTTAACTTTGAATTGTGTTGCCATAATCAAAAAGGGGGAGATTGTTGGTGCAGGAAGCACCAGATCGAACCTTGTTTTGATATTGGCAAAGGATTCAAAGTTAAGGGTTATTTGTTGTCTAACAATGCTGCTTGAGAGTGCAGGAAACAAAGTCCTAGCGAAGGGCTGCTAGGCACCTGACGATGGGCTGTCAGGAAACCAAGTCCTGGCGAAGGGCTGCTAGGCACCTGACGATGGGCTGTCAGGAAACCAAGTCCTGGCGAAGGGGTGCTGGGCGAAAACCAAGTCCTGGCGAAGGGCTGCTAGGCGAAAACCAAGTCCTGGCGAAGGGCTGCTAGGCGAAAACCAAGACCTGGCGAAGGGCTGCTGGGCAAAAGTCCAACTGGTGAAACCGGTTGGCACCAGGTAAATTCTCCCGAGAGGAGTAGGTGAGGACGCGTTCCCCTTGAGGGAACATTAGGCGTCGGTTCGACCTAGGGCTCCATTTTGGAGACCAAAGTCAGAACCAAGACAGCTAAGGCTGTATAAAATAATTATTGTTTTCTTGTGTTTTGGACTAACCCTTGATGTAGGACCAAAGGGACGTGTGTCTGCAACTCAGAGAGCCTCAAAGGAGTGAGGCAACAGCTGAGTAAGGCACCCTAAGTGTCCAGGGCGCCCTCAAGGTGAACCAGAACCAAGCGAAGCAAAATAGGCTTCAGCTGCTTACTGGGCAAGGCGCCCTCAGCAGCGAAGGCGCCTTCGTCAGTGAAGGCGCCTTCAGCAGCCAAGGCGCCTCCAGCTCTCTCTGCGAAGCTTCAACTCAATCCAGCCGAGAAGACCGGGTCAACCAAGGCGCCCTCAGCGACCAGGGCACCCCAGAGGATAAACCTCATCCCTATTCTGGTGTGATAAGGCTTGACCGAGCGAAGCACGGATCGGGAGACACGTGGCAGGGCGCCCTCGACGACCAGGGCACCCCTAGGTGCTATAAATAGCACCCCTCGACCCCGAGCTTCAACACCGCTTTCATTCAACGCTTCCAAACGCTCTGATGACTACGCTCTGCTCCAGGAACTTCCCAACTCAAGTCCGAAGCGTTGTCGACCTCCCGCTGCACCGAAACTCGATCTACACCGGGAGTTGGTAAAACAGAGTGTAACTTTCTATTTACAGTCATTTTTGTAATCTTACTCTGTAACCGTTTTGCGCATTATAGAATTGCCCAAAGTAAACGGTCAACGACCGTGGGCCTTGGAGTAGGAGTCGACCCAGGCTCCGAACCAAGTAAACTACTGGTGTTTGCGTTGTTTGATTTTATTCCGCTGCGTAACTGCTCTTTCTTTTAAATCCGAACATTTTCCGATATTCACCCCCCCCCTCTATCGGTCTTTCTCGATCCAACACTCTAGCCTTTCAAAAGATTCTTACTTAAGCTTGTCAAAATTATTTTTACTCTAAAGCTTAAAGTTTTTCAAATTGTTAAGTACTAAAGTGTTTCAAGCTTGTTATATCCTACCAAAAACTTAAGCTAACATTTTGAGTACTTTAAAACTTAAGACTTTAAAATTTCTTAGGTACTCTAATTATGCCTTAAAAACTCTACTATGTATTTTTAAGTTACTTCTAAATACCTAAAACTTAAGCACAAGTAAAGTTTTTAAACCCCACGAATTTTTGAAAAATATAGGGGGAGATTCCTTCCAGGGGGAGGGAACAAAAGTTAAAACTTTTTCATGTCTTGCTTAAACTTAACTTTTTGAACTAAGGCTGCCATAAATCAAAAAGGGGGAGATTGTTGGTGCAGAATGCACCTAAGTCAAACCTGTGTTTTGATAATAGCAACATAGGTCAAAAGTTAAGTCTTTCTTATTTTCTAACAAGTTAATCAAGTGTGCAGGAAAAGCCCAAGCAAAGGACAGCTAGGCAACTGGCAAAAGACTGCCAGTGGCAAAACCCTAGCGAAGGACTGCTAGGCAACTAGCGAAGGACAGCCAGTATCCAAGCCCTAGCAAAGGACAGCTAGGCAACTGGCAAAGGACTGCCAGTGGC
The DNA here is from genome assembly GCA_024364735.1 of Boesenbergia rotunda. Classification (NCBI taxonomy): domain Eukaryota; kingdom Viridiplantae; phylum Streptophyta; class Magnoliopsida; order Zingiberales; family Zingiberaceae; genus Boesenbergia; species Boesenbergia rotunda. The sequence continues at coordinate 333,078 of JAGFNQ010003136.1, forward strand.
AAAGCCCTAGTGAAGGATTGCTAGGCAACTGGCGAAGGACAGCCAGTATCCAAGCCCTAGCGAAGGACTGCTAGGCAACTGGCGAAGGACTGCCAGTATCAAAGCCCTAGCGAAGGAATGCTAGGCACCGGGCGAAGGACAGCTCGGCATCCAAGCCCTGACAAAGGACCGTCAGGCAAAAGTCCAACCAAAGGAATGGTTGGCATCAGGTAAACTCTCCCGAGAGGAGTAGGTGAGGACGCGTTCCCCGTCGAGGGAACAGTAGGCGTCGGTTCGACCTAGGACTCCATTTTGGAGACCAAAGTCAGAACCAAGACAGCTAAGGCTGTATAAAATAAATAATTAATTGTGTTATTATGTTTTGGACTAACCCTGGATGCAGGACCGAAGGAACGTGTGTCTGCAACTCAGAGAGCCTCAAAGGAGTGAGGCAGCAGCTGAGTAAGGCGCCCTGAGTGTCCAGGGCGCCCTCAAGGTGAACCAGAACCAAGCGAAGTAAAAACGAGCTTCGGCTGCTTACTGGGCAAGGCGCCCTCAGCAGCGAAGGCGCCCTCGTCAGCGAAGGCGCCCTCAGCAGCCAGGGCGCCTCCAAGCCCAAGACTGCAAGCCAGCTTTATCCACAGCCGAGAATTCTGCGCGGAAGAAGTTAGCCAAGGCGCCCTCAGCGACCAGGGCGCCCCAGAGGTCAAACCTCATCCCTATTGCGGTGGGATAACGCTTGACCGAGCGAAGCGCGGATCTGCTGACTCGTGGCAGGGCGCCCCCGACGTCCAGGGCGCCCTAGGGGCTATAAATAGCACCCCTCGACCACAAGCTTGAAATTAACTTCATACCAAAGCTTCCATACTCTTCTGTGCTCACGCCTTGTTCCAGAAACTGCCCAACTCGAGCGACGACGTCCTGCTGCTCCGGAAAGTCAACCTACAACCGGACGTCGGTAACAGAAGAAATTTCTTTTAAAAGTTTATAGTGCTGTACTTGTAAATCTCTTTCTGTAAACTGATTTTGCGTTCATATAGAATTGCCCAAAGTAAACGATCAACGATCGTGGGCCTTGGAGTAGGAGTCGACCTAGGCTCCGAACCAAGTAAAAAATACTGTGTTCGCGTGTTTTCTTTATTTCCGCTGTGCAAATTACTCTCTCCATAAATTCGAAAAGTTTTGTCGATATTCACCCCCCCTCTATCGACTCTATCAATCCAACAAGTGGTATCAGAGCGGGGTTATTCAAACTTGGTGCAACCACCAGTTTGAAAATTTCTTTTCGGATTTTCGAATTTTTTTAAAAATATTTTTTTCGATTTATTTTGTTAATCGAGGTTGGTGCAACACCCCTCGATATTTTATTTCCTAATCCAGCACTACTAATCCAAGACCTAGTCTTGGAAAATTTGTTCTTCTGTTAGTTTTTTGTTATATATCCAATGGACATGCAAGAGGGATTCAGCACCACCAGACCTCCACTTTTCAGTGGAGAAGACTTTTCTTACTGGAAAAGTCGTATGGAGGTCCACCTGAAAACTCAGGTGGATATGTGGATCATCATCCAGTCTGGTCTGGAGATCCCCAAAAACGCCGAAGGACAACCGCAAAGCTACTCCGAATGGGACAACTCCCTTAAACGCAAAATAGAAGCCGACGCAAAAGCGACACAAACCCTACAATGCGGGCTGACAAAGGAAGAGCTGAACCGCGTGGGCCCCTTCAATAGTGCAAAGGAGCTATGGACAAAACTGATCGAGCTGCACGAAGGGACTTCAGATACTCGGATCAGCAAGCGGGATCTGCTACTAAACAAACTCTACACTATCAAGATGGCTGACAACGAAACAGCAGCCCAGCTCCACGCACGAATCCAAGAGGTAATGAACGGTCTTCACACAATAGGTCACAAGGTTGAAAACCGTGACCTAATAAGGTATGCTCTAAACACCTTCCCTAGAAACACCTTGTGGGCATCTATGGTAGATGCATACAAGGTCTCTAGGGATCTTTCTAAAATAAAATTAGACGAATTATTTTCTGAACTAGAACTGCACGAACAAACTAACACCAATATGGTTGAGAAAGGTGTTACTTTTCTTGCAGGCAAGACTGGAAGAACAACGAAGAAGAAGCCTGAACCTGAAATCGCATCTAACTCAGACTCAGATTCAGAAGAAGAAGAAAGAGATCAAACTAAGCTGGTCCGGCTCGCTCGAAGCTACTACAAGGAGTTGAAGAACCGAACCAACAAACGAAAAACCGGCCGAAGAAAGGACGAACCAACTGAACCAGCAAACAAGCCCAATGTGACCTGCTACGAGTGCAAGAAAAAGGGTCACTACAAGTCAGAGTGCCCTAACCTAAAGGAGACTAAAAGGCCGAGAAGAAAGAAGGCACTGCAAGCAACCTGGGACGAGTCTTCCTCAGAAGAAGAAGAAGAGGCACCCCAGTCCAACCTCCTAGCTCTGACCGCCTCAGATAAAGTCGAGACAGAATCAGAATCAGAACAAGAGGACGGCGAGCTGACCTTCACAGAAGACGGAGAAATTAAGGTAACTGGTTTTAATAGATTACAGTTAACTGAATTGATTTCTTTTCTTTCTCGAGATTTGGCAAAAGCCAAATTCCGGGTCGAAACCCTCCGACAGGGAGTAAAACTCCTGAAAGAGGAAGCTGACTCTAAACCCTTAACCGAGAAGGTTCAGGAAGGAACTCCTACTCAAATTGAAAAACTTGAAAAGGAGAACTCCTCCCTGAAAACTCAGGTTAAGGATTTTAGAACAGCTTTAGAACGATTTACATCTGGTTCCAAGGGTCTTAACATGATCCTTGGAAAACAGAAATCAGTTCTAAATCGATCCGGACTTGGCTATCGAACCAAATCCCGACAAAGATCATATTTGACTGTACTGAATCAGTCCAGAGGAAAAATTCAGGCATGAGTACCTAAACTGTGCCTGAACCAACCTACTGGATCAAATCAGTATTGGATCCCCAAGGACAAGATTCACATCTTGCCCAACCATCACCGTGGCTTTAGTCCAGGGGGAGCCAAACTGAAAACTATTTTTATTATTAGATAAACATGTTATTCTTGATTTAAATTGCTTGATTGATTGATTATTTATTTTCTGCAATATACCATGCTTAGACTTAGGCTAGCTTAAGGACTAAACAAACTTAGCTGAAATTTGACAACATAGTATTGGGTAGAGGTGAGATGATAGTACGTTGGGGAAACCAATTCTAATAAGATCAAGTTCACTTGGTCTCTTTAGACTGGCGGAACTAGCCGAAGCTACCGATCCAAAACCCAAACTAGTTAGACCAGAAATTTTTCAGAAATTGATTTTGAAAATGAAATTTCATTAAAAGGCTTTGTCAAGGAAAGGGTGGATGATCCCATAAGGTTTGTGTATTTGATTGGGATCTTAAACTCATCTACTGAATGTCCACAATACAATTCACAGCATAAGAGAATTTATGATGAGATCACAACTAGTGATTATCTCTACATGTGCAATTGTGAAGTATTGAAAATATCCCTAGTCGATGAATTGATAAAAACGGACACTATCAATTCTGTTGAGACTAGCATGGGTTATTCTCTAATCAGCTGATTCTCACTGGCTGGTGACATTGGGATGTCCGGAGATAAACATGGATGCTAGTTAAGGGAACTAGTTCATTGGAGTGACTAGCTGTAAAACTTCATATGGTAATCTATATAGATATGTCAGTGAAGTTCTTACTGCAGCTTAAGTGCGATATTCCTTTGACTTGCGGTGTTCAAGTCATCTTGGTCATGGAGACTTATACTTTAACATCTTAAGCAAGCATCTCCAAGGAGGTGTGGACCCAGGATGATTGGGTATAAGCCAAAGTGCCCGAAGATGTTTGAACAGCCTACAAAGGATTCACCACTCCTTGCGAGGAGATGTATACCCAGGCCTATCGTCGGATTGTTACACAAAGCCTCTGGCCAGAGCATGTCATGTTTAGAGTATGAGTCTCTTAAATACATGAGAGTAATTAGAAATCCAAAGGACGAGAAAGACACTACTTGGGCTAGGTGTGACGTAGTCAGCTTAGTGGGGACTGACACACACAGACCATGTCCTGAACCAAGTGGGTATAAGATGGTGAAGGGAATGGGGCACGATTCATTAGAGCTGCTGAAGGGTTTCAGAATCACTTCTGAGGTCAACCGTTGATCTTTCGATTAATTGAGGGTCATGATGTACTACTAGGTGCCACTCATGATCGTTCTATAATTAGTTGATTATAGACGGCCAACATAAATCGAAAGCCTATTTAGTCACACGCACTACGAGTAATCCGAGGGATTTAAAACGAGTTGAAAATTGGATTTTCCAATCAAGAGAAATAAGTCGAATCTGAATTAATCAGAGGCGCAATGGAAGCTTAAAATGGCTAAGTCTTTTGAAGGTTTATCGGGCGAATTAAATGAGTTTAATTCGCGAGGGATTGGGCTTGAAGTGGCCGGCCAAAGAGGGTGCCCACCCTCTTTGGTTTGGCCGGCCACAATAAAAGAGAGAACCAATTTATTTGGTTTATTTTATAAAATAAATCAAGTGCGATTTGTTTTATAAATTATGGATAAATAAATTTGTATAAAGAAATTTATAGAAATTTATTCTTTTTTATGGAAATTAAAATGATCCATGGAATGGTTTATTTTAATTTTATAAAATCAATTATGAATTGATTTTTCCATAATAAGAAAATTTATAAATTTCTTGTAAAATTTATTCCATAATAAAAGGAGAGATGTATTTGTTTTATTATAAAATTAGTTATAATAAAACTTGGTTTAAACGGAATAATTCATAAAGAAAATTTATAGGATAAATTTCTTATGAAAAATTCCGTTAAAGGGGAGACTTGGCAAGGGAGAGACTACTATATAAAGGAACCAAGGCTAGGCTTGATTTCCTTAATAGATTGATCAAGAGATTAACTCTCTCCCTCTCTCTCTCTAACTCTCTCTCTCTCTCTCTAGGGCCGACGCCCTTTCTCTCTATAGGGTCGGCTCTCTCTCTCCTCCCCTATGGCCGGCGCAAGCACCTAGGGTGCCCGTGAGTTTCCTCCACCAAGTTCGTGCCGAAGAAGAAGAAGAAGCGGATCGCGACTCCTTCCTTCCTTTCCCGGAATTTTGATTCCGTTACTTAGTGGTTAGTTTCCATCCTTCCCTCTTGATTTTCTAGTTGTGTCTTTGGAGAATCTAGTAGCTCTCGTCGACACAAAACTCGTGGCTTTGCGAAGTCATCCCGAAGAGAACTTGGCGTGGACGCGAATAGAGGCGGAGCTTTCAAGGGACGCTACGGTTGGATCTCGTCCCTTTCTTCGAGTTACGCGAGGTACAAAGTAAATTAGTTTACTTTTCCGCAAAGTTTTAATTTATGATCATGTCCACACATCATAAGGTTGCATGCTAGATACGTGGTTAAAATAATTTGAGAAATTATTTTATGCTAATTCTTCCGTTGCACGTAAAAATTTAAAATTTTACGAACCCGTATCCTTGTCAACATGCACCCGGTCCCAACAGTACTGACCCTGGGGGGTCGGGAACCAAGTAAAAATCCGATGTGTCCTTTACTTTGCTTTTTCGTTCTATTTATTTTCCGCTGCGCTACTAATATTCTAAGTCCAGAACGAACGAAAGTTTTACGAAGAATTCCGAAAGATTTTTCACGGTCGATATTCACCCCCCTCTATCGACGGCACCGGTCCAACAATTGGTATCAGAGCCTAGCCGCTCTTCACCGGACTAACCGCCGACGGAGCAACGACGCCAGGAGTTGAGGCGGAACCCAGGGGTGAATCAGGTACATTTTATTTAAAATATCCATTTGTAAATTCCATATTATTTGTTTCACGTGCAGGGAGAGAGGGCACTATAAAAATCAATGCCCTACTCGTAAGATTCGGTCTACATCACCGGTGGCGAAGGAGGCACCAGCGCCAGGAAACCGGAGGGACAAAAGTCACGTACAATGTTTCAAATGCAAGAAATACGGACATTACAAAAACAAGTGTCCGGCGAAGGTACACAAGATTTATGTTCCAAAAATTTTACAAGTTCCTACACTGCCATGTGATAAAGTAGTTAATTTTTCTGATAAAGTAGATTTACTGCATAGTAAAATTAACTTTTTGCATGTTAAATTACAAAACGTGAATATAACCAAAATATTAGAAATTAATTGTTTAATTCAGAATATCAATTCAGAAATTAATAAAATTAACTCTGATAATTTATCTGATAAAATTAACTCTGATAATTTATCTGATAAAATTAATTCTGATAATTTATCTAATAAAATTAACTCTGATAATTTATCTGATAAAATTATTTCTGATAATTTATCTGATAAAATTATTTCTGATAATTTATCTGATAAAATTAATTCTGATAATTTATCTGATTCTGATATTTGTTCTGATAAAATTAATTCTGACAATTTTTCTGATAAAATTAATTCTGATAATTTTTCTGATAAAATTAGTTCTGATAATTTTAATTCAGACAAAATTAATCCTAAGGATAATTCGGAATTCAAATTTAAAAATCCTAAGGATAAATCCGAATTCAAATTTGAAAATCCTAAGGATAAATCCGAATTCAAATTTGAATATTTTAAGGACAATTCAGAAATTAATTCTGAAAATCTCAAGATTAATTCAGAAATTAATTCTGAAAATCTTAAAGATAATCTAGAGATTAATGTTGAAAATATTGAAAATATATCTGAGGATAATTTTGAAGATAAAATTCTCCTAGATAATAATTTAATTATAGATAATATTAAAGATTATTACAAAACCTTAATTAGTGGCCCAAATTACTCCACCTACTGTAAGAATATTGAAAGACCTAATCTTGAGGAGGATATAGAACTATCTAAGATAAAGGCCATAGTTAATAAAAATTATAAAAATTCAAATAAATCAAAATTATTAGAAAAACATGAAAAGAAAGATGAAAATGAAGAAGAAATTTTTGAAATAATGAAAATGATGAATTTAAACCCACAATTATTAATTAATCATTATAATCTTAATTAAATATTAATTAAATCTTAATTAAATTCGAATTAAATCTTAATTAAATCCTAATTAAATTCGAATTAAATCTTATTTTAATCCTAATTAAATTCGAATTAAATCTTAATTAAATCTAAATTAAATTCAATTTAAATTAAATTAAATTCAAATTAAATTAAATTCAAATTAAATTAAATTAATTTCAAATTAAATTAAATTAAATTAAATTTAAATTAAATTAAATTAAATTAAATTAAATTAAATTCAAATTAAATTAAATTCAAATTAAATTAAATTCAAATTAAATTAAATTAAATTAAATTCAAATTAAATTAAATTAAATTCAAATTAAATTATATTCAAATTAAATTAAATTTAAATTAAATTCAATTCAATTAAAATTTTAATTAAGTCAATTAAATCAATTTAATTCAAATAAAGCCAATCAATTCAATCTACTTCAAATAAATTCAACTTTAATTGATTCAAATCAATTCAATCTTAATTAATTAATTTTCAAATTAATTCAAACTTCAATTAACTCAACTTCAAATCTTAAATAACTTAAACTCAAACTAAAATAAAATTTTATGCAAACTGTAACAATTAAAATTAATAACATTAAATATGTCAAAGTGGGTTGGCATATTCGCGGGTTCACACGACATGTATCAAATCGGGAATTTGATACATTTTTAGAAACTTAAATAAAATGCTTTGGACTTGTTTGACTCATGCATAATTGTCATGTCATGCATCTGCTACTTCTTTTATATGACATGTCATTCATATTTAAATTTTATGGATATAGTAGAACGGCTATAGGAAAAAGAATAATTGAAACTTGATCAACCTAGTATTGGGTGGCGGTGAGATGATAGTACGTTAGGGAAGTCAATTCTAATAAGGTCAAGTATACTTGGTCTCTTTAGACTGGTGAAACTAGCCGAAGCTACCGATCCAAGATCCAAACTAGTTAGACCAGAATTTTTCAAAAAGTAATTTTGAAAATGAAATTTCATTAAAAGGCTTTGTCAAGGAAAGGGTTGATGATCCAATAAGGCTACGGCCAAAGAAGGCCTAGTGCCTCGCCAAGACCTGGAAGCCAATTTTTGAAATTCAAATTCAAGTTACTTCTTGTCAAATTCAAATCTAACACAAGCTTCAATTAAATCTTAGAATTAAAAATAAATTAAAGAAAAATGATTCAAGCATCTCACAATACACTTATAAGGCAATCATGCTTGTTGTATTGATACATCTAAAATGAGTGAGATGTTAAGGACTAATAAATTGAAAAATATTTTTCAAAATTGTTTTTCAAAATCATTAGAATATTTTTCTAAAAATATATTTTCAAAATAGTGCTTCAACATAATAATGTTTTTATGGAATTCATGCTTGTCTGATTGATTATACATATTATACATTTTTCAAAAGTATATCTTTGCAAAAATTGTTTGACTCACTCAATTAGACACAAGCCTCTTAGGACAACACTAAAGTTCCTTAAGGCACTTAGATAGAGTCAAACGGTATCGGATACAGAGGAAGTGATTTTCATTTTTTTTAATGGCCTTCGAAAACTACACTGTAAAAAATTACTATTATTTGAAAATACTTTTCGAAAACTGAGCTTTAAATCGTTATCACTTGTGTTTTTCGAAAAAGATTTATGTTATAAAATTTATCTGTCTTGTTTGATTTTGATAGACCCTAAAGACACAGAGGAAGGTCCACTTCATAATCTACAAGGACTCCTAGGATGTGTCAACTTTAGGGGGAGTATAAATCAAACTTCTAAAATAATTTTTTTAAATTGTTTTGAAATTATTAGATAATTTCTTTAATTTGAATCAAACCTTAAGACTTAGAGGAAGAGTACTTGTGGTCAACAAGCTTCCCAGGACTGGGTCAAGTTTAGGGGGAGATCAAATTAAAAGAATTATTGAATATCTCAAAAGTTTTCATGCTTTGTATTTTCAAATCTTGCTAAAAACATAAGTAGCCTTTCAAAATACTATTAGTCTATTGTTTTTGTGTGACCTATGAAATTATCTTTGAAACAATATTTACTTGAGTTTGAAGAAATTCCAGGACACTTAGGAAATGTCCTTGTAGTCAACAAGGTTTCCCAGGATAGTGTCAGACTGGAAGATAAACCAAATCAACTAATATATTGGGTCTTCAAAAGTTCACACATTTTTCAAAATACACCAGCATATATTTTCAAAAGTACTATCATTTTTTTTCAAAATTCTATTAATAGTTACTTGACTTTGAAAAATTTCCAAGACACTTAGGAAAATGTCCTTGTAGTCAACAAGGTTTCCCAGGATTGTGTCAGACTGAAAAAAACTTAGTCAAGTAAAATATTATGTTTCAAAAATTACTTATATTTCTCAAAGTCTCATCTCTTTCAAAAAGAGTTAATACTTGCATGTTGTTAAAGATCATTTTCAAAGTACTTGTACTTTTCAAAATGCTTAACATCTTTTTCAAAATTATGCATTTTTTTCAAAAATGTAATATATCATTCAAAATACAATGCTTTCAAAATTTTTGCACCAAGTATTTTCAAAAAGAACCAAAATTTCTCATTGTTGGTGCAAGTATTTTCTTGTGTTTTTATGATGTATGACAAAGGGGGAGAGGTATGCTTAAGTTAGAAATTTTTTCTTATTTTTCCTAGAGGATCAAAAATATGTTCAAAACTAAAGTCAAATTTTCCCCAAGGATAGTAAGTTAACCCCTTAAACCAATCTAACTTAAGTTATTGTCAAACATCAAAAAGGGGGAGATTGTTCGTGCAAGTTGCATCAATGATATTCTTCTTTAAATGTTTTAATGTTTAACAATACACTTAAGTCAGTGATACAATGAACAGACAAAGGGGAGCAAAGGAGAAGTAAACTAAGCTGAAGAAAAGTCCTAGTTAATCTAGGCATCGAAACCCTAAGTCCCAGCGAAGGGCTGCTGGGCACCTAGCGAAGGGATGCTAGGTATCGAAACCCCAAGACCTAGCGAAGGGCTGCTAGGTATCGAAACCCCAAGACCTAGCGAAGGGCTGCTAGGCACCTAGCGAAGGGCTACTAGGTATCGAAACCCCAAGACCTAGCGAAGGGCTGCTAGGCACCTGGCGAAGGACTGCTAGGGAAAGAAGACCTGGCGAAGGACTGCTAGGCACCTGGCGAAGGATTGCTAGGGAATGAAGTCTTGGTCCGAGGGACTAAGCAACTTAGCTGAGCGATGACTAAGGACAGGAGTAGAGACGGGTCAGGGTTTGGGTGTCTCGAGGTCCGGAAGTATCGGAAGCTAAGCAAAAGTCCACCCGAAGGGCTGGGTGGCAACCGTCTCCTGAAAGGAGTAGGTGAAGGGCGAGTTCTCGGGGATAGGAACTCGTGCCGGTTCGACCTAGGGTTTCGTGCAAATCCGAAGTCCGAACCAAGTCCTTAAGGCTAACATTATATGTATATATGCTTTGTGTTTGTGTATCTTGCAGGTATCAAGAACCGGAGATAAAGCAGGTAAACCAGGCAAAAAACTGTTCTTGTAGGCTTTAAGCAGGGCGCCCCCATGCAACCAGAGCGCCCCCAACAGTGGGGGCGCCCCCAGACAAAGGAAAAAACTTGGTTTTTGTGAAGCAGGCAGAACAGGTGTCAAGCGGGGCGCCCGGAGCGTCCGGGGCACCCGGGTTCAAAGCTGTTTTGGCGGTTTTGAGTCCAAAACACAGATAAACCTTCATGGGGGCGCCCGGAGCGTCCGGGACACCCTGGTCAAAGCTGTTATCAGCTGTGGCGAGGTAGACGTAGGGATAAAGTTTGACCGAGTCTTCCGGGGCGCCCCCAGCGTCCAGGGCGCCCCCAGGAGGCCTATATAAGGGGCTTCGACCCCTCTGCTTCAAACACAACTGCCAAGTACTATTCCAAGCATTCTGACCGACGACAACGCACTAGAGACGAGGCTCTACGACCGGGAGGCTCCAGGAGGAAGTGCGCGGCACTTCGGAGGTCCAAATCGGCCGAGTTTCAGATTTTTGTTCGGTTCACTTTTACTTATTCCGCACTTCATTTTCTATTATTGCTTGTAAATCTTGCACTGTAAGTCGGGTTTCTCCGCCTCCAGAAAGTCCGGGAAGGAGACCAACAGTGGACGGGCATTCCCGTGCATAGGCCTTGGATGTACTGACCCTTGGGGGTCGGGAACCAAGTAAAAATCCGCTGTGTCCTTTACTTTGCTTTTTCGTTCTATTTATTTTCCGCTGCGATACTAATATTCTAAGTCCAGAACGAACGAAAGTTTTACGAAGAATTCCGAAAGATTTTTCACGGTCGATATTCACCCCCCCCCCTCTATCGACGGCACCGGTTCAACATAAATTTTATTAATGAATGACAATAATCATCATTGTTTTACAAATATTTTCAACTGCAAATAGCAACTAACTCACTTTAATTTACTAAGCTTTAATAATGTTTCTGCAATCTCCGTATCTTTATTCTTCTTAAAAATTGCCTTGGCTTTCTTCAAGAAGTTGCTTTTGACCTTTTGGAGTTCTTTCCCTTTAGCAACTTGTTGATCAGATAAATTTGTTTGAGTAGAGGTTGCAGATTGTGTTCTTTGCGATGTAGATTGTGACATTAATGGGGCAGGAGCCTCCTCATCTTCAGCTTCATCCTCTCCCTCATCCTCATCCTCATCCTCATCCTGAACAATTTCTTTTTCTTTGCCTTTGTCCTCGTTGGGTGGTCTTACCTGAGTTAATTTTATTTTTTTTGGAAGTGGCTGAGGGTCATCTGAGCCTTTGCTTTCCAATTGTATACTCAGTTGTCGGATTGTCTCGTCAGACTTATCTTTCATTCTATCTTGATCAACTATCATTCTTTTGAACTGTTCATCTTTCTCCTTAAGCTGGGAATCCTTATCAGCAATTATTGTCTCCTTCTGAGCAATTATTTCATCTTTTTCTTTGACCAGGGAATCCTTTTCAGCAAGTAGTCTATGGCTCTGAGCATTTATTTGATCCTTGTCCTTGACGGCTGTTGCCAACTCAATTTTCACATCCTCCAAACTTTTAAGAGCTACATTTAATTGTTGCTGTAAGGTATCAATATGTTCTTGCTTTTCTATACATTCATTGCAGCTTTCCTTCTCTAAGGCCTGTAGTCTATCTTCTGCAGCCTGGCTTCCTTCGGCTGTCTGCTTTAATACCTCACTGTGTACCTCAAGTGCTTCAGTTGGAGGAGAGTAGTGAGGTACTAAATCCAATTCTATATCAAATGGGATTAAATCAACCAGAATTAAATTTGTTAGGCCAATTCCAGCGAAGAATTCTTGGCAATCTATGAGGATGATGAGGAGCAGCAATACTAATATGTTCAGTAACCCAAACTTGCAACATGATTATATTCAGTAATTAGTATCCATCATATCATATATTAGCAGGCAGATGTACTCTAACTTACAGCCAAAATATTTGGAAATCCCTTGAGCAAGGGAGCCTTGGTCGGTTGGCTTGTATCACCTACATGTGTTGTATTCCTCAATGTGACCTCCTTTCCAATGGCTTCCAACTGAGGAGCCATGAAATTGTACAGAACATTGCACCAATTATAGTTTGGTAGATTGTCAAAATCATCAACGCAATCAATGAGTGACATTGCTGGAATGGCAAGTGTGCTACTTGTACCACAAAAAAGAACTGTGGAAAAAAAATACAGTATATACATCTGACAGTACAGCTTGTCATTGGATGTAGACTTCGTTATCAGTTTCTCCAAATGCTTTGCAGAACAACTGGAATCTTCAAAATATTCCTTGTACAGTGGGCTAGAGGCCTCATTAAAATCAAGTTGGATTACCTCTCCATTGTCAGGTAGCCCTAGAATAAGTGATAGGTCAACCTTTGTGAAATTGAGTTTTTTCCCATGGAACACAAAGCTCTTTTCTTCTTCATCCTAATTATCAAACATATTTTGAACCTGAGTTCTTACACAAGAACTAGTAAGGAGGTCGAGGACCCAAGAAAAGGGTGTTTGTCGAAGCAATTGTTCTTGTGCTGGTGTGGGTGGAACATAATCTATAAAATTTTTGAAATGGCAAAGGCTACTTTTCCAGTTCATTCGTTTAGTTCAACCTCTGTTGGAAAAACTGGTATACTCGCTTGGCAATTTGATTTTTCTTTGTGTCAGTTGTTTTTTCCCATGGCTTCCCCCAGGACCTTGCTGTTTCTTTGAATTTTTACGAGCAGCTTGCTTTGAAGATGATCTTTTTGGAGCCATCCCGAACTTAGGAACCATCAAACAAAAATTATTCGACACACGCAAAAATGACACTTACATTTCATCCGTAAAGGGCCTCCTCATATTCGGTCATTGAGTGTCAACACTCGCTAACCCTAGGTCAGAAGCAAAAACTACACTGAAATGAAAAAAACAAAAAATTAGGTTACGTACCATTCGACTAGTCCGATGAAGAGGATGTTCTTGCCACCACAACTCGAATGGAGGTAAGCACGCTAACTTCAAATGGCAACAAATCAGGATCTAGGAGACGATTGCTTACCACTAGGGACCAAATAGATCAAAAATTTAGTGGCCAAATAATCCAAATATGTGCAAATTTGCAATTAAGTCCAAAATAAGAGGAAGTCCTAAAACCTAGGGTAAAATCACAATTAAGCAAGTAAAACATGGGTTAAACATGGATTTTAGCAATTAAAATAATCAACAAAATGATACTTATCAACTCCCCCACACTTAAGCTTGAGCGTCTCGCGAAACCACTAAGTATGTATCCCTTTGGTTTTCTAAAGCATAATTAGAAGCAAATGAAAAGAAATTACCTAGGGTTGTTAATTCTCAAAAATCTAAACTCTATGGATTAGTATCTTGTCCTTAAATCAACAACTTAGCAATTTCAACCTTCATGATTCATTGAGATGAATTTCACTCACTAGCCTTTCAAGGGAAGTTTTTGGTGGCTCTCTTCCTAAGTTCTAAATACATGATGGAAATGGAGCTCACTCAAACACACATGCTTCTTGCACTATCATAGGCTTGCTTGTTATCTACTCTCTACCATTATTCATGATTATAATCAATCATCTATAAAAGTTTATTCAAAAATGAAAGACATATGAAATGGTATAAATGAAATAAAAGACATGAAAATAGCAAATTTGATGGAATGGAAGACTTGGATGCTCAAGGATATTTTTGATGCATTTTGCCCTCCTTTCAGTCCCTATAATGAAGTCAAAGTGGGATGGAGTGAGTCTTTGCAATGCCCTTCCAAAATTTGATGAAAAGAATTCATGAATTCCTTTGTGTCAATTCACTCTTGCGTGCCAATCCTACTTCCTTCTCTTCCTTTTCTGATTTTTTTTCTTGCTTTCGTGTCTCTAAAGATATCAGAATGATGGTGCAGATCTTCAGTTTGGATGAACTTTCTTCACTAATTGCATTGTGCCGAAACTTCAATTGGATACCAACTTGCTTCTTTGTTCTTTTTTTTCCCCTGTTTTTCTTCCTTTTTCAAACTGTTTTCTATTTTATGTTTTTCTTTTCCTAGCTGCTAACTCACTGATTTTTCTACAGCTTCTCCTTGTTTTATTCAGGATGTGATCAGCTTTCCCGAATCCAGTAGCATCAGTTAGTACTTGCACTCAAATGATACAAAACCCAATTTTCAGCCTCTTCTTGATACCAAACTGACTTATGGCAAATTAACTTCTGATTTTTCTCTTTTCCAACTGCATTTCCAACTCACATTCTTGACCTTGCACTCCCCTGGTTACTCAGAACAGTTAGCCTCAAATAACAGTGGGAAGTTCACATGCTTCACTTGAGAATTTTAGCTCAACAAATTCAAGTTCCATCCATGGCACACTCAATTTCAAGTTGATACAAACTGTTTTATTTTTCTTTTTTTTTTCTTCAAATTCCAGCAACCCCTGCACTGATTTCAGAAATATATAACTGTAATTCAGCTCCTAGAAGAGTGGTCGAAACAATTTCATAGCATTCTTTTCACTTTGGCACAAAATTTCTGATTTTTCCTTTGCACAGATTTTTTTTTTCTTCACTTGTTTCCACTTTAGTTCCTCAATTCTGCACAGATTTTCTACTACAATTCAAGCTTACAACTTCAATCCAAACTTTAGCAAAGTTTTGCCAATTTAAGCTTCCATAATTCCTACTTCCCAATTTTTAATCCAAACCATTTGTGCTACAAACATCCATTGACTTCAAAAAAAAAATTTCATGGCACAGTTTTTTTTTATTTTCAAAAATTTTTTCGTGCCATTCCTTGATGATAATACATTCCAAAACACTAATCACTCCCCCACACTTAATTCTTTGTCCGTCTCGGGCAAAATAACATCAAAGAACATCCCCAAACAAACAAGTCCATAGAAAGCATGGTTAGGAGTAGAAAATAAGGAAAGAAAAATAGAATGAACATGATTATTGCCAGAAATTGACATGGAAAGGTAAACAAATTGATTAGCTTCTATAGATGTGATCCAATCATTGAAATATGGTTTTGAAAGAACCTAAGCAAGTTCTAGAGTACAATAACATGTATGTGTCACAAATATAAGGCTAAACCTCACTAGGCAAAAATAACTCATCTCAAGTCCTCAATTAAGAATTTAAAGCAAAGTAGTACTCAAGCATCCAAGATTTCATCCATGAGTTCAAACCCTAAGTTTTAACAACCAAATTTAATTTATTTTCAAAAGGCTCTAAAATGCTATGGAGATAACCTAAGGGATACATTTATTCCTAGTCATGCAAGAAAAAGTGCTAAAACAAAAGACATGGTATTTACAATGACTTTTATTCATGTTACTCTACTCACGTATTTATTAGCAAGAACTCATTTTAAAAGTGAAAACATGCAATAAAGGAAAAGGCAAGAAAGATCAAACTCCCTTTTATCTCAGGCGGTCGGAGTCTGTCAAGAAATAGCCTCCATCGTGGTAGTGGAGGAGTCGGGGTGTGCGAAAGAGCTTCTTTCATTTGTTTAACTTTACGGTGCATCGCTCCCCCACACTTGGACTTGACAGCAATCTGTTCAGGTGGCCGAAGGTTATTTAGATACAAGACCCATTTAAGAGGTAGAGTTTTTCGAATTAAAGTAAAATCTACTCCCTCTTTATTCTTTTTGGAACACCTTCCAGGAGGTTTGAGTCTGTTCAGATGGAGCACCCACTCCAGAAGTCTCGGGACCCTGCAAGGTATGAAAGAAATGAAACAATATCAGTCTTTGTATAAAATGTATCCAAAAATGCATCACATCCAATAAAATCAATTTTCGACACCTCAAGGAGTTTTTCACAATTAATATCCACTGAAAATGTGTCAAGCAATGCATTGTAACCCATGAAATCAATTTGAGGCACCTCTATAATTTTTTCACATTCAAATTCAGCATAATATATAGAAAGAGATTCATCACAATAAATAACATCAATTTCAGGCATCTCCATAAATTTTTCACACTCAGTTTCTACATAAGATATATCAATAAATGTGTCACAACGAATAAAATCAAGCCTAGGTGCCTCTATGGAATTTTCATCATTATTTCTCACAAAAAATGTATCAATACATGCTTCACCTGCAATTCTAGACATCTTTCTGAAATTTTCTAAAGGAAAAGAAGAAATACTTACCTGATCATGCTGAAAAATGTTTCCGGCTCAAATTCTAGTGGACATTCAACTGGAATATGTGATCCTTGGGTACTTGCTCCCATCATGCAAGTCCCTACACTTTTTGGAAATGGTGGTGGTCCCTGGAGCTCTGTGCAATCCCCTACACCTGTAGAATCATCTTCTGTGCATGCCTCCTTAGTAATACCTGCAACAACCTTATTAAAAAGATTAGGATTATCAATAGCAATATCATCACAAAATAGAAAACAAGAAAAATCCGGTAAAGCTTCAGTTTTGAAATCAAGGCTGTCACGTGCTTTTCCATCCATCTCCTCAGCTTCCTCTGAAATCAAAGCTCCTCCCACTATGTCTAATGCAACATCATCAGCAATTAACTGTGCCTCTACAATCTCATCTGTGGTGTCCAAGCTCAGAACAGAGTGATCTCCCCTAGGGTCCTTCATGGCATCGAAAATGCTAAACTGGACTACTGTGTCTCCCACCTCCATCGAAAGGGTGCCAGCATATACATCAATTTTTGTTCTAGAGGTCTTCAGAAAAGGCCTCCCAAGGATGAGTGGGGATCTACGTGCAAGATACTCTCCTTCCATGTCTAGAATGTAGAAGTCTGCAGGGAAAATCAACTCTTTCACTTTAACCAAAACATCTTCAATAACTCCTGCCGGGCGGGTCTGGCTTTTGTCTGCTAGCTGAATCACAACTCCAGTGGGCTGTAGAGGGCCAATGCCAAGCATCTGGAAGACCGTCCTGGGCATGACATTAATGGAAGCTCCTAAATCCAACATGGCATCATGTAGCGTGATGCTCCCTATCTCACAAGATACAGTAAACATGCCAGAGTCTTCACATTTCTGAGGTATGGCATGGATGAGTGATGAAACATTTTTCCCAATGCTGACCAATTCATTTTCCTTAAGTCTCTTCTTGTGAACACAAAGATCTTCAGAAATTTTGCATACTTAGGAACCTGTTTAATCATTGTCAGCAAGGGTACATTAATTTCTACTTTGCTAAAAAGTTTTACCAGCTCATTGTACTCTTTGGTTTTCTCCTACTCCACTTGTCTTTTTGTTGGAGTTCTCCCCTGTGGAAAAGGCAAGGGCACCCTAATTTCTTCCTCTTGAATCGAAGATGGAAGGGCTGAGTTGTGAGCTGCTGCCCCACTTGGAATGGCTGCTGTAAAATCTGTTTCGGGACTGATTTGTGCTTCATCTTCCACTAAAATCGCAGGGTTGCTTGATGAGGGAGTTGAGCATGGGCTAGGGGTGGAATCAACTGAATTTGAAGAGGTTTTGGGGTTGTTTTGGGCTGGAAATGAAGATGCTGCCCTGTTTTCAGAAAATTCAGCTCTTGGACCGTTTTGAGTTGATGCAACCTTCCCACTTCTCAAATAAATAGCGCTAACATTTTCCTTTGGGTTGGGAATAGCTTGGGAAGGTAGTTGGCTTGATCCTTGAGCTTTAAGTTGATTCACATCATTAGCCAATTGTCCCATTTGCCTTCCGAGGTTTTGTAAAGCTCCAATGATATCATCCTGCTGTAATTGTTGGAATTGGGGCTGTTGGGGCTGATTGGAGTTCTGAAATTGCTGTTGAATTGGCTGATAAGTAGGTTGGAATGTGGGTTGAATTTGCTGAGAATTACAGCCTTGAAAATTCTGATTTTGAAGTGAAAAATTTTGTGGCGAGGGCTGATTTTGCATAGGCTGAAACCCTTGATTGTAAGGCTGGAAATTCTGGTTAAAGGGCTGTGAAGGCTGGAAATTCAGCTGGTTTTGAGGTTGGAATGGTTGAAACGATTGATAACCTTGCTGCCCCTGCTGATATGGTTGGAATTGAGGCTGGAATTGTTGAAATTGGGGCTGCGGTTGCTGAAATGTAGGCTGAAAATTCGAATCCGAAGGCTGAAATTGCTGTGGCTGCTGGAATTGTTGCTGTGCTTGCTGGAAATTCTGTGGAGGCTGCTGCAATTGCTGTGTTTGAGGGTTTTGTTGGCAGAAAGAGTTCCCATATTTTAGATTTGGGTGATCCCTTCAACCGGGGTTGTAAGTAGAGGAGTAAGGATTGTTTCTTGCTTGAAATTGTCATCTTACCAATGCTGCTACTGTCTCGTCTTGTTGGAGGGTAGGACATGAATCTGAAGTGTGCTCTTGACTAGAGCAAATACTGCATACCCCTATCACTTGATTAGATTGTGGAGTTGCTGAAAGATTTGAGCCTTGGTTTGCATTATTAACCTTCAACTGCTTAATAAGTGATGTGATCTCTGCCAATGAATTCCTTATCTCTTTCTGATCAGTAGGAACTACCTGAACTTCACCCACTCCTCTGGTGGTCAAGGCTCTGCTTCCAAATTGTTGGGAATTCTCAGCCATATTAGAAATGAGCTCCCTAGCTTGAATTGGCGTTTTGTTCACTAGGGCCCCTCCAGCTGCAGCATCTATCATAATTCTGTCCATCTGCAGCAATCCCTCATAAAAGTACTGAATCAAAAGTTGCTCGCTGATCTGATGCTGGGGGCAACTAGAACACAACTTGTTGAATCTCTCCCAGTAATCATAGAGTGTCTCCCCCACCACTTGCTGAATGCCACAGATGCTTTTTCTGATTATTGCTGTTCTGGAGGCTGGGAAATATTTTTCCAAAAATGCCTTCTTCATAGAGATCTAACTAGACACGTGCCCCGTGGGTAGATAGTAAAACCAATCTTTTGCTGCTCCTGTCAGTGTGAAGGGAAAAGCTCTCAGCTTGATATCTTCTTCAGAAATGCCCTGAGGCTTCATAGTAGAGCATACAACATGGAATTCGTGTAGGTGTCTATTTGGATCCTCTCTAGATAATCCCTGAAACTTTGGCAGCAAATTGATGAGTTCAGATCTGAGCTCGAAATCTCCCGCCAGCTCTGGATAAGCAATGCTAGAGTACTGAAATGAAGCATCTGGTGCTGCGAGTTCCTTCATGGTCTTCTGGTGGTCTGCCATGATACTGCCTGACTGAGTGAAAATAGTCTGAATAGGAGGGATATCTGTAGTCTCAGAAAGAATGCCCTAGCTCCTCCTGGCTCTGAAAGTCCTCTCAATCTCAGGGTCAAATTCTTCAAGATCACCACCTGTAGACCTGGTCATAAAACCAAAACAAATCGCAGTAAAAGTAGATAAAGAGATAAAACAAATAAAATCAGATCACCAGATATAGCAATAAGCACAAAAATAAATCAAGAAAAATATGAAATAAATACACAAGCAAAAATCAAACAAATCAACTAGTAGTTTCCCGGCAACAGCGCCAAAAATTTGATGGACCCAAAATAGACTGTCACGAAAGTGGGTCTCAAATTTAGATATTTATAAATGTTGGAAACCCTTTTTGCAATCAAAGAATGAAAACGTAGTAAAGGGGCCACTGGTCGTATTTTTCCTCAGGACTAGTTGATATTGTGTGATTCGAGCTTGTATTTATGTGTCGTTTATGTTTTTGGGTTTCAAATGAGATTGGGTTTTTGGGTTGCAAGCATGAAATGAAATTGCAATGAAAATCAAGGAAACTTAGCTCATGAATAAACAAAGTGGTGGCATTTAATGATTCAACCAATTTACCACTTAATCAATTGAAGCACCTAGCCAATTCTTGGAAAACAGGTCTGATTTCGAATGCAAAACGGATGCTAAGTAAAAGAATAAATCAGTGCTGCAATTCGATTAAAACTAAAGCAGGATTTTACTTGATACCACCTGCCAAAATGTCACTAACTGCAGATTTTCAAATTGATGCAATCAAATAAATTTGAAACAACAAATGAATTGCAGTATTCCGAAACAAATGGATTTGAAACCAAATGAATGTAAAGCAGAATTTGAAACCCCAAACTGATGTGCAGAATTGCTTCAATTTGCAGAAGTGAGATGCAGGAAAATAAACCTCTATGCAGAAATGAAATGCAACAGCAATTGGGATGTAAAAACCAAGCAAGATGATTGATTTCAGATGCAATAAAACTCCAATGCGAAACTCAACTAATACAGCTGCAGAACTGATAACTGGGAGTTGTAGAAATGGAGTTAATTAGCAGAAATAGTAAGCTGAGAGGTGCAGCAATTTACAGTCGATCAAATGGCATGGAACCCAAACAGAACATCCAAATTCAGGGGCACGTGTCTAAAGTTCATGTAGAATTTAACAGCACCAATGTATGCTTGACACCTGAAATCAGAAACTACAACTAAACATGCAGAAATTGCCCTGGCACGCAAGCTGAATCTGAAACGCAGCTTGTGCAGGAAATGAAGATGCAGAAATGAAGGGTGCAGAATTTGCAGAAATGAAAGGTGCAGAATACGCAAGCTGAAACAAGAAGATGCAAGCTGAATTTGAATCTCTAATCTAAGTTCAAACAAACATGAAGGAAACTAATGTTTACTTGGCACAAAACTGAAAAGCTACAGCTATAAACCTGAAGAGACTAAATCTGGCACGCAGAAACAGAATTGCTACCCAACTGATACCAAATTCAGATACGATTCAAAACAAAACAAGCTAATCTAAATTCGATTTGTCATTACACAAACAATCTAGTGTATAAGAACACTGAATTAAAACTCTAATTACGGCAGAATCCGTTCAGAAACGAAACCTAAGGCAGCTGAAAAACCATTATCAATAGTTAAGGATTAGGTTGGAGAAAGAATTTTAGGTGTCCCAAACCTCAAATTATAATTTTTTCCAAAGCAATTGGTCTAGTTTAGTTCGATCATTGGGTTTAGCTCAAAACCCACTGATGGACCTCCCATATCTGGATTTCCTGAAAACCATTATCAGTAGTTAGGGTTGAGGTTGGAGAAAGTATTTTAGGTGTCCAATCCTCAAATTATTATAAGTACCATTGCAGTAGGTGTTGTTTAGGTATAACACTTGAGGCCCACAGTGGGCCTGAAATAAATATATTGGGGCCTGAAATAGCTTCATTTCAGTCCCACGTTGATTTATTTCAGGCCCAAGTTGGACCTGAAATAAATGTATTTCAGGCCCAAATTGGGCCTGAAATTAATATATTTCAGGCCTAGTGTGGGCATGAATTAACTGATTTCAGGCCCGGCTTGGGCCTGAAATACATTTATTTCAGGCCCTCACTGGGCCTGAATTAACTGATTTCAAGCCCGGCTTGGGCCTGAAATACATTTATTTCAGGCCCAACGTGGGCATGAAATCATTTGACCTCATCCACCATCTTTAAATTTGATTTATATAAAATATATTGATGATTAAATTATATAATGATTTTTAGAATAATATTCTATATTTACCTACAAGATGTGACAGAATAGGTCATTTGGCACACAACAGTGCAGCAACTGGCACACAACAGTGCATTATCAGTTATTATATATGACCGTATCACTTGGCACACAACAGTGCAGCATCTGGATTTGAATAAACATCACCCAATTGTTTTGTTTTTGTTGACAATATATTATATAGAATAACAACATTTACATAATCATAACAATATCCACATAATGAGATTTTTCCATACAAATGGAGGTCAATCGACAACAATGGATTTTTACATCACCGATACAGCATTCACATTATCTCAAGTTTTACAAAACATGTCCCTCATAATATTAACTGTCAGCTCAAATCTGATTTTACTCATGTCTCTTTGTTTGAAATCCATCTTCTCATCGTATAGGAGACATCGAACATATTGCATGACAAAGAAGGCACAGTCCACGCTGAAATTAACAAACACTTTTTTAGAATTCTAATTAAGTCGGTTTATAAAATACTTTCTTATTTTTAAAACTTTTTAACCTCTTCCTCATTTAGTTACCTATATTCTTGTTGGGGACATTTTTGTCTGACGGAGGGCCATTTGTCCAAGGGATGATGACTTTGTAGATACGGATGAATAGCCGTAAGTTCCTCGCGAGTATATTGTTTAAGTTCTTTTACCTGTCAAATATATCATGAATTTATTAATCACCATCAATGACATTTTAGACAAAATGATGACCATATATAAGAATAAAGGAAGGTAGCTCACCGCTGTGTCAAATTCATGCTTATATTTACGGCCACTAGCAAGAGAATTAAAATGATTGAAAGTCATAGATTCTGTATCCACCGCCAACAAGTGAAAGTGTGTATTATCACTGCACAAAGGGATTAAAATAAATCTAAACTCTTGTTCTAGCATATCAGTCTTCATCACTTGTTGCAGGGAAATCTTTCTTGACGATCTGATTGATGCCTACAAATATGCATTCACAAAATTAATAATACCCATATCATAATATTAGGTCTTCTACAATATATCTGTTTAATTAATATACATCACTTACTGTGAAGAATGTTGAACAATATATTGACTTATTGTATGGCCTACCACATGTGGATGCTCCCCTAAATAAAATTTTACTAAAGGCATCAATGACCTCGCCTTTTGTAAAAACCTCTCCATTGAGGATTTATAAGAATGAATGCAAATTCAAAGCAAATGGTGCATCCTCCCAGATAAATTCATTTGCCAACCTGCCATGTAAATTGATAAGATTATATATTACATAAGAAGATATATTAACTAAACTAAACTATAATATTTTGTAACTTACTTTAGATTCTCCAATCTATTTATCAGGTAGGCCACTTCTTTATCTTGATTTTTCTTCTTTGTATTCATAAAATGTTTCTTCACAAACTACATCGATAAAATTTATTTAGACCAAACTAATTATTGACCAAATTCAATACAATTGACGTATTTTAAATGAAATTAACATACTTACATCAATGCCTTGTTGCCTCATTTTGTATAGTTCGGAGGTTCTTCTTGTTTCCTCCTCTATGTCTTCTTCAGACATGACTTCCATTACATTAATGTTTTCTCTTGCTTCATCCATATCCTCCTCACTAAGTTTCCTTTTTCTCTTGTTCATGACATTTGATATTTGTTTCCTGTCCCGCTTCCCCTTAGGTAAAAGCTGGTGCCATACTAGACTGTCAATTGGAGTATCCCTGTAATCATACCGAGTTCGGTCACGTCCTCTCCTACGTGTACAAGATACTGGATCAGAAAGACGATCGACTACAGGATAGCTTTCTTGACCCTCCATGCCTTTTTTTTTAATAATTGAAAGTAATTCCTTAACCCTTTCATTCAAACATATATTCTCCTCTGTTAGCTCCTTGATTCGGTTGTCCTTAAGAATGCATTCACCACATAGCCTAACATCTCCTTCTGATGTCTCCATTGGTCGTGGTATGTCATCACCGATATCAAGGTTCTCAAACAATGTGTTTTCATGTAGGTTAGGAATTAATTCAACAATAACCTGTCAATTACGAAGTACACAAATGTTACTACCTCTATATCTAACTCAGATAGATCATATTTAAGAATAATTACCTCTTCGGACGAGAGTCGGTCGACAAGGCCCCTCACCCTACTAATATGCAAAAGAATATTCCTCCACTTATTTATTCGGGGTCCTTCAACATTGAATGGTTTTTGAATTGGTACATGCTCCAAAAACCATGCCTACACAAAGTTTTCCAGCCAAATACATTAATGACATCAAAATATTATAAAATTTAACAAGATAATTCTACTCATTGCCAAAAGCCCTGCAAATCCCTTTAGGTAAGGGAGGTTGGTGGTGCTCTGGTTTCCCTGAGTTGATGAAAATAAGTCCCCAATCTTAGGTAATTACGGAGACAAAAATTGATGGATAGCTTCTACCCAGTTGAATCTACCTAGATTGTCATAATCATCTACTATATCTACAAGACCTAAAGGAACCTTATGTGTACTAGACGAAAATAAAAAACAAACAAATATATATAAAATATAAAATTTACACACTAATAACACATCATCCTCTGATTCAACACTTTTAGAAAAATGTTTAAGTAACTCCTCAAGTCTTGTTCTTGTAGGTTGTTTTTCTTTTGAGAAGTAAGTACGATAGAGGTCACCCGATGCTTTAGTTGAATTAATAGGGACAGAACACCACGGTCCACTATACCCAGTATCAAAGCAACATCTCGTCTGGAGAACGCAACCGGTACACCTGAAACAATTACAATATTTAGTTATCATCAAGAATATATGCTTGAAATTATTCCACGTTGGGCCTGAAATAAATTCAATTTAGGCCCAACGTGGGCCTGAAATGAATTCAATTCAGGCCCGACGAGGGCCTGAAATGAATACATTTCAGGCCCGAGGTGGGCCTGAAATGTATTCATTTCAGGCCTACCGAGGGCCTGAACTAAATTAACTTCAGGCCATCGGTAGGCCTGAAATGATTTTATTTCAGGCCTACCGAGGGCCTGAAGTCAATTTCACTTCAGGCCCTTAGTAGCCCTGAAATGAAATGATTAAACTTTATCAAAAACTAATCATTTCAGGTCATCTATATTACTGTCTTATCTTACTATAGATACTATAGATATTGTCTACAACTCATAACTAAAACTATTACCTGAGAATTTAAAAACTTGCGAGGTTGAATCCCAACTTTCAAATATATTAACCAAAATTCCACGGATATGCTGCAATTCTTGTATGTCCAGAAAAAACTGAAAGGCGACCCTTTGATCTTCACAATGTGTCGATCATTTAAAATTTCAAATGCTTCAAAAAATTGTTTAAAGTGGCCTAAAACACTGCACCAACGTAATTTTTGTCCAAAGTCATCTGAATCCTACAGTTTATATACAGTACAAATTTATTCAGCAAAATAATTTTAAACATGTTGACAAACTATGCTGGTTTGACCTAAGCATATCGCTAACATACCTTGGTGGATAATGCCAAGGAAGAAGACGCTGAACCACCCGCAAACCTTTTTCCTGACATTATCAAATAAATCAAACGTGCAGAAACCCTAACCCCTTGGTGTATTATGCCGATCAGTCTGGACTTCAACGTTAACACTAAAACCCACCTCAGGATCACACAGAAACGCTTTCGAGAATTGCCTAGGTTTTGGTTGTCCGCAGGGATTCGGGGGATGAGCTCGCGACTATATCACAGCTAGGGCACGCATAATGTCCTCCACCTTCAAACCTTCCATTTACGTTGTTGCGCTGAGAGAGAATAAAGAAAAATTCGACTGCTACCCATCCGAATTACAAATTAATATTTTATTGATAAAGTGGTTCGGTTGTCTCGAAAATGTGTTTGATAAAGTCATTCTTTGGCGGGAGGGGTATAAAAGTAACTTCACTATATGGGATGCGCCCTTTGGTATAATAGAAACCATGGTACTCCTTTCGGTAATTACGAATAGTTGGATACACCCTTTGGTAAATTGCCGAAAATTCAATTAGACAAGAACACCAAAATATTTTTAACTCATTAAATTTAATGCGACTACCTTAAATAGAAATTACTACTATGTACCACCTATCCAAGCATGGGATTAAACCACAACTATCTCATTCATTTTCTCACTTGGATGACTCAACAGTTGTGTAGACGGGCGTCGGGGTGGTGCGGGTGTGCAGAGGAGGGTCAACTGCTGCATCTCTAACTCTTTTAGCTACTACTCTCAGTCCATCTTGGTGATAAGAGGAAGTATGAGGATAAGAAACATGATGCCAACAATTCACACGGTCTTTCCGATGCTATGAAGCAGATTTTTGGTCACAGCGGCGATTGACTCTGAGAACAAGCTCAACACATGGGAGAGCAAGCCATCGGGGCACCCTAGAAGTGAACTCTAAGATGAAGATGAAGACCCTAGAAGTGAACTCTAAGATGAAGATGAAGACGAAGAAGGAGATTAGGTTTTTTTTTTTGAGGGGGGAGAGAAAGTATTATGGGAAAGTGAATGGAAAGTAGAGTCGTCAATTTGGATTGGGTTTATTGGGTTGGCCTGTCACACCAAATAATTTAAGAGTGTTGATTTGAAATTTTATCAACCCATTTAAATGTGGGTTAAGGTAGCAACTAGCTTAGGCCCGCGACCCGTGTGGGTCGGTCCGCTGTTGGGTTGTCCCGCAGGTTGAGAATATTTCATGTCTCTCTAAAACGTGAAAATTGAATGAGCTTGTAGGTTCATAATATCTATTACGATATAACATCTAATATCAAGAATATTATAAATTTTAGTTGGAAAATAACTGTCCCGCCAAATAGATAGCCCAATTTTAAATTTTTTTAATTTTTTATATTTTTTTTTAATTTTTTGATGGGCTCGCAGTTGGCCTGCTTAACCCGTAGCCCGTTTTGGATTGGATTTGATTGGATATTTTTTAACCTATCAAGATGACGGATAAATCTGCTCTGCCCTACTAAATGGTCAGCGAGTTGACCCATCCCGTCACGAATAGGTAATCAATCTAAAATTGAATATGTATTTTAAATAATACGCAAAATCAATTATGCGATTTTAAAAATTACCCGAGAACGTTGAAAAGTGTCTAATCTTTAAAACAGAAGTTGAAAAAATATACTTTCCTCGTAGCAATCGCACAATTTGGTCAATAAGTCAACGTAATGAAAATCTCATCAAAGAGATTAGTAGAGTTGACCGATGCAACACCTGATGAAAATCTCCCATCTAAATGGTAGAACTTACTTTAATAAGTCAACAGAGTTTGATTTGTACACATTTTTCAAAACTACGTTGGATATGCACCTAACTCTGCTGGTGCCTTGTTTTCTCATCTAGTGATCTGACACCTAAATTTTTTGGTAAAGTAATGCGAGGACCAGAAAGGAGTACAAACGACTAAGGTTCTTCAAGTTAGGTATTGATGGCGGAAGGTGCAATTGCAACACGAGAAGGAGAGGTTGACATATCTCGCAGCAAGTCATTGCATATGCATAAATATTGGTCTAAGTTGCTGCATGCTTGATTGTGATCGACTACTTTTATTGATCAAGTCATGCCTCTCTCGTCTCTCAATCTCTTCGCGGCATCTTGCTGCCTGGTTCTTCTTCTCGGACATGCAACCATTTGTCAGGGGTCGCCATCGCTGCGGGTCTTTCCCATACGGCGGAGATATATTTCATGGGCTGATTTGAACGTGAGAAACCACTCGACGTACTATTCGGATGCCAAATATCGGATCTCCGGCAGAGTCATTTTGGTCTCCAAGGACGGCGCAGGCGATTCAACGACCGTGCAAGGGGCAGTCGACATGGTCCCAGACGGAAACGATAACAGAGTTAGTATTCTCATAAGTCCGGGCGTTTACAGGTGATTGATTCAATATCTAGCCAGTTCGATAAACTTATTGGCATTTCAAGGATAACTATGTTCATAATTTCACAGGGAGAAGGTAGTAGTTCCTGAGACAAAGCCTTACATTTCATTCATCGGGAAGGGTAGCTCAGAAACCGTGATCACGTATCATTTAAGAGCAGCGGATCAGTATTCCAACGGACAAGCTATTGGAACCTACGACTCTGCTTCAGTCGCCATAGAATCGGATTTCTTCTGTGCGAATGGAATTACTTTTCAGGTAATAAAGTTATTGACACATAATTCGTTCAGCCTTGCGCTATTCCATTGATTGCTCGAACGCGACGGGATGATAGAACACAGCTCCAGCTGCGAAACCAGGGGAA